>OW240913.1:237608854-237646482 GCA_933207985.1 Pelobates cultripes
GTCAGTGCATCATGGTCTCCTGAGGACAGGTGTCAACCATCTGCCAAGTGACCATGTAGTGGTTCCAGGCCCTATTCCCTTGCCTCTAGTCAGTGGCCCATGGGTCCTTGGAGGACACAGGTGTCAACCATATCTGCCAAGTGACCCTATGTAGGGGGAACAGTCTCTATTCTGCTCTGTGTCAGTGTGTATCATGGTCTCTGAGGACAGGTGTCAATCCATATCTGCCAAGTGACCCGATGTAGGAGGAACAGCCCCTATTCTGATCTGTGTCAGTGTGTATCAGGGATCCCTAGGACAGGTGTCAATCCATATCTGCCAAGTGGACCTGGCTGTAGGAACAGTCCCTATTCTGCTCTTGTGTCAGTGTGTATCAGGATCCTTAGGACAGGCGTCAAAATCCATATCTGCCAAGGACCTTGGGCAGGGGAACAGTCTCTATTCTGCTCTGTGTCAGTGTGTATCATGGTCTCTGAGGACAGGTGTCAATCCATATCTGCCAAGTGACCCCTAAGTGTAGGAAATAGTCCTTATTCCTGCTCTGTGTGTCAGTGTGTATCAGGGATCCTTAGGGATAGTGTGTCAATCCATATCTCGCCAAGTGACACTAAGGGACCAGTCTCTATTCTGCTCTGTGTCCGTGTGCATCAGGGGCTCTGAGGACAGGTGTCAATCCATATGTCAAGGTGTCAATATGTCATATGTCAGGTGTCAATCCATATTCATTGTGATTTAGGAATGTTAGGTGATTTCTGCCCTTTATGGATTAAAACCAGACTCTGTATCAACTGTGTAATTTTCCATGGGAGTTTTGCCATGGATCCCCCTCCGGCATGCCACAGTCCAGGTGTTAGTCCCCTTGAAACAACTTTTCCATCAATATTGTGGCCAGAAAGAGTCCCTGTGTGTTTTAAAATTCGCCTGCCCATTGAAGTCTATGGCGGTTCGCCCGGTTCGCCGGTTCGCGAACATTTGCGGAAGTTCGCGTTCGCCGTTCGCGAACCGAAAATTTTGTGTTCGCGACATCACTATCCATAAGTTCATCGTCGAACACCGCTGCTCATTCGTGTGTTTAAAATGGCCGCCGCCTCGTGGTTGACATACGAACGACGACCACCCAGCATACAGTTCCAATTAAGAGGTGTCTGCGGTTAACCACAACGTTCAAATTGAGGCCAATAGGTTAACCAGCAGCACACCTCTCTTCTGGGTGGCCGGACTTTCGGTTGTTTTATTCGGTATAAACTGAAATAAACAAACAGGGACGTACAGGCAGGTAATTCCACGACTGTATAACAAAATAGACGAACCAGCAGATAGTACTTAGACAGATGGATCTGTCACACGGCTCCCTCCTTGTGGGACACTCCGGCAGACCCAGCTTGACCCTTTGGCGGGTCAACTTGGGGATGACCGGACTAGGAGGTGGTAGGGAGGTCAGTTTGCCTGGACAATCCATCAGCATTCCCGTTCTGCTTACCAGGTCGGTAGCTGATAGTGAAGTTATAAGGTTGGAGGGCTAAACTCCACCGCAGCAATCTACCATTGTCTCCTGAGACCCGGTTAAGTCAGACCAGGGGGTTGTGGTCCGTTATAAGGGAGAATTCCTGCCCGTATAAATAAGGGCTCAGCTTCTTCAGTGCCCAGACCAGGGTTAAACACTCCTTCTCCACTGCCGCATGGCTCTCTTCCCGAGGTAGTAACTTTTTTGCTGAGATATGCGACAGGGTGCTCTCCTCCATCCTCCCGACTTGGCTCAGCACAGCCCCCAGTCCATACATGGAAGCATCTGTGTAAACAAGAAAGCGTTTGTTAGAGACAGGGGCAGTCAAGACAGGGGCATTCACAAGAACCTGCTTAAGGGCTTGAAATGCGGCTTCACAAGTTGGAGGCCACAGGACTAGTCAGGTCAGTCAGGGGCTTGACGATAGTACTGTAGTCAGGGACAAAACATCGGTAGTACCCTGCTGTCCCCAAGAAGGCTAACACCTGGGTCTTAGTGATAGGTGCGGGCTAGTTAGCCACAGTCTCTACCTCGGCTGGCTCCGGTCTTTGGTTCCCACACCCCACTCTGTGACCCAGATACTGTACTTCAGCCATACCTAGATGGCACTTGTCTGGTTTCAAGGTTAGGCCAGCGGCCCGAATCTTGTCCAGAACCACTCCTACATGGACCAGGTGTTCCTCCCAGGACTCACTGTAGGCTGCAATGTCGTCCAGGTATGCACAAGCAAATTCCTGGAAGCCATCGAGGAGTCTATCCACCATACGCTGGAAGGTAGCCGAAGCATTCTTCATCCCAAATGGCCAAATTGGGTGACGAATGCTGACTTGAGGTTAGCATCCTCAGCCAGGGGGATTTGCCAACAGGTCTATGGTGATCAGATAGCGTCCCCTGGCAATACGGTCTAATAATTTGTCTACCCAGGGCATCGGGTAGGTGTCAGTGGTGGTCTTCTCGTTGAGCTGCCTGTAGTCCAAACAGAACCGGGTGGTCCCATCTTTCTTAGGCACTAGGACTATAGACGAGGCCCAAGGAGTGGCAGAGTGTTCGATGACTCCAAGCCGAGTCATCTCCTGTATCTCCTTCCACATTCCTTTTCAGACTGCTTCAGGGATACGGTAGGGGGACTGTCGCAGGGGGTTCTGTCCCGGGGGTTCTGTACAGCTAGGGTAGTGTAGCCGGGCTCTTGGGAGAACGTCGCCTGCTTCTTCCGCAGAAGCTGCCTTGCCTGTACCTTCTCTGTGGGGCTTAACCGGTCCCCTAGCTGCACAAGACTAGTGAGGTCAGTCTGGGGGTCCTTCTCTAATAAATCGGGCAGGGGTAAATTCTCTGGTTTGTCTGCAGCCACATCCTCTGGTCTCTCCTGATACTCCTTCAGCATGTTCACATGAAAGGATCGCTGAATCCTCTCATCTGCACAGCTGGATATATGGTAGGTAGTATCACACACCTGAGCTAACACCTTATACGGGCCCTGCCAAGATGCTTGCATCTTGTTGGTCTTCACAGGCTAGAGCACCAACACTTTCTGCCCCACCTGGAAGACCCGCTGCTAGGCACCCCGATCGTACCACCTTTTCTGTCTCACCTGGGCTGCCTGGAGATTCTCCCTTACCATCAGAGACAGTTTCTCCATGCGCTCCCCGAGTTCCAGGACATATGGTACTATGGAGGTTTCCTCCTGCTCTGTCTCTCCCTCCCAGTATCCTCTAATGAGATCTAGAGGTCCGCGGACACTTCTCCCATAGAGTAACTCGAAGGGAGAGAACCCAGTGGATTCCTGGGGCACCTCTCTGTACGCAAATAGTAAATGAGGCAGGAATTGCTCCCCGTCTCTGCAAGTGTCAGTAAAGGTCCTCAGCATCTGCGGTTTAATGCCACACACCTTCCACAGCTGCTGGGTGAGCACAGCGGTAAATTGGGTTCCCTGGTCTGCGAGAATCTCGTTAGAGAACCCTACCGTAGTAAAAATCTTGACAGGGCATCAGCAACCGTCTCTGCCTCTATATTAGACAGCGCTACTGCCTCTGGATAACGAGTGGCGTAGTCCACCACGGTGAGAATATACTTCTTACCAGATGGACTAGCCCTGGCCAGTGGACCCACAATGTCAACGGCTATGCGGGAAAAGGGTTCCCCAATGATAGGCATAGACATAAGCCTAGCCTTTGGGTGATCCCCCCGCTTACCTACCCGTTGAAAGGTGTCACAAGCACATCTCGCTTAAAATTGGGCCAGAAGAAATTGTGGGTGATTCTATGAGCTGTGCGGCGGGACCCTAGATGTCCAGCTAATGGTACATCATGCCCAATCCGCAGAATCGCTTGCTGGTATTTCGCAGGTACCACCAGCTGCCGATTCTGCGGAGGGGTAGCCCCTTTCTGGGAACGTTTAGGGATCCTATACAGCCTGTCTCCCACCAACTCATCCCCAGCGTCTGCCCTAGCCCTATACTTTTGAAGGGACGGATCCTCCCGGGTTTCCCTCCCGTACACCTCTGGGGTATCCCAGCCTAAGGGGGCCTTATCTAGGGTACAAGTCGGGGGAGAGAGTCTTACCTGGGTCTTAGCAGCAGGTCTGGGTCTTAGCAGCAGGTGGGCCGGTCTCAGCGGCATGGGTCTGGGCACGGATTGACTTCAGCGGGACCCATCGGGGCGTATGCAGAAACAAGGGAGGCCAAATCATTTCCAAGGAGGACTTCAACTGGTAAATCCCTCATGACCCCCATATTCACATGTCTAGCACCCACTCCCCAATCCAAATGTACCCGGGCAACAGGTAGGCGAAACACAGCATCCCCTGCTACCCTCACGGCTACAGTGTCTTTGGTGTGCTGGTTTTCGGACACCAAGTTTTTTCTGGAGTAAGGTCATGGTAGCACCTGTATCCCTCAGCCCACTGACCTCTTTCCCATTCACCTTAACCAGTTGTCGGTGCTGTTGTCTATTGTCCCTGTGGGCCACTTGCACGGGGTCTGCTTCGTGTAAGATGCCCCAACATTCTTCCTCCTCTATGCAGTGGGCAGCAGGCTGAAGGTTTCACTGGTTTCCGCCGACGGGTCTCCTCCAGGACTGTGCTTGGTTTGCTGTGTTTAGGGGACACTCTGGCCTCTTGTGTCGTAGCTGCTTGCATCCGAAACACCGAATGGGCTGAGAGTAGTCCCGGGAGTTAAACCAGGGTGGCTGAGGGTAGTTTGTAGTTGGAGGTGGTGCTGAAGTGCGGTGTGCCGGTGGTTGGTAGGCGGTAACAGCTGGGGGTGCTGCTGGTCAGTACTCCACTCTGACAGGGACCTTGGTGGTGGTATTGACCAGTTTACGGGCATCCGTATACTCATCTGCCAGGCTGGCTGCTTCATGCAGGGTGGAGGGTTTACGGACCCACTCTCTGACTCCTGTGGATAGCTTGCCAAAACAATGTTCCAGCAGGAACATCTGCAGCACCTCTTCCCCGGATACAGCTTGGCATCCTGCCATCCAGTGAGCGGCTGTGCGGTGCACCCGACATGCCCACTCGACGTATGAATCTCTGGCTAGTTTGGCAGTGTCTCTAAACCGCCTCCGGTATGCCTCCAGTGTAACTGCATACCTGGAGAGTAGCGTTTCTTTTACTGCATTATAATCCCCGATCTCCTTATCAGGAATGGCCCGAAAAGCCTCACTGGCCCGGCAGGATAATTTTCCAGACAATATAGCGACCCAGTCCTCTGCGGGTACCTTGTGTAGAGCACATTGCCTCTCAAAATCAGCAAGGTACCCATCAATCTCTCCTTCTGTCTCAATGAAGGGTTTAAATGCTGCAAACTGCACCTTTTTCTTTTCCACCGTGGTTACTGTAACTTGGGCTGCTGCAGCATTGCTTTTGTACCATGCTATGCTGGCCTCCACAGCTGCTATGACCCGGTCGATGATTTCTGTAGTCAGATTGGGACCATAATGTGCCAGTCTTATTTTAACCGCCCGCTCAAAGCTTGCCTCTTCGGGGGTTCTGTCTGGTATGCTGGGCCCATTGGTTCCTTCAGCCCCTGATACTCCATCCATTTCTGTCAATATGGCAATCATCTCCCTCTTCCTGAGGTTACTGGCTTGTCGGCCCCGTTGTTGCAGCAGGTCTTTAAGGGTAGCTCTTTTCAGCCTTTCGTACGGTACTAGCATCAGTTCCGGATGTATAGTTGTCCCTCTGGGCGATGAAAATCATCCCATAGCTTGCCACCAGTTGTTACGGTGTAACCCGGGTATCGTGGGTTAATACCGAATAGGGAGTTCACCTTATTATAGCAACTCACGAACGCTTCAATTCACCAAACTGGATAATTATACGAAAAACCTCTCTCCTCGACACAGGACTAGCAGCTCACGAACACTCCAATTCCCCGAACTGAGAATCAGCCGAAATCCTTCTCTCCCGGAACAGGCAAAATAATACTCCAAAGTAGCAATCCCCCCAAACACGAGACCAAGCTCCGTCTTGAGGGTAAAACAGGATTCTGGTTTATTGAGGGCTACCTGCCCGGTATTTATGCAGGTGTCCCATCTGGTGGACCCTAGGGGACCAGATGGAAGACTGGGACAAATGAGGTACAGTAGCCAATCGCAGTGGCTCAGGTATAAACACTCCCCTTTGTACAGGTAAATCCCTCCTCTCTCTCCTGGTGATAATTGGGAAGAAATACAATTATTTCCAGGGATAGAGGCAAACCGCCATTTTACATGGTATATAAAAACACATAAAAAATCCATAAATGTAAAACTACCGAATGTATTTAATTCGTATAACGTATCCCCAGATAGCCTAGATCTGAGTGCACATTACTATTGAATAGCGCTCAGACCCAATGCACACAGTTCAATCGCCATGGAGTCAAAGTCTTTCACACTGTTCTTTTAGTATCCGAATGACTCCATGGGATGGCTATTTGGGTTAAGTCCATTCGTACAATAAAAAGTCCTGAACAGACCGGCGTTCGTATGCCTCATGATAAAAAGGGCGGTCGGCGGTTTCAGCGTGTGTTCGGTAGAAAAAGTGTCCGGTTTGAGTTCCATAAGTTCATCGTCGAACACCGCTGCTCATTCGTGTGTTGAAAATGGCCGCCTCCTCGTGGTCGACATACGAACGACAACCACCCAGCATACGGTTCCAATTAAAAGGTGTCTGCGGTTAACCGCAACGTTCTAATTGAGGCCAATAGGTTAATCAGCAGCACACTTCTCTTCTGGGTGGCCGGCCGTTCCGTAGTTTTATTTGGTATAAACTGAAATAAACGAACAGGGACGTACGGGCAGGTAATTCCCGACTGTATAACAAAATAGACGAACCAGCAGATAGTACTTAGGCAGATGGATCTGTCAGAGTCCAATATAATGTCTCAATGTGAAACTTGCCAGAAGATATAGCCTCAGTTCTGTCAGGGAAATTCTTCTATCAAAGAGCCAGTTCAAGGTATTCTTTGAAGCCATATGTAAAACAGAGAGAAAAGACTAATGGTGCAGAAGTATATAAACACAATAAAATAAGTCTTATATAGTCCTACTCACGTTTAATTGAGCTTAAAACCAGCTCTAGTATTAATGGCGTACAGTGGTTTAAACCCCACTTATAGGATACGTGAGAAGATGTTGACAGACAGATGTTTCATCAGTATGAAAAAACAACACTAGTGCTCACAATATAAAAATGTCAGGAGTATAAATTAATGAATGGTTACTCAAATTTAATTGAGCAGGCGAACTGCTCAACGTGTAGTCGTAAGTGGTATAATCCCCAGCTTGGATTCTTGAACAGTAAAAACGGATGCCAGGTAGAAGATAAAAGAATAAAATAAATAAAGTGAATGTAGCGGAGTAGAAGTATAAACTGCAATTTCTCCGCTGGTAGACGTAACACTTCTTTAATTAAATTATCTCCCAGTACAGTACATTAAGCAATATTTTAAAAAACATAATAACTCTTATAATATTTATCAGAACTCCACTTCACTGAATAGCTGGGATCTGAGCGCTCAATACCGCTCAGATCGATTCAGTAGAACAGAAAAGCCATTCAAGTGAAGTTTTGGACCGGTCAGCCACAAGGTGAAGTCCCAAATTAGTTCCAGGCAATTGGAGGCTTTGACCAGTGTCCTTTCGGGCGTTCATACGAATAAAACAGATGAATGCACATATTCATAAACTGGATAGTCGTGTGTCTGGAGGTCGGTGGTTTCATTTAGTCAAACCCCGCTCTGTTTGGACGAATGGAAGTACACATACGAACAAGATGGAAGTCCAGCGGTGTTCACAAGGTTGAGTGTCTGATTTTAGTTCCATGCACTCGATGACCAAACATCGCTGGGCGTTCGTGCACTAAGATGGCCACCGCCACGTGTTCGTTCATACGAACGGCGACCACCCATCCGACCATTATGATCTTGCGGTTTCCACATGTTGCAAATTCTTAATTAGAGACACAGGACTCCACTGTGTGGTCTCTTATTCTGTAGTTTGTTCTTTTACATAAGAAGTGGCTAGTTTTGCCACAGTGAAATTATTATTATTTTATTATTTATATAGCGCCATCAGATTCCATAACACTGTACAATGGGGATGGCACATTTATAGTAGAAAGTAGCCAAAATACCTTTATTAATATAATATAAAATAAACAGTATAAAATATCCACAATGCTTTTCACCAAAGTGGCTTTTTCAAGTGGAAATAAGAAAGTCTAACCTTTTATTGGGAATTTTAAAAGGAATGCAAGTATTGCCATTTTAAATTTGGCACCTAAATGACGTCATAATATGATTGCTAAACATTTCATAAATTATTACATAAAAAATATGTTAAATAAGTAGACGTAGGAACTAGTGTGTTAAATATCTAAGCAAAACAAAGTTTTTAACAATGTGTAAATTAAATATAAAGCGGGTCACAGGAATTTCGCGTCGTGCCATGAGACTACACGCAATGTGTCATGGAAGATGTAGTTCAGCCGCAGCCGAGCATGGTCGCTGCTGAAAAATAAAAACAACCCATAAAGCTTCCACATTTTCCTCATCACTTTCCACTTGCTTAAAATTTGTCTTTAACTCATGGTTGACATACAAACATACGCCACCACCTTTCCTGGTTTTTCTATCTTTCCTAAATAGTGTGTACCCATTTAAGTTAACTGCCCAGTCATGTGAACTTATTGTTTTTGTTTTTCTTTTTCCCCTACTAATATGGCCACTGTTATACTAACAGTTAGTCCTTTTCCCCTCTTTTTTTTTCAATTTGAATTTTTAATTATTTTTTCAGACAAAAGAAAACGGGGGGGTGGGGCAGACTTTGCATCATAAAATAGTACAAAAGTACCAGAGCTTAACAACAATGGTTAGACAGTCCAGACTATTTGCATAGTTCATAGTTCATCAGGTACATTCCTTGTAGTATTCGTGAGAGAGTGTGGCTTAGCGCCGTGAGAACTTGAATGAGGCAAGGTGCAAAATTGATAACTGTTGTAATTGGTACATTTATCATTACCGTTACCTTTCAGCCGCTAATCCCCGATCTCCATGTGTCCCAGGTCGACCAAGTAGTCGATTTTATTTGGTGTGGGAGAAGAGATTTAGAAATTGGCTCTCATAGAAACTCTGTGTAACTAGTTCCTCGAGGAGGCCTTTAACCCCTTAAGGATACATGACATGTGTGACATGTCATGATTCCCTTTTATTCCAGAAGTTTGGTCCTTAAGGGGTTAAAGGTTGGGGGGTTGGTAGACTTCCAGTTTCTGGCAATGCTACATTGGGCTGTGAGCGCTATGTGCATAATTAGCTTAGTTATGTGTCGTGGTAAGGTCTGAGGTAGATCAAGGATGAGGTACGTTTCGGGTGAGAAGGTGGGGGTGATCCTTTTCCCCTCTTAAGATGACCACTACCCCTTCCCTTTGTACATAGTCTTACCATTCCCTTTGTGTTCTTCCCCAGACTCTAATAAAATGGCCACCGCCATCTAGCGACAAGATGCCTATGCCCCTCCTGTTTCCTATGATAAGATTACCCCTCGGTCTATTATGCTTTGTACTGGGATGGGCTTCTTCCCCCTTGTTTTCATTTTCCAACCATGACCATGCTTGGCCATGGCTGAACTACATCTCCCATAACGCATTGCACAGGGTCACGTGGTGCAGCCCAAAATTCCCAAAATGTCAGCTTATCATGTGGCCCGCTTTATCTTTAATTTACACATTGTTAAAAGCTTTGTTTTGCTTAGATATTTAACACACAAGTTCCCACACCTATCTATTTACCTTATGTTTTATTTACGAATTTATGAAATGTTAACAATCAAATTATGACATCATTTAGGTGCCAAATTTAACATGGCAATGCCTGCATTTCCTATAAAAACCCTTACTTGCCAGGTTAGACTTTCATATTTCCACTTGAAAAAGTCACTTTGGTGAAAAGCATTGTGTATATTTTATTCTGTTTATTTTATATTATATTAATAAAGGTATTTTGGCTACTGTGACAGATCCATCTGTATAGACTAAGATTGCTGGTTCGTCTGTTTTGCCTCTTTTCGTGGAATTACCTGTCCATATGCCCCTGTTCGTTTATTTGATGTTTTTACCGAATGAACTTACCAAACGGACAGCCACCCAGAAGAGAAGTGTGCTGTTTGTTAACCTCTTAATCCCAATAAGAACGTTGTGGTTAACTGCAGACACCTCTTAATTATAACCGAATACAGGGTGGTCGTCGTTCGTATGTCGACCACGAGGCGGCGGCCATTTTAAACCGTGCGAAGGACCAGCGGTGTTCGGCACAGATTCTATGGAACTAAAAACGAACAATTTTTCTGCCGAACACCGCTAAAACCATAGACCACCCTTCTCAGTTAACAAAAGCATGCGAACACCGGCCGTTCGGGAGTTTGGACTACACGAATGGACTTAACCCAGATAGCCTTCCCATGGAGTCAATCGCATACCGAAAGACTGTAAAAGACTTTGACTCCATGGCGATTGAACTGTACGTATGGGATCTGAGCGCTATTCGCTAAGAATATGCACTCAGATCCAGGCTATCTGGGGATACGTTGCACGAATGGAGTATATTCGGTAGTTGTATAATTATGTATTTTATGTGGTTTTTATGTTCCATGTAAAATGGCGATTTGCCTCTGTCCTGGGAGATAATTGAATTACTTGTCAATTATCTCCAGGGCAGAGGGGAGGAAACCATGATGCATGCTGGGAATATTATGTGCCTGTGTGTCCTGAAATGCTGTATGTCCATCTGCCATTACAGTCTACCATTTGGTCCCCTAGGGGAGTGTCCACCAAGTGGGAGACCTGCATAAATACCGGCAGGTAGCCCACAAACTACACGGTAGTTTGTTTTACCCTCAATGCGGAGCTTGGTCTCGTTATTGGAGGGATTTACTACACACGAATAGCGACTGATTGCTGGAACCGTAAGCCGCTTGGGAGATATATTGATTCGGCTGTTAGCAGTGATTCATGGGTTTACCGCTTGAGAGCTGGAGTATCCGTACAGGTCCCGTTCGGGAGGTTAGCACATTCCCCTGCTTGCAGTTCGTACAAGTGGAGTCTATACGAATGGAGTTTACAGCACTGCGAGCTGGGAGGATTAACTAAACGGCAGTTTGACTATTTGATGCTGAGGGTGCCGTTACAGCTACTTCCTACTGTGAGTGTACCATTTAACTTTTTTGTTTGTTGCTATTTTATTCTTTTACCTCTACCTGGCATCCGTAAAGAATCCAAGCTAGGGATTATACCACTTACGCCTACACATTGAGCAGTTTGCCTGCTCAATTAAATTTGAGTAACCATTCATTACTTTATACTACTGGCATTTTTATACCATTAGCACTAGGTTTTTTTGCACTTTTATCGTCTTCACACTGATGAAACATCTATCTATCAACATCTCCTCACGTATCCTATAAGTGGGGATTATCTCACTGTATGTCATTCATACTAGAGCTGGTTTTAAGCTCTATTAAACGTGCGTAGGACTATATAAGACTTATTTTATTGTAATTATATACTTTTGGGATATTTCTCTGTTTTTACATAGGGCTCCAAAGAATACCTTGACCTGGCTCTTTTATAGAAGAATTTGCTTGACAGAACTGAGGCTATATCTTCTGGCAAGTTTTAAATTGGGACATTATATTGGACATTTTATTGTTATTATTCTTTTTTACTTTTATTGACTTTTATCTTTTTGTGCTATTTTAACTCCAATAGTGTTTTTACTCATTTGCCTCTACTTTCATTCACCTTCTTTTTGGACTATTCCATTTGTTTGTAGGGCTAAGATGGAGCCCTACGAGTTGAGGTGTGCTGCCTATTCATTTAAATTTTCTATTTTGGTTTGATTGATAAGCACTGAGCCTTTTGGCTCTACTTTTTTATCAATCTAAATAGATATTGTGACAGATAACTCTGTCTTGAACTGAAATTACCGTATTTCTCATTCGTTTGTTTGATTCATGTTTCCCCGTTCCTGTGGACTCTATGCCGTTCCCTTTCTATGTACCGATTAAAACTACCGAACGGCCGGCCACCCAGTAGAGAAGTGTGCTGCTGGTTAACCTCTTGGCCCCATCAGAACGTTGAGGTTAACCGCAGACACCTCTTAATTGTTACGGTAGTTGGGTGGCCGCCATTCGTATACCGAACATGAGGTCGCGGCCATTTTAAACACGCGAACGCACAGTGGTGTTCGACGCCCAACTCATGGAACTGAAAATGAATACATTTTGGCACGAACACCGCTGAAGCCGCCAACCTCCCTTCTTGTTCGGTAGAAAGTGCACGAACGGCCCTATATTCGGTAGTTTGTACCTGAATACACCATACCCCAGACAGGCATCCCGTGGAGCCCATTCGTATGAAAATTGACTTTGTGAACACTTTGGCTCCACGGCAATTGGACTGTGTGCATAGGATCTGAGCGCTATTCGGTACTTTGGTGCGCTCAGATCCTAGCTATCTGGGGACCTGTTGAATGCCTGTAAAATGTTGTAAATTGTAACAGTTATGTATTTTTATGTCTTTTTTTTATTGTCACCTAAAATGGTGTTTAGGCTCTGTCCTGGGAGATAATTGAATTACTTCACAAGACTTGCATAAAAGCCGGGCATGTAGCCCTCATTAAACCAGATTCCTGCTGACCCTCAATACGGAGCTTTGTCATTGGGGGGATTATTCGTATGGAGTATGCTTGTTCGGCTGTTTGGGAGAATATTTTATTCGTATGATTGCTGTTCGGCTGTTTGGGAGAATACTTGATTCGTGTGATTGCTGTTCAGCTGTTTGGGGAACTAACTGCCTTCTTTTGGATCAACAGCAAAAAACAAATGTGAGGTAGGCTGAACTTGATGGACGCAAGTCTCTTTTCAGCTATGTAACTATGCAACTATGTAACTATGTAACTGATCCGTACGGCTACTGTTCGGCAATTGGAGCGCTCAGTGGCTACCTCTACGTTCGGTAAGGGAACGTCCTATACGGCTGTAACCCTTCTCCTACCGGGGGAGCCGTAACAGATATAAAACAGTATGTAAGCTAACTATAACAGTAATCCAATGAAAATACCTTGAGAAGAAATAATGCTATAGAAAGAAAACATACGTATCTCCTTAAGAATTGCCTGAATGGAAAATAAAAACTGGGTCGGGCAAAAAAAAAATTGGTGGGAAAATAGTCGCCTCCTGTCATTAATAAAATTAGGTTAAAGGTACTGTTACAAGGACTCTATATACTGTTACAACATAACCTTCTTTCGATTAAAACCCCTATTATGTCGGCATTCAGACCATACGAACGCATTGCACAAACCATTATAAAGACCTATTCGTCTGTACCAACGATGGACCACCCAGTCCTTGGTGTGTGCCGCCACTTAACCACGTCACCTCTAAAAGTACCGAATAACCGACCACCCTACGGGCGGAGTGTGCCGCTCATTAACCGCACAAGGCTCTGCGGTCTGCGGTTAACCACCAACTAATGGACGGTCCCAGGGGACCCACGATCATATGTAATTCCCCGGAGGGAAACTGCTGAAAGCCTCACGAACAAGGACCACTTGCGTTCTGGCGTGTGGCATCAATTAGAATGCGGCTCTTGCGGTTAACCGCAGGTTAAGTACCCCCTTTCCGGGCGGTCGCCCTTTGTCTCCCGAATGGCCGGGACAACCAGACTGAGAGTGGGGATTCGTGAAAATCTGTATCCGACCCACGCTCCATAAGTATTAGGGCGAGATCTCGCTGTCCATTGACCGGCCTCAAAACATGGCCGCCATCAGGGGTGATCAACCAAAGTGCTGAATAAGACTTTCTGTGGCAGAAACCTCCCGTTCTGTTCATGGGATCTGGGCGCAATTTGTATACTTGATGCACCCAGATCTGAGCTGCCGAATGAATAGTGGAATGAACTATATTCCCCCTGAAATGTCAAAGTTATATATTTTTATGCTGTTTTCTAGGACACAATAAAGCATGGTCTTTTGGGCGCTTGGAGATAATTAGATTGTATAACCGTTGGCCTCCTTATCTCCAAGCTGGGCGGGTACTAGTTTGAATGATACATTGTAGTATGATTGGTTGAATCTTTGTACTGTACCTGTATCCCATCAGGTCCATGGGGGGCTGTCCCTGGACCTGGGGACTTGCATAAATTGCCATGCTTGTGTGCCAGTAAAGCCAGTTCGTTTTAACCATCAACTCGCAGCCTCGACTCGTGTTGTATCCGGGAATCCTAGTTTTACTATAGCTAGTGGGATATTCTACACTTACAGGTTAGGTTAAAATTAGGTTAAAGGTACTGTTACAAGGACTCTATATACTGTTACAACATAACCTTCTTTCGATTAAAACCCCTATTATGTCGGCATTCAGACCATACGAACGCATTGCACAAACCATTATAAAGACCTATTCGTCTGTACCAACGATGGACCACCCAGTCCTTGGTGTGTGCCGCCACTTAACCACGTCACCTCTAAAAGTACCGAATAACCGACCACCCTACGGGTGGAGTGTGCCGCTCATTAACCGCACAAGGCTCTGCGGTCTGCGGTTAACCACCAACTAATGGACGGTCCCAGGGGACCCACGATCATATGTAATTCCCCGGAGGGAAACTGCTGAAAGCCTCACGAACAAGGACCACTTGCATTCTGGCGTGTGGCATCAATTAGAATGCGGCTCTTGCGGTTAACCGCAGGTTAAGTACCCCCTTTCCGGGCGGTCGCCCTTTGTCTCCCGAATGGCCGGGACAACCAGACTGAGAGTGGGGATTCGTGAAAATCTGTATCCGACCCACGCTCCATAAGTATTAGGGCGAGATCTCGCTGTCCATTGACCGGCCTCAAAACATGGCCGCCATCAGGGGTGATCAACCAAAGTGCTGAATAAGACTTTCTGTGGCAGAAACCTCCCGTTCTGTTCATGGGATCTGGGCGCAATTTGTATACTTGATGCACCCAGATCTGAGCTGCCGAATGAATAGTGGAATGAACTATATTCCCCCTGAAATGTCAAAGTTATATATTTTTATGCTGTTTTCTAGGACACAATAAAGCATGGTCTTTTGGGTGCTTGGAGATAATTAGATTGTATAACCGTTGGCCTCCTTATCTCCAAGCTGGGCGGGTACTAGTTTGAATGATACATTGTAGTATGATTGGTTGAATCTTTGTACTGTACCTGTATCCCATCAGGTCCATGGGGGGCTGTCCCTGGACCTGGGGACTTGCATAAATTGCCATGCTTGTGTGCCAGTAAAGCCAGTTCGTTTTAACCATCAACTCGCAGCCTCGACTCGTGTTGTATCTGGGAATCCTAGTTTTACTATAGCTAGTGGGATATTCTACACTTACAGGTTTCTACCGATTGAAGCACCGTTCGACTCTCTGACTTCGGGAACCAGGACATCCAAGCCATCCAACCTCCTGCTAGACCGGAGGCAATCGTAACAATTGGTGGCAGCGGCGGGATCATCCTGGATTTCCTAAGAGAAGTATAGAATGGATGGAGAGCAACTACGATAAACTGAAGCTCATCACGTTAAAGGAACGCGAGCAACCGGCCAAGGAGAAAATTGATTGCTGACCTAACCGAGCTAGACCAGAGCTTCACTATGACAGAATCCACAGTAATGCCCAGCGACGAGAAGACAAGGATTGTCGGGGAAAGGCTTCCTCTGTATGGACCGATCCTGTCCGTGGAACTGGTGCAACAATTGATGGCAGAGGCAGAGGTGGATATACAAAGAGCCAGAGCCCACAAGCTCAGCATACTGACCGCCCTACATGGTCTTACCTCAACTGCACACAGCAGCTCCACGGAATTTGCGGAGCAACAGTAAATCCCGTTCACCGCATTCAAGCCGTTCGTGGAAAACGAGATGGGATTGACAAATTTTTAGCTGATTTTGAGATGCAATGTGCGCTTCATCAAATCCCCACAGCAGCATGGCCTTGTATCCTGGCGGGGAAACTAGCCGGCCGAGCGATGGAGGCCTTTAGAACCCTCAGCACCCTTAGGAGGTGGCCCAATACCCGCTTGTGAAGGACACTCTGTTGAAACAATATGCGGTGACCCCCGACACGTACCGAAGGCAGTTCCGCAAAACACCAAGAAAAAAACTAATGACACCCATGCCGAATGGGCGCACCGAATGCGGAGGGCTGCTACCCATTGGATTAACGGATGTCGAGCAGTCCCTGCAAGAGAAAGTTTGGAACTATTTTTATTAGAGCATTTTTATGAGTGACTAGAACAGAAAGACAGAGAGTGGATGAAGGACCGACGGCCTAACGATCTCAACGAAGCAGCAAGACGGTGACCCGTACCGAACTGAGAGACACATACCGAACCAGCCCACGAACGGAATTTCGTACACCGGTGCCAGCGGGACCTACCCGATACACCGGACCACCCAGCCACTACAACCAAGAACGCTACCGTCCCACCTGCCTCATCGCTAACTGCCCCCTCAACAACAACTACCCCTCACGGAATTACAATTCACTTCCCTCGGGCAATAGCCGCCCAGCTTGCGCTTTCTGTGTTGAAAAGGAAAGCCCTCTGGAAGAATATCTGGGACCTCTCCATGAAGCCAACCCCATTTATGCCGCAAACGACAACTGGCAGCACCACAGGCAAGAGGTATTACTGGAGGGCCGCCCCACTCAGGGGTTAAGAGACACCGGGGCCACTATCACCCTGGTACAAGGCCGACTGGTTCCGGAACATAAATGCTCTTCAGATACTGTCGCTGTCAGGGTGGCTGGAGGGGACATTTACAAACTACCAACGGCCAAAGTGCATTTGGAATGGGGTGTGGGGAAAGGACTCGTGCGGGTGGGAATCATGGACAACTTGCCAGCTGAGGTTTTACTGGGAAACAACCTGGGCCCCAAGACTTCAGCATATGCTCCGTCCTACAACTCGGAGGCGCATCCTGTCACTAGCCGGTCGCAAGCAGGAAGGACCCAAGACCCTTCACCAGTGTGGGAGACTCAGGTAAGACTAACCCCGACTGTGACTAATTACTCTTCACCCTTACCCTGGGATACACCGACAGCCTTTGAGGCTGAGACTAAAACTGACCAGACACTCCAGAAGTATAGAGAGCAGGCCGATACAGGGACTGGGGGGTCAGACCATGAGACATTTGCATGGGAACAGGGCACACTGTACCGGCATACCGAGAAAAAGGGACACCGTAGGAGACAGCTGGTCATTCCCCACAAGTATAGACGAGATATACTCCGGGTGGGTCATGATATCCCATTAGCCGGACACTTAGCAGTAATGTGTACCCTCCACCGTATTACCCATGCCTTCTTCTGGCCAGGGGTACATGCGGTTGTGAGAACGTACTGTAATACGTGCGAGGTCTGCCAAAGGGTGGGCAAGAGAGGAGACCACCCCAAGGCACATCTCGTCAACATGCGCATTTATAGAAGAGCCCTTTAGCCGGGTAGCCATCGACTTGGTGGGGCCACTCGCTACCCCCAGTCCATCTGATAAGAGATATATTCTCACCGTAGTGGACTACGCTACACACTACCCAGAGGCAGTGGCTCTATCCAATATCCAGGCAGACACTGTAGCTAATGCCTTGGTTCAGGTGTTTTCTCGGGTAGGATTCCCTCGGTAGATCTTATCCGACAGAGGTACCCAGTTTACGGCTGAACTAACGCAGCAGTTATGGCATGTCTGCAAAATAAAATCCCTTCTCAGCTCCCCGTATCACCCTCAGATGAATGGTCCATGTGAGAGGTTCAATGGAATATGAATTCATCCTGAACCATCACCCTAGGATAGCAACCTTCTACTGCTTGCCGAAAATCCACAAAAACCTACAAGACCCACCTGGCCGCCCCATCGTGTCTGGAATGGAAATTATAACCCAGAATGGTAGCCTGTATATTGATAAAATCTTAAGACCACATGTGGAAAACTTGCCATCTTACATTAGAGACATGAAGCAGGCATTATTACTTCTCTCCAATCTCCAAATATCAACAACCGCTAGTTTGTGCAGTCTGGACGTTGAAGCCTTATATTCCTCTATTCCCCATCAGAGAGGCAATGAACACACTAAATATTTCTTAGACCAGAGGGGCTCCAATCACAACTTACACACTGTGTTTGTGCTTAAACTATTGGGATTCATCCTATCCCATAACTAATTCCTGTTCAATAACAGGTTCTACCACCAGGTGAGAGGAACGGCGATGGGGATGGTATGCGCGCCTTCCTATGCCAATCTCCACCTGCATTGGTGGGAAATGCACATTATGGAATCACCTACTCTATTGGACTATATTCCTAAGATACTAGCATGGTATAGGTATATAGACGATATTCTTGTCATCTGGCAGGGTTATAAGGAGGAATTTGTGGCAAACCTAGCCACTTCGGGACAATAAGGACTGGGTGACTAAATATTTTGCTGTTATAATTTCTTTGGTCTGAAGTAAAGAGCATTCGTATGCTAGCAGCATGAAAACTGCGAGCATTCATACCGTAGTTTCATGAACAGTATTCTAATACACTGTTCGTGAAACAAGCAAAACTACTGAATGGGAGACCACACAAAGGAGGCGTGTGTCTCCCATTAAGGAAATAGCAACAGTTTAACCACAGATAATTAATGGTTTTGCGGGTGGCCGCCATTCATATAACCAAACATGTGGCGGCGGCCATCTTTTCTCACGAAAGCCCAGCAGTGTTTGGTCGTCGAGTGCCTGGAACTAAAATTGGCTACTCGATGGTACAAACACTGCTGGACTTCATTGTCTTTCGTTTAAAATGTTCATTAGTCTAAATCAGACACCGTTCGACAAATGAAAACTCACTGTCTATTATCTCATTACATTGTGTGTTCATTTGAACTTCCATTCGAATGGCTTTCCCTTTTTAGTGAAGGGATCTGAGCTGTAGTTCACCAGATGGTGCGCTCAGATCCCAGCTATTCAGTGAGAGGTCATTCGGCTTATTCACAATAATATTGTACAAGTTATGGAATTTAACCTGAAATGGTATATTTTGCTGTAAGGAGAGATAATGTAATTAACAGTATATTCTTGCGACATCATCTCTCCAGTATAGCAGTGTATGATGGGAAATAGCCTTGAAAGTTAGGTTTCCCACAAAGTCCATTCAAGTAAAACCCCTGCCATGCCAGTAAGGAAACCCCTTGCATGGGGACTAGTATAAATACAGTGACCTGGAATAAAATCTCAGTTGACTTCCAAACTATGTGTCGTCTAGTTCCTGTGAATAAGGGATTATTACTACGCTACCTGTATTTTGTATGCTGTATCCTGACTACCAGCGGAGATATCGTGGATTAACCTACTACTCCACTACAGAATTCAACAGAGGACAACCTCAAATTCACAGCAGAGTTTGGAGGTCAATCCCTGAAATTTTTGGACATCACTATCTCAATGTGTAGGGATGAGAGCACTATTTTGTTCAGAAAACCTTCAGCCTCTAACACACTTCTTAAATGGGATAGTTTTCATCCAAGACCTTTAAAACAAGGTATACTTGTAGGACAGTACCTGAGGATCCGAAGGAACTTAACTGATATATCAGACTTCAAAATTAAAGCCAATCTTCTGAGACAACAATTCTAGGAAAAGGGGTACCCTAATAAATGTTTGAAGAAAGCTTTCAGAAGGGGCCTGGAAATCGACAGAAAATACTTACTTTCTCATCGTCCTAGAGAAGATAATCTTACTAATAAAACCATCAGAATGATTGGCACCTTCGACACAGGCTGGAATGTTGTTAAGAAATCAATACAGAAGTTCTGGCCGATTTTGTTGAAAGATGTTTAACTCAAAGATGTTTTGGCTCCTCAAGCAACCATCACAGCATGCAGAGGCAAAAACCTCCGCAATATTCTTGTTCCAAGCCACTTTTCAATTAAACCCATCACCACCACTACGTGGTTTGGACGCAGCACTCCTTGCGGGTCATATGGATGTGGCAGATGTGTTGCTTGCAAGTATATCCTATGGGATTCAAATTTCGTGATGGATAGCGAAGGGAACCAATCATACAAAGTCATACACTTCTTTAATTGTAACACTGCAGGATTAGTATACCTCCTTACCTGCAGCTGTAAATGAATGTATGTAGTGTGAGGATGCTTTATGATAGGTCACTTCACTTAGAAACCAACTTCACACAGAACACACAGCACAGCCTAAAGCAATAAAACTTGTTTTTTTAAGATAGATCACACTGAGTAACCCTTCCACTGCTGGCTACAATCCTCCTTAGGCAAGATATCCTATTCTGTTGCAATTTCTTTCAATTAAAGCAATGCTCATACCAGATCATTAACCATTCCTGGACCATCCTATAAGAATAAATCTACCAGATTTTACATTTGCCGAATTTCTACTTTCCTCTATAAGATTCACTATCTTAATTCAGAACAAGTCAATACATCTAGATAAATGTGACATGATAACCTTTGGCAAATATTACCTTTAATATATAGTTATCTTTATTCCACCTGCAGGAATGGAATTTTTATAACCATATATTCTTCAGCTAACTAAGATTTCTAATGATTGAAAACTGACCAAAATTTATCTATCTATCTATCTATCTATCTATCTATCTATCTATATATATATATATATATATATTCCTGCTATTAGTAAAACTTTAATTACTTTAATTTAATTAAATAAAACCAGCATAATTACCAGTTATGTTGTAGATTTTCTCTCCAATAGGTCCCAGGAATTTGAATGCAAGTATGATAGAGATTGTATGGGAATAGAAAAAAGTGGTGTTGGTTGGAAAAGTAATAGTAAAAAATTGGTCCAAGTATTTCAAAAAGATTTTGAGTGCAATTTAAAAGCGTATGAGTGTCCCAAAGAGCTGAGTGTTTGAATGTCTGAGTCTTGAATGTTTGAATGTTCTAGTGCCAGAATCCTCAATTTCCCTTTGTCTTTACTTTTTAAAGGGCCAAACATTCTGCACGTCACTAATTTTTAGGACCAATAGGGAACTGTAGGTGTGTCTTTCCTACAGACTATCATCTAGATTTTGGTCAGTAGATGGCGCAATTACATCACCAAAATTTCTTGTCATGGGGTCCATTTGCATTTCTGCATAATGGATTAACTGAAATTGATGATGAGTTCTACGTCATTTTCTTATCTATTTTATGAGTGCTATCAATCGCAAGACACGTCACTTCAAAGCTTTTCTTTCTCTCTTACCCAGACAGAGCGTCGACAACTCCAATCGTAATTTAGAATTTTAAGATATTGTGTTGTCAGCGCTTAGTGAATAATGCCCTTAGATATAATCAGGGGTAAATGTCTTAACAAATGTATCTATAATAATTAGAAACAGCAATAGCATACAGTGTTAAGAGTATCAATATAACTGATAGTAACAATCAGATTATAACAAAAAATCTAAATTGTATCTCAGTCCAGTATAAAATATATAGCAAGGTCCAAAGTGACAGGAGGTCCACAGTGTTGTTTGGGAACACAATCTTTGACTTTGTGGGGATATTTATGGGATAATAATAGTAACAGTGAGAATTGCCCACTAATTCAATTCTCAGATCCCAAAGAACGTTTATCGTAAGTGAAGGTATTTCATATAAATAATATTCACAATGTATAAAAATAGATTTTATTTATAATAACAAGTTAATTAATAATAATATGTAACATGCATGACAATAATCAATGAATATCCAGTATAAATGGTATGCAATACAAAGGAATGGCTATATACGTTTCAATGGCTTAAACAGCATTATCTGTCAAAACTTTATTTATGACTATCTTTAACACAGACTGAAAGTGAAACTTTTCACAGCGAAGAACAGAATTCCTCAGAGTGCAGCGTAAGGTCGTAAAGTTTAGCTGACAGTTAGAATAACCCTTTCAATGCTGGCTAGATCTCCTAGGTAATTAAGATCTATTCTTATGTCATTTTAAATAAAATAACATTTAAACCAGTTCATTAGTCATTTCCTGGAACCATCCAATAAGAGAATCTACCATGTTATATATGCAGATTTTAATTTGTCTAAAAGATATCTATCTTATATTAGAGCAAATCAATACACCTGGATAAAAACAACGGTATGCTAACACGTGATAATATCACATCAATATATAATTATTCTTAATTCCACCTGCAGAATGGAATGTTTATAACTATATATTCTTTAGTTAACTAAGATTTCTTAATATGGAAATCTGACCGTGCTTTATCCTAGTCATATATCATGCTATTAATACATTTTAATTCATTTAATTTAATTAAATGAAACCAGTATAATTACCAGTTGAGTAGATATTTCATCCGATTGGTAGTCTCAGGAACTTATTTGGATGTCTCTCTGCATGGAGGTTGGAGTCCCCAAACTTCCAATTCCTCTCTCCTCTTTTTCTTTCTCCTTTGCCTCTTCTGCATATCTCCCATTTGTCTTAACTTTTAAAGGGCCAGACTCTTTGTACGTCATCAGTTGATAACCCAATAGAAGCACTAGAGGTGTGGTTATCTTCCAGATCGCAATTTAATTATTTGGTCTATAGAGGGCAGTCTTGTCCCACTAAACATACCTATCCAGGAAAGAGTTAACTTTTCCTGGTGGCTATTTTGACGTCATTTTGGCCTATCTAGATAGTGGCCATAACTTACGTATCCTTCACAGATCAAAGGGTTTATTTAAGTTTTGTCCAGACTATGTGTCTGGCAATCTGAGTTTTTTACCTGTAACTTACAATGGGACCTTATATGTATAGACAGTTAAATTGTATTATTTAATCTTCTCTGTCACAATTGTCTGGGTTTAGAATTGATTATATTCTTCTTATCACTTGTTTATACTATGCATTCCTTTTAGCTCTGGCAAAGTGGCCAGTTCTACAGAAAGAAATCTTGTGTCTTTTGTTAACTTGAAAATAACAAAATGGAGTCTGGTCTGTTCAAAGTGACTCAGAATATACACTTTTAATTTCTATCATAGCACAAAATGTCTGTCGATATAAATACCCTGACATAACCCCCCTTTAGTGCATTTCATAGCCAAAATTAATTTAGCTTATGAACAAGCACTATAGAAGTTACCAGACATATTGTGCAATCACATCATTTCTAACATAGGCCCGTGCATGGAATGAACATTTTTGTATATATTTGTACCTGTAAGAGTTTTGAACTTTACACTTAGTACAATCAACCATAATATCATTATTATCATAGCACACCCAATAACAATCTTAACATGGATGAACCAGTCAACACGAGCAATAAGGTCAGTATCTAGCTCAGAGTATTTAAATGTATCCACAGAAATGTTATCTTTTCTGATTGACATTTGGATAGTGTGGTTGGGCTTGTGGTCCAGCAAGAACTTTAGATTAGGATCTAGATGGATATCTAGATTCTGGAAGGGATCCACCATCTCAATAGCACTTTCGATGACGTCAGTGTACACTGGGTATAGCGTAACGTCACTGATGGTGATACGAGAGTCGTGGGGTACCTTGATCAGTGAGACAGGTGCTGGTAAGGCAATTACTTTATTAGTCACCTGGTCCCTGCGAAAAACACTTATGTTTTTAAGACACGTGCTTACCAACCATTTATCTTTTACTAAGATAGCATGTACTAACGCACTACTGTCGGTTTTTGACATAGTTACTTGACATGTTTCAGAGCCATGTTTAAGGTACTCAATCCCACACAAAGCATTGGTAGAATCGTACACAAAAGGTTTTCCATCACATTGGAAATTATTGTCTTTGAATTTTTCACAGTCATTCAAAATGGGTATAGAATACCAATCTGGTACCCATGGTTGAAAAGCCAAAACATCTGGGGTTTGGACTTTTACGTGGATATTTTCCTTCCATGTACCAACATTATAGATTGTTTTCATTTGAAAAATGTTTTTGGGAGTTACATATGGTATGGCCAATAAAAAGCAAATCTCCATACATTCCGGATCAATTAAGAGAGGTATAGCGCTCCCCATCTCAAAGGCCAGATTTAATTGCATAGGCTCAATTGTCTCTCCATCCACATTGGCAAGCATCGCATGAACAATATCCTTGGATACAAAATACAGAGGTATGCGTCCCCCTGCCAATTCGATCATTCCAGTTTGCACTTCGTCAAGAAAAGCAAATGTGTGGAACAATATTGGGTCATGCAGAAATAGAAGTTCACGCTTAAATAAGTCATGACTTTGGTGCAACTCAGTGGATTTGGCAATTAACTCTGAATGCAAATTTGTTGTAACAACTGTGTCTTCCACAATAGTTAACACGTCTTGGAGAAGTATTCTTTGCTGTTGTATCACCTGATGAATATCGTTAATGTGTTGCTTTAGCGCATAGATTCCCATATACAGCTTTTGGACAGTAATAGAGTTGGCTGCAGACATTCCAGTTGCGACAACTGCACCAACAGTGGCACAAACTAATGCAACAATTATAGCGGTGAGGAACCTTTTGGGTCGGTTGCTCATCGGAATAGAACTGGATACAAATGGTTTCCGGGCTTGCTCCAAGATGTTTCGCACACGGTCCTGTGCTCTTTGGAGGTGCATCTGGTACCAAGTCTGTAACTCAGGAAGCTGCATCGATGAAATGTTGTATGCCTTCTCGATGGAAATCTTGGGGTCCAAGGTGACGAACACACGTCGGGTCAGGATCCTCTTCTCTGTCAAGATGAACCCTGGTGTTTCTTGAATCAGGATGCCGGAGGATGGTCCCATCTCTGCAATCGGGTCGGTCCGTAGCTCTTGGCACAGGAGCAGTACGATCCAGAAACACGCCACATCCTTCTTGGACATCTTTCGACAGTCACGGATCAGGAACTCGTTTCAGACTTATCTACTAATGATTCAAGGTTTGTTAAGCATACAAACTTATAACAGTGTGACATCACTTGGCCTAGGACAACACATTATTACGATTCATCAACATATGTATTCTCTCTAATTCTATTTTTATAACTTCATCCCTCACTACATTTATTACTGACTCTTCAGCAATTTGCCTATAGCAGTTAAACAAGCTAGTAACCTGCTTAAAAATGTAGTTATTGGATGGCAAGGAAATGGTTAATGACATGAACGTACATGAGATCATGGCACATCACAACATTTCACATCATACTATACCACGTGAATCAAGCATTCATCCAGGTTAGTCGTTCACCCTTCTGCATCCGAATCCACACCTATAATCCTTAATTGAGATTTAGGATGACAAGCACGCAACTGGTTAATGTGAACCCACTTTTCAATAAAATCACCATCCTTAGGAATTTTTATCTTATACGCTACTGGGGAAATTTTGTCAATAATGACATATGGCCCTTTCCAAGAAGGTAAAAATTTATTTTCCTTGACTTGATTTCGCGCAAAGTTATACAGATAGACTTGATCTGTTATCTCATATTCCTTTTTCGTGGTTTTTAAATCGTAATAGGTCTTAACCCCTGTCGCTGCTTTTTCTAGATTCTTTTGGGCAAAAGCAAACGCATGCTGTAAATGCTTGTGCAAATCTTCGATATACTGATGCGTAGTGGCAGCATTGATCAAGTTATGATCCGAAGTACGATATAGTAAATGCTGTGGTAAAACCATCTTTCTTCCTGTCATCAATTCAAAAGGTGACAATTTGGTAGCAGTGCTAGGTGTAGCTCTAATCGCCATTAAAACTAATTATAATGTCCCAGTCTTTACCAGATTCCTTAACATACTTCTTCAGTATATTAATGATAGACTGGTTATATTGCTCTACCCCCCCGCTAGACGCAGCGCGGTATGCAATATGTAGCTTTCGTTTAACACCTAGAATGTTCCACATCTTAGCCATTACTTCACTGGTAAAATGACTACCTCTGTCTGACTCAATTCTTTGAGGCAGACCGAACCTAGAAAAGACATGGTTAATCAACAAAGTGGCGCACACGGTACTCGTGTTCTCTTTACAAGGCAAACACTCTATCCACTTTGTGTACATACATGTAACGGTTAACATGTATTTGTTACCTCTTGAAGATCTTGTTACAGGACCTATAAAGTCAATTTGAATATCAGACCAGGGTAATGACACCCCCCTCTTCTGAAGTGGTGCACGATGGGTTGGACCATGGGGTTGATATTGCGGACAAATCAAGCATCCCTGACAGTATGTCTTAACATCCCTTAACATGTGTGGCCAATATGCATAATCACGCAATATCTCATATGTGATCTTATCACCACGATGCCCAGACGTAGGTGCATCATGTGCGTGTTGGAGCATTAACCCTCTGTATACAGTTGGGACTATCCATTGTTGTATACCATGTTTAGAAGTCCTGACCAGTAACCCATCCACGATACTAAATTGGACTTTATATCTCATCAAGATTCGTAAATCTTCATTATCTTTGCAATCCACATCTGTGATGGGATTGGCAGTAGGGTCTTCTGTATGTCTATAGAATATGCCTATGACGGGATCGTTCTTTTGACTAGTAATCAGGTCCTCACTAGGAGCTTCTTGACTCCATTGCACGACATTTAAGTCGGCATTATCTCTGGCCTGTCGTCTAGTTATGGCTTCAACATGAATTGAACCCATAAGATCATCAATGTTTAGGGTTTCACCATCGATGGCAGCTTGTTTTGCCAGTGAATCAGCTAAGTCATTACCATCCTTGTCAATACCTTCTATTTTAGAATGGCCTTTGGTTTTCTTCCAATATATGGATAAACCATTTTCCTTAACCAGTTCATCGATTTTACAAAACAATTTCCCATGTTTAACAGGTTTGTTATTGCTTTTCAGCATTTGGTTACGTTTCCAGCTAGGCAGATATTCGACGAAACTGTTGCGAACATAGTTGGAATCAGTTATAATAACAAATTCTTTGATACCATATTCTATTGCCATTTGAATGGTCTTATATACTGCACAGAGTTCGGCTATCTGACTGCTTTTGGGACCAATATTGTATCCTATAGATACATTAGGATAATCACCTGTCCAGGCGATTCCGATACCTGCAACTACGACATGGTGATATGATCAACCATCAATGTATACCCACGGTAGTGGTCGACAGTATTCCTCGTCATAAACTTTATAAGGAGATAGCAATTGCTCTTCTAGGAAGTCATCTCCGGTGTCATTATCATCCAGAGATGGAGCAGTACAGTCATGTAATTCTGCTAAACCTTGGGCAACTGGGCTTCTCTTATTATGTTTATAACGGACTTCTAGCGGCCATCCCTGTAAGGATAGAGTCCATGCAGTAATCCGACTGTTAGAGAGATTACCGTCTCTAATTCTTTCACTCTGCAGATACTGTAGAGGTTGGTGAGCTGTTTCTACAATTATTTTCTCACCTTGGATATAGCTACGAAAATTTTGTAGTGCCCAAACAGTCGACAATAACGCCTTCTCACACGTGTTGAATTTAACTTCAACAGGTGACAAAGTCTTGCTAGCATATGCCATAACTTTGTTTAAACTGTCCTGCTTCTGATACAGAACAGCACTTATGCTTAAATCGGTATATCCTGTCTCCAGATAGAAGGGTTTACCCCCCTCTGGGTATGCTAAACAGGGTGCCTGAGTGAGCTTCCTCCTCAGTTCACTTACCGCTTGGTCCTGAGGCTCCCCCCAGTTCCAGGTAGTTTCCTTTTTAAGCAGGTGTAAGAGTGGTTTAGTTATTTCTGCATAGTTATCTATAAACTTACGGGAGTAATTAGTCATACCAAGGAACGATCTTAATTCCCTGATGTTTGAAGGTGTTTTAGCCTTTAGTACGGCTTCAACCTTCTTCCTCTGGGGATTTAATCCTTCAGAAGTTACCTCATGTCCGAGGAAATTGACATGGGTGCGACACCATTGTGCCTTTTGTAAAGACAGTTTAATCCCTGCCTCTCTTAACTGAGTGAGAACATGTCTAATCTCTATGATATGCTTATCAAAGGAAGTGCTTTTCAGCAAGACATCGTCAACATATGATAACGTTCCTCTCTCGAGTGCGTCAGGTATAGCTTTATGCATGAACACAGCGAATTCATGACCAGAGTTTATATAACCGAAAGGCATACGGGTCCAGGTATACTGCTACTTTCCAAATGTGAAGGCCAATTTGTATTGGTCTTCATCATGGACTGGTACAGTCCAATATCCCTGCGCACAGTCAATGGCAGTGAATATTTTGGATCCCTGCATTTGTACCAAACATTGGTCTATGTATGGCGTTGGCCAACCAGACATATAGACGCGTTTATTTAGCTGTCGTAAGTCAGCGCATAAACGCCATTGTCCATTAGGTTTCAGAATCCCCAAGATCGGATTATTATACGAACTGTGCACTGGACGTATAATGCCCCTTTCCTTTAAATTCTGAATGATGTCGTGTAGACCATCATATGATGCTAATGGGAGTCTATATTGTTTGATAAATACAGGTGGTAAATTTGGATCAGTTTGTATTCTTGCTACGTGGAGGTTAGTTAACCCACAGTCGTAGGAATCTTTGGCAAAAATATCTTGGAATTCCATAAGGATTTCCTTTAGCTGTTGTCGCTCAGCATCGTTGGAGCAACCGTCAACTAAAGATATTTGCTCTTGTAGCCTTTCCTGAAATCCTGGGAAGATTTCAGGCTGGCCTATCTCATAAGCTTCTTCAAGCCTAGAAGTTAGGTCAGTTCGGTGTTGACTTACCTTTTCTCTTTGGTCGTGATACTCTTGTGATTCCTGCTCATTGAGCGGATGATCGAAGGTAATTGATGCTTCTTCGATTTTACACGAGCCTTCTTCAACATTGAAGGGATATACAGATAGGATAGTGAATAATCCTTCTGGGGAGGAATGGAATATTTGATCGACAATTTCGTCCTCAGTTAAGTATTCTTCAGGGATGAGGCCTATAATTTGGTTTTGGAAACCAAATGTATAGTACTCAGCATCCAATGCTAGACCTAATAATGTTCCTTTTGGTAAAGTAACACTATTGGGTGTAACATTGTTGACCATGATATAGGTGGGATTCTTACCAATACTTACCATTGGTGTATGTGTTACCACCATCCCTAATTGTTGTATCCTATTGGATAAACAGATTAGGGCATCAGAGTTTTCTAATCTCTGACCCTCCTTGACCTGTAGGGGTAAAAGAAAGTTACTTGTCCCTTGTAGAATGATTATCTCATCAGGTACTTGGATACTTACTGCATATGGGAGTATTTGTCCTGATTTCAGGGCGTTTTCCTCGTGTAGGTATCCACAAGGATTACCTTTTAACCTTGTCCACAAGTTGGAATTAATCAGGTCAAGGTGTATGGCAAAGTGATGTATGACATCATTGCCAACGTAAACCTGATAGCGAGGTTCGTCTATCACTAGGAATAAATGTTTAACTGTCTTATTGCCGATGGAAATAGATAGTAAACATTTTGCTATAACATTGTGACTCTCTGATTCGCCATCCAGGTTCTGGATCCACCTGTCATGTGGGGAAGCGTACCTGATCATTTTAGGATTAGCGATCTGCTTTAACAGACTTCTGCTAATATAGCTGTTCTCACTCTGTAAGTCCAGCTTTGCATTCCTACTTCTTCCTAAGTCATTTATCTGAATAGGAAAGAATAAGTTGTTATTAACCCTTTCAATTCTGGCAAGGAATTGAGCATGACCTGCCAGATCTACAGATTCAACATAGTCCCTGTGGAGAGAAATGGTTAAAACATCACCTTCCAGAGAGACATTCTGGATCCTCTCTGGAGCAATTCTTACGGAATGCTCATCTACAGGTGCGATTGCATCATTCACCTGCAGGATAGTCACGTCAGGTGACTGACTATTCCTAAAATGTACCTCTATCGAGTCAGGTCTTTCTTCTATCACATGGCAGTTACGATCAGATTGTACATGTGATTTCTCATAGGTTATAGGAACCTTAGCTTGTGACCATACAATTCCATTCACACAGTCAATAATTGTGTTAAGTCTTCTGAGTATGTCTATACCCAGAATCAGTCGGTCATAGGGGAGATCTACCACTATCACCGGGTGTCTAAAGGTTTTATTACCTATTTTAAACTTTAACCAGGTATTGCCAATAACATGAAGGGCATTTCCTCCTACACTCAACAGAGCATTGGGGAAATCTCTTAGCTTCGGCTTATCCGTTGCTAAGTCCATTACCTGCTGGAAGTAGGTATTGGATAAGATAGTGGCTTGTGAACCAGTATCTATTAACCCTTTAAAAGGCTGGGGTAACGAATCCTGTATTTCTACAGACATGTAGTACCTTCCTTCATGTTCTTCTAATTCACATAAGAATTTAGAATGTGTCAACATATTACTTGTTTTCCATACATTACCGGTCACAGCAGTAGTTTCTACCTGTACTGAGGAATGCTCAGTCTTACCCACAGGCCCATCCTTTTTAGGAATATCTTGAACTGTCAAGCGGGAACTAGTGGTCGGCATCTCATCAGTTAACCCATTCAGGTCTGGATCCTGGAAACTAGTGGTTGCTGGGGCTACTTTAGCCTTTGGCTGAAATGAAAAAACAGAGGAACACGTTGCGCCTCCTTCACCCAGAAGTGAAGTGACGGGATAGGCAATAGGATTTCTAACACAATTATTGTTTATTTGACTATTATTACCTGGAAAGGAAACAGGGTTAGGCATTACATCTACTGGCAACCTAGCCTGTTTAGTCACAGTAGCTATTATTGCTGCGGCACCTGTTGTTGTTGCTGCGGTTGCACAGGTAGTTCTGCAATTGGAGCAATCCCTAAAAAAGGATTTCTGGCAACGACTTGGTTGATCTTTGTCATTTCCTCCATTAATTTGCCCATCTGGTCTGTCAATTGACCAACCTGACGACGCAAATTATTTCCCCCATTGCCGTTTTGTCTTTGCCCATTAGAATTTGGCTGGGATGGCTGAGACTGTTGGGAGTTATTGGAAGCAGATTGGATATTTCTGTTTCCATATCTCCTATTTCCCTGAGGATTCCTTCTCCATTGGGAATTGCCTTGGTTCTTATTAACCCAGGGGCGTTTATTCCCATTGGCATTGGATTTTTCAGAGTTATTGGAGGAATTTGCAGAATTGCTTCTGGCATTTTCCTGTTTCTGAGGTTTTGGTGTTTTCAAAACCTCGGAATAGGTCCTCTTTTTCTGTTGGGTTTCTAAACCTAACTGAATTTTAGTCTCTGACACCATTTTATCACCAAGTTTCTTAACCTTTGGCTGATTTTCGTCATGTGCATGGTGTATAGTATACAATTTCATGCATTGACTGACTAGCCATTCTAATGGTAACTTACAATCGTAATCTCTTGCGAGATTCATTTGTATGTTTACTGGCATGGCATGAAAATACAGATCTTTGAAGTCTGTGCTTTCATACCTGGGTTTTCTTTGGGCCACGGAGTATGCATTTTTAAGAATTATTAAAAATTCTCTGGGGCTTTGATCTGGACGGCATTTTAAGTTATAAAGCGGCTTCTTTGCAGAGGCAATGGTTTTATACTTACCATATTCCATGATTATTTCATATTTCATCTTGGACCAGGACATTAACTGTATAGCTTGAAGACTTTCTAGATAAACACGACACATTGAATCAAAGGTCCATGTAATGAACCATTTCTTATGAATGTCATCATACATGTCTAATGAATTCATTGCTCTATCATAATTTTCCAGATGTTCAGATATGTTTCCTGAATCTCTAGAAAATTGTGGGACAGTCTCTCTAAGGAATTTGATGACCTTTGGCGTTTCATAAACAGGCGTCGTTGAATTACGACCTCTGTTTCTGTGTTTGGGTAAACGTCTATGCGATCTGTCTGCTGAAGAGGAATTAGACCCGTACAACAGTGCAGATGGCATATCAGTTACATGGCCTTCAGAGTGGATAGTGCAATCACTTTCACTCCCATCACTCTGAGCTTCTTGTTCACTGTCACAATTCCGATCTGCATCAGAATTCTGCCAGTGAACAGAACCATGTCTGTTTTCATTCCTATCACTTTGAATCTGATTCCCTCTGTCAAGCTTGGCCAGGACAGTCTTTTCAAACTGTTCTGCCCAAGATTGCCAAGAATCTACAAGTGTTTTCTCAGAATTACTCACATCTTTACTTACAGACTGTTTTATGAAAACCTGGTTTTGTGTGGGAAAATCATAATAAGGAGGGGATTTACAAATAGTCCTTTCTTGCATTTTTGTGCAACTTTTTGGCACAGAATGATGACTATTAACCTCACTGTCTAATTTCTGACTCTCCTTTTCATACTCATCCAATTGCATTTTAAGCTGATTTATTTCCTGTGCATATTTATCCGTCAAAGCTTTCATTTCTTTTTCATGATCAGCCTGACGGGTTTTATGCTCAGTAAGTAAATCTTGGTATTTCCCATTTTGAATGCCCAGATCGTCACTGTACGTGTCCAATTTGGCATTCAGTGACTTGTTTTCATCACACACCTTAAGAAGTGCTGTCATAAAGAAAGGCCAAGAGTGTATTATGTACGCCATTTTCCTTTCTATGTTCTTTTGTTCAGCAATTTCTTTAAGATATATGATGATGTGTTCATCAGTTAGAATGGTGTGTTTAGCTTCCCATTCTATGCTTTTTAACCAAACCTCATAGGTTGCATCATTTTTCATATGTTTATGAATATGAACTAGAGCATGTTTTCTTAGGTCTTCAATTATTTCAGTATTATCTGTTACAGATGTATTACTGGATTCAGCCATATTTCTATATACTGATTTAATCTCAATACAAAACTCTTTTCTATATCAAGATTAAATTGCATGAATTACATCAATATTATTATATATGAAATATAATTTCAACTTAAACGATCTCAGCAGCGTGCCTCCAATATGTGGGGATATTTATGGGATAATAATAGTAACAGTGAGAATTGCCCACTAATTCAATTCTCAGATCCCAAAGAACGTTTATCGTAAGTGAAGGTATTTCATATAAATAATATTCACACTGTATAAAAATAGATTTTATTTATAATAACAAGTTAATTAATAATAATATGTAACATGCATGACAATAATCAATGAATATCCAGTATAAATGGTATGCAATACAAAGGAATGGCTATATACGTTTCAATGGCTTAAACAGCATTATCTGTCAAGACTTTATTTATGACTATCTTTAACACAGACTGAAAGTGAAACTTTTCACAGGGAAGAACAGAATTCCTCAGAGTGCAGCGTAAGGTCGTAAAGTTTAGCTGACAGTTAGAATAACCCTTTCAATGTTGGCTAGATCTCCTAGGTAATTAAGATCTATTCTTATGTCATTTTAAATAAAATAACATTTAAACCAGTTCATTAGTCATTTCCTGGAACCATCCAATAAGAGAATCTACCATGTTATATATGCAGATTTTAATTTGTCTAAAAGATATCTATCTTATATTAGAGCAAATCAATACACCTGGATAAAAACAACGGTATGCTAACACGTGATAATATCACATCAATATATAATTATTCTTAATTCCACCTGCAGAATGGAATGTTTATAACTATATATTCTTTAGTTAACTAAGATTTCTTAATATGGAAATCTGACCGTGCTTTATCCTAGTCATATATCATGCTATTAATACATTTTAATTCATTTAATTTAATTAAATGAAACCAGTATAATTACCAGTTGAGTAGATATTTCATCCGATTGGTAGTCTCAGGAACTTATTTGGATGTCTCTCTGCATGGAGGTTGGAGTCCCCAAACTTCCAATTCCTCTCTCCTCTTTTTCTTTCTCCTTTGCCTCTTCTGCATATCTCCCATTTGTCTTAACTTTTAAAGGGCCAGACTCTTTGTACGTCATCAGTTGATAACCCAATAGAAGCACTAGAGGTGTGGTTATCTTCCAGATCGCAATTTAATTATTTGGTCTATAGAGGGCAGTCTTGTCCCACTAAACATACCTATCCAGGAAAGAGTTAACTTTTCCTGGTGGCTATTTTGACGTCATTTTGGCCTATCTAGATAGTGGCCATAACTTACGTATCCTTCACAGATCAAAGGGTTTATTTTTACCTGTAACTTACAATGGGACCTTATATGTATAGACAGTTAAATTGTATTATTTAATCTTCTCTGTCACAATTGTCTGGGTTTAGAATTGATTATATTCTTCTTATCACTTGTTTATACTATGCATTCCTTTTAGCTCTGGCAAAGTGGCCAGTTCTACAGAAAGAAATCTTGTGTCTTTTGTTAACTTGAAAATAACAAAATGGAGTCTGGTCTGTTCAAAGTGACTCAGAATATACACTTTTAATTTCTATCATAGCACAAAATGTCTGTCGATATAAATACCCTGACAACTTTGAATCCCTTAAAAAAGACAGAAAATATATATAGTGCAATACTGTATTTAATGTCTTAAAACACCAATGGAATCCCCCTCCCCAACATAGGAACCCTTACAGAAGAAAAATGTGGTGCTTATCTCTAAGGACCACAATAAAAGCTGCAGTCTTATCTCTCCTCTGCTTCAAGGATGCCCAGGGCCGGACTGGGGATACAAAGCAGCCCTGTAAAAAAAATGTGTGCCAACCCCATAAGTCACTGCGCCATATATTGTCGCGTGTAATATGTAAGGCTATGTCTTGCCAGGACAGATGATTGAGTAATATATATATATATATATATATATATTTATTTATATATATATATATATATATATATATATTGCTTTTTCTAATATAAAATATTGGTCCTTTCAGGGTAAAACGTTTAATTATACAGTAAGCATACTCACATGCAGACACAGGCAATTTCACTGACATCTCAATGACACACATAAGCTCATTGATACACAGCCTCACAGACAAACAATCTTACTGATATACATCAGCTCATTGACATAAAAACACAAGCTCACTCACTAGCAGGCACACGCATGCAGGCAAGCTCACTCACTAGCAGATGCACACACAGCTTAATGTGGTGGTACTGGTGTCTATAGCATGTCGCTACAGGCTTTTCAATGTAAACACTGACTTTTCAGAGAAAAGGCAGTGTTTACATTGCTTCAAAGTGACACTGCTAGTGACAGTCACTCAGACGGTCACTAGAGGTGCTTCCTGTGTTAGTGCACCTACATTCAGGGCCTCCACACTCTATAGGTGCTGTACGTTCCCCATAGAGATACATTGATTCAATGCATCTCTATGAGGAGATACTGATTGGAGTGGCGTTTTGCAGCCAATCCTATGGCAAAGCATTGGATTGGCTGAGATCATCAAGCTTGATGATCTCAGCTATAGAGGCAGGGCCAGTCGAGGGGAGACCAGCACGCTGCGTGGGAAAAAAAAAAAGGTGAGCAAAAACACTATTTTTAAACACACATTTACACCATGACAGACACAGAAACACACATATACATGACAGATACACACACCATGACAGACACAGACAGACACACACACCATGACGGACAGACACAAACAAACACACCCCCCATGACAGACACACACACACCCCATGACGGACAGACAGACACACACCCCATGACGGACAGACAGACACATACACACCCCATGACGGACAGACAGACACACACACACACCCCATGACAGACACACACACCCCATGACAGACAGACACATACACACCGACAGACACTATGACACAGACAGACAGACACACACACACAATGACACAGACAGACACACACACCATACAGACAGACACCATGACACGGACAGACACACAACATACATACAGACAGATAGACACACACACACCATACAGACAGACAGACAGACACACACACCATACATACAGACAGACACACACACCATACAGACAGACAGACACACACACAACATACAGACAGACATACAGACACATTACTAGTAGCTGACACCAGGGGGAGGTCTTCTGGCAGCCGCTGGAGGGAGCTGCGCTGTCGGTGCTCTCCCGCCCTCGCGCGCTGCTGAATGAGACCGGCGCCGGAATATGACGTCATATTCCGGCGCCGGTCTCATTCAGCTGCGCGCTGGGGAGCAGAGCCAGCGCAGCTCCCCCCAGAGGCCGCCAGGACAAGTCCTCCAGCAGCCGCCAGAAGACCTCCCCAGCGGCCGACAGCAGACCCAGGTGTCTGCCCGGCCCCAGGAGCCGACGGCCCACCGGGAAATTTCCTGGTATCCCGGTGGGCCAGTCCGGACCTGAGGATGCCGTCCGGTATGCAGCTGAAAGGAGTGTTCGCCTCGTGCACTGAGGCTGGCTGTGGATTCAGTAAAAGTTCTCCTCTTTGTAATTCGGTTGGCATAAAAACTTGTCATGCAGAGTGTTAACAGCAAAACAACATAAAATGCAGGATGATGGATCACATAATCAACGCCCCTCTTGGTGGGCTTTTTCGAGATAGGTGTTAAGTGTGCTAATCTGCAGTTAAATACCTTTGCCGGGAAAAGCACATTTGAATTTTTAAAGATACATGCATTTTTATACACAACAAATCTTATAACAGGAAAAAGGTCCTCATAATGATAGATTGTGGATTATACATCCTCCTGAATGCAGCAATACATTTGTGCATACTAGAACAATTTATACACAATAAAACAGACTTATTTATACATGTTAAAACAAACCAATACTTGCTGTAGAACATGTATAATTACATAGATATACTATATATATATCCTGAGGCTTCTTTGTTTATTCTAAAATGATATTAAAAATAATAAAAAATATAATAATAATCAATACCCATCTCATTCTAAAATATATAAATGCACACAAAAAATATATGTAAACAGATGTGTGTTTTAACCCCTTAAATCCGGAGGGCGTACTATTATGCCCTTCAGGAGCCGGCTCTAAACGCCGGCGGGCGTAATAGTACGCCCTCGCTATAATGGCCGCCCACGTGGCCGGCGCTAATCGCCCGCTGCAGATCGCGGTCGGAGGGGATGTCTGGGCCCCCAGGCAACCCCCCCTGTGGCCGGTGACCGCGATCTGCAGTCTTTGATCGCAGTGACAGGCTGTCACTGCGATCAGTATTTAACGTGTGTCAGCCGATTTCAAATCGGCTGACACACGTGGCCGGCAGCTTTCTGCTATGCAGATCGCGGTCGGGGGACTTACCTGGCCCCCCAGGCAGTCCCCCTGGGGTCAGTGACCGCGATCTGCTAAGTCTGAGATCGCAGTGACAGGCTGTCACTGCGATCTCAAAGCGCTCTGATCGCAGTGACAGCCTGTCACTGCGATCAGTGTTACATGTGTCAGCCTAATGGAGGAGGTGCAGGAGGTGATCACAGTGACAGGCAGTCACTGTGATCACTGATCCTGTATGTCAGCCAGTGATGTGAAATCACTGGCTGACACTGTCTCTGCCCCCTCTCCTGTAAAAAAAATAAAATATTAGTTAAAAAAAAAAAAAAGAAATTACAGTTACATATAAAATATACTTAGATCATATATATATATGATCTATGTATGTATGTATATATATATATATATATATATATATATATATATATATATATATATATATATATATATATATATATATATA
>OW240913.1:237646582-237888528 GCA_933207985.1 Pelobates cultripes
GCATTGTAAATGCTTTCCTATGCGACCGGCTGAATGCACGTGCAGCTCTTGCCGTGCGGGCGCATTCAGCCGACGGGGCGGATCGGTGGAGGAGGAGAGGAAGCAGAGAGCTCCACGCCCAGCGCTGGAAAAAGGTAAGTTTACCCCCTTTCTCCCTTCCAGAGCCGGGAGGGAGGGGGTCCCTGAGGGTGGGGGAACCCTCAGGGCACTATAGTGCCAGGAAAACGAGTATGTTTTCCTGGCACTACATTGGTCCTAGACTCATATTAAAAGGAGGAAAGATGTGTCAGTCCAGGTCTGTGACGTTCATCATGAACCTGTTTAATATGAGTCTTCAATAAAGTTTACAAATTTTATTCTTCAGTAAAACATTGAGTGCTGGTCCTCTGTACAATTTATGTATAATATTTTCCCTGGACTGGAAGCACCCGAATTATATATTGCAATTTTGTGTGTGTGTGTGTATATATATATATATATATATATATTTTATTTATACATTTTTTTGTACAAAATGTATAAGTGTATGTGTATTACACTGTCCATCCTTCTGAGGTACAAGGGGGATACTTGGACGCTATGGGTCCACTTGCGTCCCCGTTATTTACCTCAAAGAGGAGTGGCAACACTCCACCATCTTGCATGGCCAGCACCAAATCTGTGTCTCCATGCATATCACACTTTCCCACCGTTAATTCTACAGTTATTTTTCCTTCACCCATGTTGATTTGCAAGGGAAATGTCTGGTTGTGCAAGTTCACCTTGCATCTCAACATGTTATCTCTCCCACCCTAATACTATCAGTCAGTCTCCAAACTGTCTGGCTTTAGCATTTCTGAAATTGAAAAAATGTCACTATTAGACTCTATCTTATCTTCAATTTAATTAAAAATTTACAATGAATAGACTTTACTTCCCCCATCCATGTAGATTTGCAAGAGAAATGTCTGGTTTTAAAAATGTAACCTTTCATTGCCCTTTGCATGATATCTCTACACTTCCAATTCTTCCCCCTACACACTCACTAATTACTAACAATCTACAAACTATCTGTCCCTAACATGAGTTCAATAAAAACTTTTCCCTTTCATGAAACAATCTTATCTTCTATATATTTTGAAATGATTAAAAAAAAAAAAACTCTTTGCTACTCAGAAGGTGGTATGCTAGGAAGCTCTGGGTCCACCTTTCATCTCAATTTTTCTTCCTCTTTTGTTAGCGTTTCCTTTATACCATCTTGTATGGCCAGCATCAACTTATCTGGCCCTGCATGTGGTGTGTGCTGTAACACAATTCCATGTGCTACTCACCCACCTTTAAAGGGACGCTATAGTCACCCAGAACAATTCAGATCAATGAAGTGGTGTGGGTGCCAGGCCAATCATGTTTTAACCCATTCATATGTAAACATAACAGTTACAGAGAAACTGCTATGTTTACATAGCAGGGTTAATACAACCTCTAGTGCATGTCTTCCTGACAACTTCTAGACGTTTAACTGCGACGATGGATGTGGATTTTGCATCCATCGCGCAGAGCGTCCATAGGAAAGCATTTAGAAATGCTTTCCTGTGGACTGTTAAAATGCGCGCGCACGACACTTGCAGGGCATGCGCATTACGCACCACTCATGAGCTGACTCCAGTGGGGTAGGAGAGATAACGAGCGCCGAGGGAGCCCGGCGCTGGATTTAACTAAGCTGTTGAAGTGGTTTTAACACCTTCAGCGCCACGGGAGGTGAACCCTGACGGAGAAGTTCCACCAAAGATTATATAGTGTCGTGAAAACAGCTTTGTTTAACAGACACTACAGTGATCCTCTAAATAACTTTATTAAAGGACCACTGTAGGCACCCATACCACAGACGACATAATGATGTCGTCTGTGTGCCAGGTCCCTCTAGGAGTAACCCTTTCTTTTATATCAACATTGCAGTTTCAAATAAACTTCTATGTTTATATTTTGTTAAATCAAGCCTCCAAATCCTCTAGTGATGGGGTTCTCAACCCAGTCCTCTGGACCCCCTACCAGTCCGGGATTTGGGGATTACCTGGGTGTGTCTAAGGTGTTTAGAAAAAGGGTTTAAAAAAATACCTTTGACTCTAAGGGTTTTTTTTTCTTTTTCTAAACACCTTAGACACACTTATGTTATCCCTAAAACCTGGACTGGTAGGGGGTCCTGAGCCCCTGCTCTAGTGGCTGTCTCATTGACAGCCGCTAGATGCGCTTGCGTGCTTCTCACTGTGAAAATCACAGTGAGAAGAGGCAAGCGTCCATATGAAAGCATTGGAAATGCTTTCCTATGAGACAGGCTGAATGCGAGCGCAGCTTTTGCTGCGCATGCGCATTCTGAAAAAGAGGATGATCGGAGGCGGAGAGGAGGAGGAGAGCTCCCTGCCCGGCACTGGAAAATAGATAAGTTTAACCCCTTTCCTCGCCATCCAGCCCGGCGGGAGGGGGCAAGCTCAAGCCACTATAGTGCCAGGAAAACAAGAGTTTTCCAGGCACTATAGTGGTACTTTAATTAGTTTTTAAAATTGTTTTACCTGCCTCTTCAAAAATGTGAGGACTGGACTCTTTATTGTTCATCTCGTCCACTCACATGATGCCAGCAACACACAATGTCTGTCGTAATAAAAACAAGAAAAAAAATTAATATAATGTACTAGAAATGTTTCTTCTTCTGCTTATTTTCATTGATTTCTTCTTTTTTAAAAGCTAAGTAAAAAAAATGGCAAGTGGAAATAGTTCCGTTTCAACTGATCCAAATGATGCGGACATCCAACGTATGGTAAGTTTATATAAGTGACTTACATTTTTCATGATCACTCTATTTTAGTAATATCAATTACCAAATAAAAAAAAAAAAAAGACATAAGTCTAGCCGATTTTCTAAGCAATGAGATAATCATTGGCCTAGGAGACAAATGGTAATATTTTGTATTGAAGGATAAAAAGGACTGGACCAATGCATTAATCTCAATTCAGTTACATTAGGTTGCATGATGGATGTTTTCATGGTCGAAGAATTTTAAAGGACCACTATAGTCACCCAGACCACTTCAGCTCAATGGAGTGGTCTTGGTGCCAGGTTGCTCTAGTGTCAACACTGCAACTGTAAACATAGCTGTTTCCTAGCCTAGAACAAAAAAACGCTATAGGGTCATTAGGTCCACCCCACCCTCTGGGTCCCATTCCTGCAGGGCACTCGGGGTTAAAACCCCTTCAGCCACTTACCTTTCTCCAGCACTGTGCTCCCTCGGCTACGGCAATTGCAACGCAAGCATTCTAAACACACATGGTAAAGCATTACTCAATGCTTACGTATTGACATGCAGCATCTTATCACTGGCATTGAGTAATGCTTTCCTATGGGCGGTTTGAATGCGTGCACTGCAGTTGCCGCGCAGGCGCATTCGGCAATGATGTCAGTAGGAGGAGTGTTCACCATCACCGAGGGAGCACGGTGCTGGAGAAAGAAAAGTGCCTGAAGGGGTTTTAACCCCGAGTGCCCTGCTGGAGTGGGACCCTGAGGGTGGGGTGGACCTAATGGCCCTATATTGACAAGAAAACCTTTTTTTTTTTAAAAACACTATTGTGGTCCTCTAACTGTTATCATTTATTCAATACCGACTAGGATTCATACAAATGTTATTGTGTTTATGAAGATCTAATACATATTAAAAAAAAAACTACTACATATATTTATAGCTGTCAGAATATTTTGAGGACCGTCATCGACATGCAGTTGATCCAGATATTTTAAATAGTATGGACTGGGATCCACCTGCACAGCAAGTGATTAATGACGAAAATACGCAAGCTTCACCAACAAGAGTAGGAACATCGGAATGGTGTCTGTGTGGCAATTGTATGCCAATGCAAAGTGAGGAAGAAAGTCTATGCTGCAGGGAGATAGAGAACATTGTCGATATGTTGAATGAACAACAGAATTGCATTTGCAATCTTCCATATCTACGTGAGCAATTATCTTCACGGGAACACGTGCTGTCTCTATACCGTTATGGTCTCAGCTATGTAAAATCCGCTAGATTCCGTTCTCCGGAACAAATGCAGGAAAGGTGAGTGTATCATAAATCTAAATACAGCACATTGTTCTTTAAAACAGTCATGGATTTAAAAAAAAATGAAGCAAAATTAATCTCTAAAGGAGCACCATAGTGACACAATAAAAACCTTGTTTTGCTGGCACTATATAGTGGTTAAGTCACCCCCCAACCTCTGGTGAACAAATCCTGCTAGTCTGAAGGGGCTAAAACATCGTCAGCCACTAGCCTTTGTCCAGTGTTGTGCTCCCCCGGTGATGGTGACCTCTCCTCCTCCTGCCAATGTCCGCTACCAATGCACATGCGTGTCTATAGCGTTGCGCATTCGGTAAACAGCCTATAGGAAAGAATTACTCCATGCTTGCCATTTGAACGTCCAGCGTCTTCTCAGTCAGTTAGAATTGTGTAAGCTCCTCTTGCGAATGTCTGTGAGACAGCCACTAGAGGCTGGATTAACCCTCAGTGAAACACAGCAGTTTCTATGAAACTATGTTTACACCGAAATGGGTTAAAAATAGTGGGACCTGGCACACAGACCACTCCAAGTCAATGAAGTTGTCAGGGTGCCTGGTCCCTCTAGTTTTAACCCTGCCGCTCCAAACATAGTGTAGGAGAAACTGCTAGCTTTCAATGAGGTTTAATCCAGCCTCTAGTGGCTGTCTCACTGACAGTCGCTGTTTCCTCAATTCTCACAACGCTGGATGTCCATAGGAAAACATGGAGTAATGCGGACTCTGGCAGAAGGAGGAGAGGTCGCCAGCACAGAATGAGCTCGGTGCTGGAGAAAGTCAAGTGTCTGAAGGTGTTTTAACCCCTTCAGCGCATCATGAGGGGGGGCACTGAGGCTGTGTGGGGGGGGGACACTAATGACCCTATAGTGCCAAGAAAACGAGATTTTTTTTCCTGTCACTATAGTGCTCTTTTGTTTTTAGTATTCAAATACTACAATTGTTTATGTTTAGTTTTAATTACTTTCTATAGTTTTTGATGCTAAATTTTATATTCATAATTTAATATTTTTTTATTCTATACTCCATTGACACTCATTTTTTGTTTGGTTATTTATATGCAATGTTAAATGTTTCCTTTTTTTTTTTGTTCACAGTGACTACCGAAAAACTGCCTACAGGTCCTTCACAATGTGGGTGTACGGATACCTGGGACCCAAAAGGCGGCGTCCGATACCCTCGTGCACAGTAAAACTGATTAGGTCACACTTTCCTGCACCAGATGCGATATACATGGGTTTTAGATATGCGGATGATGACCCTATAGCTGTTGAACTTGTATAGTAGACAGTACGAAGCCTTGCAATTCTTTTAGTTTATCAAAATGTGTTAACTATTCAACATTGTCTGTTTGTTGTATATAATGTTAAAAAAATTTAATATGTTAATTTATTTTTATTGTACAATGTAAACTGTTATAAAAATGTTTATTTCTTATATTAATATATTAAAAAATGATAAAAAAATATTGCATTTTTTATTATTTTAATGATACTTTCATCTACTAATTTTATTTTATTAAAAAAATAACACAAACAGTTATATATATATATATATATAATGTTTTTTTCAAATACTAAAAGTAATTTTACTTCAGTGTGATGGGTAAAATTATTTGTCCTTTAAACCAGCTATCACTAATTTCAATAGGGTGTCTACATGAACATAATTATTGAATAAAGTACAAAAATTGTGAAGTAATAAACATTTATTAACAACATTGAAAAAAAAAATTTACAACAATAATTTTATGTAATAAATAACAAAATTTTAAAAATAAAATTTGGAACACAAGTTAACTTTTTTTTTAAAAGCATCCACATCGCTAAATTAACTTTATTGTTACATTACATGGTTTGAAAATACAAATAATATTTTTTTTTTTTATTAAGTAAAACATTATTCGACAATATCAACTTTGAATTTTCAAAAATATGACAATAATAAATATTTTAAATTAAATAAAATAGTAAATTACAGGCACAATAATAACTTAATGTGCATATAGTTGTTATGGTTCCTGTAATGTAACATGTTAAAACAAAAACAAATAGTAAGTAAGTGCAACGTCCTGGTTTTGTATAAGAAATTATACAAACTGAACCAAAAATCAAAATTATTTTAAGAGATTAAAATTTGTTCTTCGAATACAAATTACAACTAAATTGCACTATAAACAAGTATTTAGCACCATTAACAGAAATGTCATTTTTATCACCAGTCCAAAAATTTCTTACACAAATTATACATTTTTGAACATTTTAAAGTCTTCTTGGGCGTAAACGCGAAAAGTGACGGTCAACCATTACCTCCTTTGGTGGGCGAGGTGTTGAAGCAATGTTTATTGGAAGTTGCCCTGTTTGAGACTGCCAATTAACTTGTAAGTCACCTGAGGCTATTCGTAGTACGTCAGCCATCATTGGATATATATGGGCAATAGTGGTTTTTTCATATATTTTCTTAATTTTCCAATTTTTACTCCTTTTAGAGAAAAACGGTTTGAACCTCAAGTCCCCAATGTGTCCAGTGCCTGCTTGTTCTTTCTGTATAGTGGCCTGTTCTCTGCCTACATTGGCGTTGTGGGCCAAAACAGCCAGTTGTGTCCTGGCTACCATCCCATCCATCGTGAAATGTACTCTTTTGGGACGGTATTTTAATACCAGGCTATGAAAGACTTCAAGTGATCCCGTGTGGCAAAAATGAACCAAATGTGGAAAGTCTTTCTCTAATTTTGAATCTGTGACAAAGCTTCGAAGTTTGGAGTATGCCACTCCATTTTTTTTCAACCAGGATTTCTGTTCAAGAGTTTGATCATATTCCGCATGTTGACATTTTTTGAAAAGTGTTGCAGAGTCCCATTCATGTTCGTTTATAATGTGATGCATTACCGACAGCCATTTCTCTTTTAACAAAATTGGATTTCCTTTGCTGTATGAACAAGCTGCCCACATGTGATTTATTATCGAATTTTGCCACGGAACCAATTCCTTGTACATCGCTTGGCGACATATGGCTGATAGTTTTAACCGAATGCTCCGACAATAGTGCCATATATCGAATTGGTGATTAATGGCTTTGTATCTCTCTCTCATGATTTTCCTTATGCTTACATGACGATCGGTAACGAGAATTGAAATTAGAATTTTGTCGGCTAGTACTTGGTCCATGCAACTTTTGAATGCCAGTGATTCCATAGCAACAGATGATTTTGCGTCACTCACTTGAATTGTTTGACATTCTATTATTTTTTGCGATTTTTCCTCCAAAAGTGAATACGTGCAGTACTTGGCATTAAATCCAGGGCTGTCACATTGCCCATCTCCTGACAGACATACCATTTTTCCACGTAATCCATCTATCAATAATCTTCTTTCTTTCTTATAATGATGATCGATTATTGGAAATAAATTTTTTTTTGATATATGTAATGTATGGATTGTGAAATAAACGGCACTCCAAAAATTGCAAAAAGTTCCGCAACTTTAGCAAAGTGCGAACCACTGAACAAAATTGATGCACTTGCTAATAAATTTCCACAAGAACGGTTCCCAATCATAGGCTGGCTGCTCCAAAATTCGCAACGATGATTTGATTCACATACAGTGTATACTTTTAACAGAGTGCCTGATATAATTTTTTCTGTGTTTGTTATTGGAGCGTTACATGGTTCGTGAAAAGTACATGTTTGAACCTTTTTGATCAATAAATCGAGAGAAGTTTCAAACACAATAAACTTCTTTTCTGAAACATAATCCTCAGGAGAGGGCTCTGTTAAAAATGTTAGATCGCCAATATCGGTTGTTTCTTCTTCGGGACTGTAAATCGGGTCATTGAATTCTGAAACATTCAGAGTTGCATCCATTTCCGATACTCTTGTAATTGAAGAAATGTTTGAGAATGGCGTATCTATGTTTTCTACAGGAACGGACTGTTGTGAATTTGGGGATAACAGTAGTTCTGTCTCCATTGGCATTGCACCTGGCATAGTGCAAACCTTTTTTATAGTATCTGTTTGCTGTACAATTGCAGCGTTTGGTGAATTGTCAATGGATCCTGCAAATTCTTCTGTAGGACCAGTCCAAGTCCAGACATCCTTTGTTGGATTCAAACCAATTATATTGGTGGATACATCACTTGTTTGAATTACACTGTGGGTTTGTGTAGACCTGCTCCGCCTTCCGTAGTATTTTGAAGTTGATACACCTTTGGCAATCATTGTTAAATTTGTGGTGTTGGTAGCTATGTTCATAAATGATTTATCAAAAGCCAGTTTGTAATGGAAACCTGCTATATACTCGTGATCGTAAATAGATGTCTCAGACTGAGCTCCGAGGTCCTCTGACGGAGCTCCGAGGTCCTCTGACGGAGCTCCGAGGTCCTCTGACGGAGCACCGAGGTCCTCTGACGGAGCACCGAGGTCTTCTGACGGAGCACCGAGGTCTTCTGACGGAGCACCGAGGTCCTCTGACGGAGCACTGTGTCCCTCTGTTGAAGCACTGCGGTCCGCTGACGGAGCACTGAGGTCTAACATTTCTATATCACTACTGTTTTCTGCTCTCCTTAAAGTCATATCGTGTAAAGTTTGTAAAACTTTAGCTTTTACAAAAATAGTTGGTTTTGCCATTAAAACCAATCGTGTTCTTTTTTCAGACTTCACTATCATATCTGATGTGAAATGGTCCGAACAAATTTTGAAAATCTCACTTTTTTGTTTTTCCATGATTAATTGAATTGAGCCATCTAGGTTGACAAATTCGTCACCTGTGGCTAAAAGCCATTCTTTAATTCTGTCTGGTGTACTTGGAAAATTAAAGAAAGAGCAATCTGGTGAATGTTTAGTGTGACTGTTTCTGCAGCCTACAACTAAACACTTTGGCATTTTGTCTATGTTTGTAAAACAATAAAAGGGATGACAAAAGAAAATAAGAATAACATGTAGTGTGATTGTTGGCGCCAACACTTCTCTTAAATAATACTGAAATTTTTTTGACATTGTTAATTTTGACAATTACAACTATAATAATTTTATTAAATTTAGTAAACTCAAAAATGGACGACGAACACATAAATAAACAGGCACTGAAGACTACATATACAATTCACAAAAAAAAAATATCACTTGTGTTCTAAATATTTGCACACATTCATGTATTATTATTCGACTGTTAAGAATTACTCTTTAACTTCCCTGCTGTCGCGCCAACGTGTTGGAGGTGCCAGGAGGACAACGGGACTCTATTACACATCTGGTGGGAATGCAGACTTATCGCACCATTTTGGAATCGACTCAAATCAGATGTTCTCCTAATCCTTGGGAACGACACTGAATGGTCACAAGAACTGGCCTTACTGCACATCTCCTCACAACCACTATCCGCATACAAAAAATCTGTACTGCGCCATCTACTGAACGCTGCCAAATCACTCATTCCAGTATACTGGAAGAATACAGACATCCCCACAAGAGAAGAGTGGATTCACAGGGTCGAAGACATTAGAGCGGCAGAGGCACTACAGGCAGAATTGACGGGCAGAGAGGCAAAATATGCGAACATCTGGGAACCGTGTCTCACCTTCCGTGCGCAACAATAGGGGGGCGCTGGCGGGGAGAGCTGGGGGCCGGGGGACGGCGCAGCCCTCTCGACAGACCCACTACATACATTATGACCTGCGGCCGCCAATGCCACTCCTGTTGACAGACACTACGCCTCATGTACCATCCACACCACTCCGACTGGACGAGACACTACAAAGGATGACCTGAGCCAACAAAAACGCCCCTAAGCGGCCCACATAAATACACACAATTAACTGGCTAGTCGACACTCACATATCGCCCCTAACTAGACAGCACGACACAGCGACGGACTATGAGCCCTCACAGGCAAAGACAGCGGTCTCCGGACCTCCACCGTCCCCACGGAGGGGACGAGACAAAATGAGACAGACCTAACACTGCACGATATCCACACCCAATCAGACGATAGACGTCAGACGCATCAACCTGACCCCCACGGGAACCCTGATTATACACCATACGACAAAACAGGCTGACTGGGACCTGACCGGACAGATGAACCATCCGAGGGACTGGGTGTTGCAGAGCACAACGACCCTCACATGTAGAGACCCCTCGCCCTCAACCCCCCTTACTTATGACGACGATATACCTTCACACTCACGGGGAATCACGGCCAACTTGTACCTCATACCTCCGTCAACACAAGACACCTGATACGACACTTCCAACGCACGCCTATTGCGACATGCACAACCCGATCATACAAGCTAGGCATGGAACACGACACGGTCAGGCAACAGGTCGACCAAGTCTGGGGAAACCTCATGACACAGCTGGGCTCTCCCGCAATGACCCTCCTGCACCAAATGCGGGCAGTTGAGGGAAGAATGAGAACACCTCGATTAAACATTCACATTGTTGGAGGGACTCTCCCATGCTATCGTGTCCTCTTCTCGAACCAACACCATCCTCTTCCCATCCCACCTACAATAATTGTGTAATGCCACATACCTTTATTGCCAACACTCAACAACGCCCTACCTGTGGGCTAAGACACACCCTAATCCAATACATCACACCCCACTTCCACACTTCTCGATGAGAAGACTTGACACACGAACCATTAGTATTCACACGGCTATAAAACGCCGATACATACCAATTACCCCGCACCGCCCTAGCCCTCAGGGGACTGATCTGAATAACTATGATTATCACGAGCTCTAGCTAAGTACCCCTGGGAGAGGGACACGGTAACGACTACTATTAACGATCTCATGTTACCTAATATTGCAACTGTAATAGATTCTAACCACACATATTTATACTGTTTGGATATCTGATGCTTTTATTATGTAACCTTGTATTCTACTATAAATGCGGGCCTGCGTGCCCAACTTTATTTACTGACTGGCTTCAATAAAAACTGATTAACAAAAAAAGAATTACTGTTTAAAACTGAAAACTTAATACAACACCCCCCCTAAAATAAAAAATTAAAAAAAAAATATTAAATATATCTTTAAAAAATTAAAATATGTTAGTTTAATTTATTGGAGATTGTGTTATGTTAATCTTTGCAAATTAAAGGACCACTCTAGGCACCCAGACCACTTCAGCTTAATGAAGTGGTCTGGGTGCCAGTTCCTTCTAGGGTTATCCCAATTTTTTAATAAACATAGCATTTTCATAGAAACTGCTATGTTTGTGAATGGGTTAAGCCTTACCCTATTTCCTCTAGCGGCTGTCTCATTGACAGCCGCTAGAGGCGCTTGCGTGTTTCTCACTGTGATTTTCACAGTGAGAGCACGCCAGCGTCCATAGGAAAGCATTATGAATGCTTTCCTATGTGACCGGCTGAATGCGCGCGCAGCTCTTGCCGCGCGTGCGCATCAAGACAACGGGGATGAGAAGAGGAGGATGGGAGGAGGAGAGCTCCCGCCCAGCGCTGGAAAAAGGTACGTTTTAAACAGTTTCCCCTTTCAAGAGCCGGGCGGGAGGTGGACCCTGACATTTACATTTACAAGTAAAGTAAATAGCAATTAGATGACGTTAGACATTCTCATAGATTTTAACGTCAGATAAGTTAACTATAGAAATGCAATCAGAAATTCTTCACTATGGTAGAGGTTTAAAGGACCACTATATTGCGAGGAAAACATACTCTTTTTCCTTGCACTATAGTGCCAGGAGGGTGCACCGACCATCAGGGTCCCCCTCCTGCCGGGCTATAGGGTCAGGAAGGGGTTAAACTTACCTCTTTATCCAGCACCGGGCGGGAAGCTCTCCTCCTCCTTTTCCCTTCCTACTTCTTCTATTCGTCTTTGGCTGAATTTTTCAGCCACTCCATAAAAAAACCATTCACAATCCTTTCCTATGGACGCTGGCGTCACGTAAGTGCCACTAGCGGCTGTCAAGAGACAGCCAATGGAGGATGGATTAATCCATTTATAAACATAGCATTTTATCTGAAACTGCTATTTTAATTAAAAAATTGGTTAACCCTAGATGGACCTGGCACCCAGACCACTTCATTAAGCTGAAGTGGCCTGGGTGCCTAGAGTGCTCATGTAACGCGAATAGCCATAGCTTACAGATATTCAATACATTTACGATTTCTAAATTCTAAATATAAACAATTTTAAAAAGGAAAATGCACAAAATATACATGACACATGTACTAGATGCAGTGTGTTTATACAGGGGAGTTGTGTGTATTTGTGTAGAGTGTATATAATGAATGCATAGCGTGTGTGTGGTGTGTGTGTTTCGGGAGGTATGTAATTAAAGGACCACTCTAGGCACCCAGACCACTTCAGCTTAATAAAGTGGTCTGGGTGCCAGGTCCTTCTAGGGTTAACCCTTTTTTTCATAATTATAGCAGTTTCAGAGAAACTGCTATAATTATGAATGGGTTAAGCCTTCCCCCTAATCCTCTAGTGGCTGTCTCATTGACAGCCACTAGAGGCGCTTGCGTGCTTCTCACTGTGATTTTCACAGTGAGAGCACGCAAGCGTCCATAGGAAAGCATTGTAAATGCTTTCCTATGCGACGGGCTGAATGCGCGCGCAGCTCTTGCTGCGCGTGCGCATTCAGCCAGCGGGGCGGATCGGAGGCGGAGAGGAGGAGGAGAGCTCCCTGCCCAGCGCTGGAAAAAGGTAAGTTTTGACCCCTTTCCCCTTTCAGAGCCGGGCGGGAGGGGGTCCCTGAGGGTGGGGGCACCCTCAGGGCACTATAGTGCCAGGAAAACGAGTATGTTTTCCTGGCACTATAGTGGTCCTTTAAAGGTTTCATTCAGTAAAAATTTTCAATAAACGTTACCACTCCAAAAAATTGCCTACCTTGATCAAAGTCACGCACAATGCTGATTCTGATGACGCAAGTCAATTCTCTGAAAATAAAAACAAAACAATATTATTTTTAAAAGAAATTAAAATTCATGTTTAAGATTAGTTGGATACATAAACATGATTTTGACTGTGTGCCAGCAGGCGAAAAATGCAGCCCCAAGAAAGGAAAAGTATAAATCCTGGGCAGCACTTTTCACGTGCTGAGCAACAGTGAAACTGTGGCAATATGGAGAAATGTATTTCTTCAACACAGCCATTTTATGTATGCCCTCCAGGAAAGCACAGGTGAAGAGCCTGTCTGCCTTGCATGCGCTGAAGCGCAAGATGAAGGACAGACCTTTTCCTGCGCTCCAAGGATGGCATACTAAAATGGTACATAACGATTGAATACACAATTCAACACTCCCTAACGGGTGGTAAAAAAAAATTGAAAGAAAGAAAGAAAGAAAGATAGCAAGAAAAAAAGTGAGTCTGACTGTGTGCCGCAGGCGAAAAATGCAGCCCCAAGAAAGGAAAAGTAAAAATCCTGGGCAGCACTTTTCACGTGCTGAGCAACAGTGAAACTGTGGCAATATAGAGAAATGTATTTCAGCACCAGAACCTTTTGCATAGATATCTCTTTATCCGATATGTATAAGCATACAATAAGACAAAGAGAGCCAGGCAAACTTTACCCAAAAATATAGACAAATTAAAACTTACCGTAACCACTTTGAATTTTTCACAAATTCAATTGCGCTTTGAACGATTCGTAAATCTGCGTTCTGAAATTGAAAAGAAGAACAATATTATTTTAAAAATTAATTTGTTGTAATTTCTATATATAAAAAAAATATATATATATACACACACACAATTCTAAGTGTATATATATATATATATATATATATATTAGTATATATATATATATATATATACACATACATACATACATACACACATATAAATATATATATATATACACATACACACGACTGTATGTATGTCTGCAATGTATTGTTTTTGGTGCGACATATGTAAAATAATAAACGAAAACAATGTATGCAGACATACAACTACATATACTAATAAAATCAATAAATACATTGAAAATATCTCCTAAAATATTTTTAAAAATACATATATTAAAAAATACATATATAAAAAAATTATAAAAAAAATACATATATTAAAAAAGACATATATAAAAAAATACATATATTAAAAAATACATATATAAACAAATACATATATACACACATAAAAACAAATATATATAAAATTAAATAGCAAACTGTAAACAAAAATAAAAGTTAAAATAGTAAAATAGATTACATGTCATATGTAAACAAATCTAGATTTTTTAAAATAATACAAACAGATAAAGTTAAGATTAAACAAATGACTAACTAAAATTAAAAAATAAAAACAATACAAAGACATTACATTAATAATAAAATACAAATAGGATAAAAGTTTACTTACAGTCAATGTGCAGCCAGATTCCGTTAGGGGAGATGCTGCTTCTTCTTCTGTACTCCGTCTTCAGTGAGAGATTCTCTCTCACACACTGGCCTCCGAGGAATAAAACTGAGATGTGAACGCACTCGGCGCGTTCACATCTCAGCATAGTCTCTAATGCAGGCGCGCTCACATCTGAGCTGCCTGCATTAGAGGGAATGACGTTAGACGTCCAAGAGGACGTCTGACGTCAGCTCACTGTGATTCTAACAGTGAGGATTCAGGAAGCACCATCTAGTGGCTGTCTCAGAGACAGCCACTGTAGGTGGGAAAAGGGAAAAAAAAATACACTGCTTTTTCTCTGAAACGGCAGTGTATTTAAAAAAAAAAAAAAAACTAGAGGTACCTGGCACCAAGACAACTTCATTGAAATGAAGTTGTCTTGGTGCCTAGAGTGGTCCTTTAATTTAGCTTATGAATAAGCACTATAGAAGTTATCAGACATATTGTGCAATCACATCATTTCTAACATAGGCCCGTGCATGGAATGAACATTTTTGTATATATTTGTACCTGTAAAAGTTTTAAACTTTACACTTAGTACAATCAACCATAATATCATTATTACATAGTACATTGTTTTCATTTGAAAAATGTCTTTGGGAGTTACATATGGTATGGTCAATAAAAAGCAAATCTCCATACGCTCCGGATCAATTAAGAGAGGTATAGCGCTCCCCATCTCAAAGGCCAGATTTAATTGCATAGGCTCAATTGTCTCTCCATCCACATTGGCAAGCATCGCATGAACAATATCCTTGGATACAAAGTACAGAGGTATGCGTCCCCCTGCCAATTCGATCATTCCAGTTTGCACTTCGTCAAGAAAAGCAAGTGTGTGGAACAATATTGGGTCATGCAGAAATAGAAGTTCACGCTTAAATAAGTCATGACTTTGGTGCAACTCAGTGGATTTGGCAATTAACTCCGAATGCAAATTTGTTGTAACAACTGTGTCTTCCACAATAGTTAACACGTCTTGGAGAAGTGTTCTTTGCTGGTTTATCACCTGATGAATATCGTTAATGTGTTGCTTTAGCGCATAGATTTCCATATCCAGCTTTTGGACAGTAATAGAGTTGGCTGCAGACATTCCAGTTGCGACAACTGCACCGACAGTGGCACAAACTAATGTAACAATTATAGCGGTGAGGAACCTTTTGGGTCGGTTGCTCATCGGAATAGAACTGGATACAAATGGTTTCCGGGCTTGCTCCAAGATGTTTCGCACACGGTCCTGTGCTCTTTGGAGGTGCATCTGGTACCAAGTCTGTAACTCAGGAAGCTGCATCGATGAAATGTTGTATGCCTTCTCGATGGAACTCTTGGGGTCCAAGCTGACGAACACACGTCGGGTCAGGATCCTCTTCTCTGTTAAGATGAACCCTGGTGTCTCTTGAATCAGGATGCCGGAGGATGGTCCCATCTCTGCGATCGGGTCGGTCCGTAGCTCTTGGCACAGGAGCAGTACGATCCAGAAACACGCCACATCCTTCTTGGACATCTTTCGACAGTCACGGATCAGGAACTCGTTTCAGACTTATCTACTAATGATTCAAGGTTTGTTAAGCATACAAACTTATAACAGTGTGACATCACTTGGCCTAGGACAACACATTATTACGATTCATCAACATATGTATTCGCTCTAATTCTATTTTTATAACTTCATCCCTCACTACATTTATTACTGACTCTTCAGCAATTTGCTTATAGCAGCTAAACAAGCTAGTAACCTGCTTAGAAAATGTAGTTATTGGATGGCAAGGAAATGGTTAATGACATGAACGTACATGAGATCATGGCACATCACAACATTTCACATCATACTATACCACGTGAATCAAGCATTCATCCAGGTTAGTCGTTCATCCTTCTGCGTCTGAATCCACACCTATAATCCTTAATTGAGATTTAGGATGACAAGCACGCAACTGGTTAATGTGAACCCACTTTTCAATAAAATCACCATCCTTAGGAATTTTTATCTTGTACGCTACTGGGGAAATTTTGTCAATAATGACATATGGCCCTTTCCAAGAAGGTAAAAATTTCTTTTCCTTTACTTGATTTCGCGCAAAGTTATACAGATAGACTTGATCTGTGATCTCATATTCCTTTTTCGTGGTTTTTAGATCGTAATAGGTCTTAACCCCTGTCGCTGCTTTTTCTAGATTCTTTTGGGCAAAAGCAAACGCATGCTGTAAATGCTTGCGCAAATCTTCGATATACTGATGCGTAGTGGCAGCATTGATCAAGTTATGATCTGAAGTACGATATAGTAAATGCTGTGGTAAAACCATCTTTCTTCCTGTCATCAATTCAAAAGGTGACAATTTGGTAGCAGTGCTAGGTGTAGCTCTAATCGCCATTAAAACTAGGGGCAATTTAATGTCCCAGTCTTTACCAGACTCCTTAACATATTTCTTCAGAATATTAACGATAGACTGGTTATATCGCTCTACCCCCCCGCTAGACGCAGCGCGGTATGCAATATGTAGCTTTCGTTTAACACCTAGAATGTTCCACATCTTAGCCATTACTTCGCTGGTAAAATGACTACCTCTGTCTGACTCAATTCTTTGAGGCAGACCGAACCTGGAAAAGACATGGTTAATCAACAAAGTGGCGCACACGGTACTCGTGTTCTCTTTACAAGGCAAACATTCTATCCACTTTGTGTACATACATGTAACGGTTAACATGTATTTGTTACCTCTTGAAGATCTTGTTACAGGACCTATAAAGTCAATTTGAATATCAGACCAGGGTAATGACACCCCCTCTTCTGAAGTGGTGCACGATGGGTTGGACCATGGGGTTGATATTGCGGACAAATCAAGCATCCCTGACAGTATGTCTTAACATCCCTTAACATGTGTGGCCAATATGCATAATCACGCAATATCTCATATGTGATCTTATCACCACGATGCCCAGATGTAGGTGCATCATGTGCGTGTTGGAGCATTAACCCTCTGTATACAGTTGGGACTACCCATTGTTGTATACCATGTTTAGAAGTTCTGACCAGTAACCCATCCATGATACTAAATTGGACTTTATATCTCATCAAGATTCGTAAATCTTCATTATCTTTGCAATCCTCATCTGTGATGGGATTGGCAGTAGGGTCTTCTATATGTTTATAGAATATGCCTATGACGGGATCATTCTTTTGACTAGTAATCAGGTCCTCACTAGGAGCTTCTTGACTCCATTGCACGACGTTTAAGTCGGCATTATCTCTAGCCTGTCGTCTAGTTATGGCTTCAACATGAATTGAACCCATAAGATCATCAATGTTTAGGGTTTCACCATTGATGGCAGCTTGTTTTGCCAGTGAATCGGCTAAGTCATTACCATCCTTGTCAATACCTTCTATTTTAGAATGGCCTTTGGTTTTCTTCCAATATATGGTTAAACCATTTTCCTTAACCAGTTCATCGATTTTACAAAACAATTTCCCATGTTTAACAGGTTTGTTATTGCTTTTCAGCATTTGGTTACGTTTCCAGCTAGGCAGATATTCGACGAAACTGTTGCGAACATAGTTGGAATCAGTTATAATAACAAATTCTTTGATACCATATTCTATTGCCATTTGAATGGTCTTATATACTGCACAGAGTTCGGCTATCTGACTGCTTTTGGGACCAATATTGTATCCTATAGATACATTAGGATAATCACCTGTCCAGGCGATTCCGATACCTGCAACTAACTTCCGTTCAGCACCAGCGGCGTGGTGATATGAACAACCATCAATGTATACCCACGGTAGTGGTCGACAGTATTCCTCGTCATAAACTTTATAAGGAGATAGCAATTGCTCTTCTAGGAAGTCATCTCCGGTGTCATTATCATCCAGAGATGGAGCAGTACAGTCATGTAATTCTGCTAAACCTTGGGCAACTGGGCTTCTCTTATTATGTTTATAACGGACTTCTAACGGCCATCCCTGTAAGGATAGAGTCCATGCAGTAATCCGACTGTTAGAGAGATTACCGTCTCTAATTCTTTCACTCTGCAGATACTGTAGAGGTTGGTGAGCTGTTTCTACAATTATTTTCTCACCTTGGATATAGCTACGAAAATTTTGTAGTGCCCAGACAGTCGACAATAACGCCTTCTCACACGTGTTGAATTTAACTTCAACAGGTGACAAAGTCTTGCTAGCATATGCAATAACTTTGTTTAAACTGTCCTGCTTCTGATACAGAACAGCACTTATGCTTAAATCTGTATATCCTGTCTCCAGATAGAAGGGTTTACCCCCCTCTGGGTATGCTAAACAGGGTGCCTGAGTGAGCTTCCTCCTCAGTTCACTTACCGCTTGGTCCTGAGGCTCCCCCCAGTTCCAGGTAGTTTCCTTTTTAAGCAGGTGTAAGAGTGGTTTAGTTATTTCTGCATAGTTATCTATAAACTTACGGGAGTAGTTAGTCATACCAAGGAACGATCTTAATTCCCTGATGTTTGAAGGTGTTTTAGCCTTTAGTACGGCTTCAACCTTCTTCCTCTGGGGATTTAATCCTTCAGAAGTTACCTCATGTCCGAGGAAATTGACATGGGTGCGACACCATTGTGCCTTTTGTAAAGACAGTTTAATCCCTGCCTCTCTTAACTGAGTGAGAACATGTCTAATCTCTAAGATATGCTTATCAAAGGAAGTGCTTTTCAGCAAGACATCGTCGACATATGATAACGTTCCTCTCTCGAGTGCGTCAGGCATAGCTTTATGCATGAACACAGCGAATTCATGACCAGAGTTTATATAACCGAAAGGCATACGGGTCCAGGTATACTGCTGCTTTCCAAATGTGAAGGCCAATTTGTATTGGTCTTCATTATGGACTGGTACAGTCCAATATCCCTGCGCACAGTCAATGGCAGTGAATATTTTGGATCCCTGCATTTGTACCAAACATTGGTCTATGTATGGCGTTGGCCAACCAGACATATAGACGCGTTTATTTAGCTGTCGTAAGTCAGCGCATAAACGCCATTGTCCATTAGGTTTCAGAATCCCCAAGATTGGATTATTATACGAACTGTGCACTGGACGTATAATGCCCCTTTCCTTTAAATTCTGAATGATGTCTTGTAGACCATCATATGACGCTAATGGGAGTCTATATTGTTTGATAAATACAGGTGGTAAATTTGGATCAGTTTGTATTCTGGCTACGTGGAGGTTAGTTAACCCACAGTCGTAGGAATCTTTGGCAAAAATATCTTGGAATTCCAAAAGGATTTCCTTTAGCTGTTGCCGCTCAGCATCGTTGGAGCAACCGTCAGCTAAAGATATTTGCTCTTCTAGCCTTTCCTGAAATCCTGGGAAGATTTCAGGCTGGCCTATCTCATAGGCTTCTTCAAGCCTAGAAGTTAGGTCAGTTCGGTGTTGACTTACCTTTTCTCTTTGGTCGTGATACTCTTGTGATTCCTGCTCATTGAGCGGATGATCGAAGGTGATAGATGCTTCTTCGATTTTACACGAGCCTTCTTCAACATTGAAGGGATACACAGATAGGATAGTGAATAATCCTTCTGGGGAGGAATGGAATATTTGATCGACAATTTCGTCCTCAGTTAAGTATTCTTCAGGGATGAGGCCTATAATTTGGTTTTGGAAACCAAATGTATAGTACTCAGCATCCAATGCTAGACCTAATAATGTTCCTTTTGGTAAAGTAACACTATTGGGTGTAACATTGTTGACCATGATATAGGTGGGATTCTTACCAATACTTACCATTGGTGTATGTGTTACCACCATCCCTAATTGTTGTATCCTGTTGGATAAACAGATTAGGGCATCAGAGTTTTCTAATCTCTGACCCTCCTTGACCTGTATGGGTAAAAGAAAGTTACTTGTCCCTTGTAGAATGGTTATGTCATCAGGTACTTTGATACTTACCGCATATGGGAGTATTTGTCCTGATTTCAGGGCGTTTTCCTCGTGTAGGTATCCATAAGGATTACCTTTTAACCTTGTCCACAAGTTGGAATTAATCAGGTCAAGGTGTATGGCAAAGCGATGTATGACATCATTGCCAACGTAAACCTGATAGCGAGGTTCGTTTATCACTAGGAATAAATGTTTAACTGTCTTATTTCCGATGGAAATAGATAGTAAACATTTTGCTATCACATTGTGACTCTCTGATTCGCCATCCAGATTCTGGATCCACCTGTCATGTGGGGAAGCGTACCTGATCATTTTAGGATTAGCTATCTGCTTTAACAGACTTCTGCTAATATAGCTGTTCTCACTCTGTAAGTCCAGCTTTGCATTCCTACTTCTTCCTAAGTCATGTATTTGCATAGGAAAGAATAAGTTGTTATTAACCCTTTCAATTCTGGCAAGGAATTGAGCATGACCTGCCAGATCTACAGATTCAACATAGTCCCTGTGGAGAGAAATAGTTAAAACATCACCTTCCAGAGAGACATTCTGGATCCTCTCTGGAGCAATTCTTATGGAATGCTCATCTACAGGTGCGATTGCATCATTCACCTGCAGGATAGTCACGTCAGGTGACTGACTATTTCTAAAATGTACCTCAATCGAGTCAGGTCTTTCTTCTATCACATGGCAGTTACGATCAGATTGTACATGTGATTTCTCATAGGTTATGGGAACCTTAGCTTGTGACCATACAATTCCATTCACACAGTCAATAATCGTGTTAAGTCTTCTGAGTATGTCTATACCCAGAATCAGTCGGTCATAGGGGAGATCTACCACTATCACCGGGTGTCTAAGGGTTTTGTTACCTATTTTAAACTTTAACCAGGTATTGCCAATAACATGAAGGGCATTTCCTCCTACACTCAACAGAGCATTGGGGAAATCTCTTAGCTTCGGCTTATCCGTTGCTAAGTCCATTACCTGCTGGAAGTAGGTATTGGATAAGATAGTGGCTTGTGAACCAGTATCTATTAACCCTTTAAAAGGCTGGGGTAACGAATCCTGTATTTCTACAGACATGTAGTACCTTCCTTCATGTTCTTCTAATTCACATAAGAATTTAGAATGTGTCAACATATTACTTGTTTTCCATACATTACCGGTCACAGCAGTAGTTTCTACCTGTACTGAGGAATGCTCAGTCTTACCCACAGGCCCATCCTTTTTAGGAACATCTTGAACTGTCAAGCGGGAACTAGTGGTCGGCATCTCATCAGTTAACCCCTTCAGGTCTGGATCCTGGAAACTAGTGGTTGCTGGGGCTACTTTAGCCTTTGGCTGAAATGAAAAAACAGAGGAACACGTTGCGCCTCCTTCACCCGGAAGTGAAGTGACGGTATAGGCAATAGGTTTTCTAACACAACTATTGTTTGTTTGACTATGAGTACCTGGAAAGGAAACAGGGTTAGGCATTACATCTACTGATAACCTAGCCTGTTTAGTCACAGTGGCTATTATTGCTGCGGCACCTGTGGTTGTTGCTGCGGTTGCACAGGTAGTTCTGCAATTGGAGCTATCCCTAAAAAAGGATTTTTGGCAAAGACTTCGTTAATCTTTGTCATTCCCTCCATTAATTTGCCCATCTGGTCAGTCAATTGACCAACCTGACGACGCAAATTATTTCCCCCATTGCCGTTTTGTCTTTGCCCATTAGAATTTGGTTGGGATGGCTGAGACTGTTGGGAGTTATTGGAAGCAGATTGGTTGTTTCTGTTTCCATATCTCCTATTTCCCTGAGGATTCCTTCTCCATTGGGAATTGCCTTGGTTCTTATTAACCCAGGGGCGTTTATTCCCATTGGCATTGGATTTTTCAGAGTTATTAGAGGAATTTGCAGAATTGCTTCTAGCATTTTCCTGTTTCTGAGGTTTTGGAGATTTCAAAACCTCAGAATAGGTCCTCTTTTTCTGTTGGGTTTCTAAACCTAATTGAATTTTAGTCTCTGACACCATTTTATCATCAGGTTTCTTAACCTTTGGCTGATTTTCGTCATGTGCATGGTGTATAGTATACAACTTCATGCACTGACTGACTAGCCATTCTAATGGTAACTTACAATCGTAATCTCTTGCGAGATTCATTTGTATGTTTACCGGCATGGCATGAAAATACAGATCTTTGAAGTCTGTGCTTTCATACCTGGGTTTTCTTTGGGCCACGGAGTATGCATTTTTAAGAATTATTAAAAATTCTCTGGGGCTTTGATCTGGACGGCACTTTAAATTATAAAGCGCTTTCTTTGCAGAGGCAATGGTTTTATACTTACCATATTCCATGATTATTTCATATTTCATCTTGGACCAGGACATTAACTGTATAGCTTGAAGACTTTCTAGATAAACACGGCACATTGAATCAAAGGTCCATGTAATGAACCATTTCTTGTGAATGTCATCATACATGCCCAATGAATTCATTGCTCTATCATAATTTTCCAGATGTTCAGATATATTTCCTGAACCTCTAGAAAATTGTGGGACAGTCTCTCTAAGGAATTTGATGACCTTTGGTGTTTCATAAACAGGCGTCGTTGATTTACGACCTCTGTTTCTGTGTTTTGGTAAACGTCTATGCGAACTGTCTGCTGAATAGGAATTAGACCCGTACAACAGTGCAGATGGCATATCAGTTACATGGCCTTCAGAGTGGACAGTGCAATCACTTTCACTCCCATCACTCTGAGCTTCTTGTTCACTGTCACAGTTCTGATCAGCATCAGAATTCTGCCAGTGTACAGAACCATGTCTGTTTTCATTTCTATCATCTTGAATTGGACTCTCCCTCTCAAGTTTGGCCAAGACAGCTTTTTCAAACTGTTCTGCCCAAGATTGCCAAGATGGCTTGGTAATGTCATGAGATGGGGAATCTTGTTCCACAGGTGATTTTTTAGAATTACTCACACCTTTACTTACAGACTGTTTTATGAAAACCTGGTTTGGTGTGGGAAAATCATAATAAGGAGGGGATTTACAGATAGTCTTTTCTTGCATTTTTGTGCAACCTTTTGGCACAGAATGATGACTACCAACCTCACTGTCTAATTTCTGACTCTCCTTTTCATATTCATCCAATTGCATTTTAAGCTGATTTATTTCCTGTGCATATTTATCCGTCAAAGCTTTCATTTCTTTTTCATGATCAGCCTGACGAGTTTTATGCTCAGCAAGTAAATCTTGGTATTTCCCATTTTGAATGCCCAAATCGTCACTGTACGTGTCCAATTTGGCATTCAGTGACTTGTTTTCATCACACACCTTAAGAAGTGCTGTCATAAAGAAAGGCCAAGAGTGTATTATGAACGCCATTTTCCTTTCTATGTTCTTTTGTTCAGCAATTTCTTTAAGATATATGATGATGTGTTCATCAGTTAGAATGGTGTGTTTAGCTTCCCATTCTATGCTTTTCAACCAAACCTCATAGGTTGCATCATTTTTCATATGTTTATGAATATGAACTAGAGCATGTTTTCTTAGGTCTTCAATTATTTCAGTATTATCTGTTACAGATGTATTACTGGATTCAGCCATATTTCTATACAGTGATTTAATCTCAATACAAAACTCTTTTCTATATCAAGATTAAATTGCATGAATTACACCAATATTATTATTATATATGAAATACAATTTCAACTTAAACGATCTCAGCAGTGCCTCCAATATGTGGGGATATTTATGGGATAATAATAGTAACAGTGAGAATTGCCCACTATTTCAATTCTCAGATCCCAAAGAACGTTTATCGTGTTAAGTGGAATGTATTTCATATAATTAATATCACAATGTATAAAAATAGATTTTATTTATGATAACCAATAATTAACAAATAATATTATGTAACATGCATAACAATAATCAATGAATATTCAGTATAAAACGATATGCAATACAAAGAAATGGGTATTACATTTCAATGGCTAAACGGCATTATCTGTCAAGAATTCTGAGGATTTATGAGGTATCCTTAACACAGACTTTTCACAGCTAAGAACAGAATTCCTCAGAGTGCAGCGTAAGGTCGTAAAGTTTAGCAGACAGTTAGAATAACCCTTTCAATGCTGGCTAGATCTCCTAGGTAGTTAAGATCTATTCTTATGTAATTTTTAAATAAAATAACATTTAACCAGTTCATTAGCCGTTTTCTTGAAAATCATCCAATAAGAGAATTTACCACATTATATAAGCATATTTTTAATTTGTCTAAAAGATATCTATCTTAATTTAGAGCAAATCAATACACCTGGATAAAAACAGCGGTATGCTAACACGTGATAATATCACATCAATATATAATTATTCTTAATTCCACCTGCAGAATGGAATGTTTATAACTATATATTCTTTAGTTAACTAAGATTTCTTAATATGGAAATCTGACCGTGCTTTATCCAGTCATATATAATGCTATTAATACATTTTAATTAATTTAATTTAATTAAATGAAACCAGTATAATTACCAGTTGAGTAGATATTTCATCCGATTGGTAGTCTCTCTGCATGGAGGTGTTGGTTAGAAAGTCAGTAAATTCTAAGTGTTAGAGTTTTAGGAGTAGAGTGTTAGTCTCAGATGTTGTCCGAGTTGGAGTCCCCAAACTTCCAATTCCTCTCTCCTCTCCAATTCCTCTCTCCTCTCCTTTGCATATCTTGCATCTGCCTCCTCTCGTATATCTCTATCTTCCCTTTGTCTTAACTTTTAAAGGGCCAGACTCTCTGTACGTCATCAGTTGATAACCCAATAGAAGCACTAGAGGTGTGGTTATCTTCCAGATCGCAAATTAGTTATTTGGTCTGTAGAGGGCAGTCTTGTCCCACTAAACATACCTATCCAGGAAAGAGTTAACTTTTCCTGGTGGCTATTTTGACGTCATTTTGGCCTATCTAGATAGTGGCTATAACTTACGTATCCTTCAAAGATCAAAGGGGTTCTTAAATTTTGTCCAGACTATGTGTCTGCAATTCCTGCCATAATTTCTGATATGACAGATCATGAACTAAGTTTACCCTTTTCCATACAATGGTACCTTATATATATAGACAGTTAAATATTAAATTTAATCTTCTCTGTCACAATTGTCTGGGTTTAGATTTGATTATATTCCATTAGCATTAGACAGTCTGTCCAACCCCCTTCCTTATCACTTGTTTATACTATGCATTCCTTAGCTCTGGCAAAGAGGCCAGTCTTACAGAAAGAAATCTAGTGTCTTCTTTGTTAATTTGAAATAACAAAATGGAGTCTGGTCTGTTCAGAGTGACTCAGAATATACACTTTTAGTTTCTATCATAGCACAAAATGTCTGCCGATATAAATACTCTGACATAACCCCCCTTTAGTGCATTTCATAGCCAAAATTAATTTAGCTTATGAATAAGCACTATAGAAGTTATCAGACATATTGTGCAATCACATCATTTCTAACATAGGCCCGTGCATGGAATGAACATTTTTGTATATATTTGTACCTGTAAAAGTTTTAAACTTTACACTTAGTACAATCAACCATAATATCATTATTACATAGTACATTGTTTTCATTTGAAAAATGTCTTTGGGAGTTACATATGGTATGGTCAATAAAAAGCAAATCTCCATACGTTCCGGATCAATTAAGAGAGGTATAGCGCTCCCCATCTCAAAGGCCAGATTTAATTGCATAGGCTCAATTGTCTCTCCATCCACATTGGCAAGCATCGCATGAACAATATCCTTGGATACAAAATACAGAGGTATGCGTCCCCCTGCCAATTCGATCATTCCAGTTTGCACTTCGTCAAGAAAAGCAAGTGTGTGGAACAATATTGGGTCATGCAGAAATAGAAGTTCACGCTTAAATAAGTCATGACTTTGGTGCAACTCAGTGGATTTGGCAATTAACTCCGAATGCAAATTTGTTGTAACAACTGTGTCTTCCACAATAGTTAACACGTCTTGGAGAAGTGTTCTTTGCTGGTTTATCACCTGATGAATATCGTTAATGTGTTGCTTTAGCGCATAGATTTCCATATCCAGCTTTTGGACAGTAATAGAGTTGGCTGCAGACATTCCAGTTGCGACAACTGCACCGACAGTGGCACAAACTAATGCAACAATTATAGCGGTGAGGAACCTTTTGGGTCGGTTGCTCATCGGAATAGAACTGGATACAAATGGTTTCCGGGCTTGCTCCAAGATGTTTCGCACACGGTCCTGTGCTCTTTGGAGGTGCATCTGGTACCAAGTCTGTAACTCAGGAAGCTGCATCGATGAAATGTTGTATGCCTTCTCGATGGAAATCTTGGGGTCCAAGCTGACGAACACACGTCGGGTCAGGATCCTCTTCTCTGTTAAGATGAACCCTGGTGTCTCTTGAATCAGGATGCCGGAGGATGGTCCCATCTCTGCGATCGGGTCGGTCCGTAGCTCTTGGCACAGGAGCAGTACGATCCAGAAACACGCCACATCCTTCTTGGACATCTTTCGACAGTCACGGATCAGGAACTCGTTTCAGACTTATCTACTAATGATTCAAGGTTTGTTAAGCATACAAACTTATAACAGTGTGACATCACTTGGCCTAGGACAACACATTATTACGATTCATCAACATATGTATTCGCTCTAATTCTATTTTTATAACTTCATCCCTCACTACATTTATTACTGACTCTTCAGCAATTTGCCTATAGCAGCTAAACAAGCTAGTAACCTGCTTAGAAAATGTAGTTATTGGATGGCAAGGAAATGGTTAATGACATGAACGTACATGAGATCATGGCACATCACAACATTTCACATCATACTATACCACGTGAATCAAGCATTCATCCAGGTTAGTCGTTCACCCTTCTGCGTCTGAATCCACACCTATAATCCTTAATTGAGATTTAGGATGACAAGCACGCAACTGGTTAATGTGAACCCACTTTTCAATAAAATCACCATCCTTAGGAATTTTTATCTTGTACGCTACTGGGGAAATTTTGTCAATAATGACATATGGCCCTTTCCAAGAAGGTAAAAATTTATTTTCCTTGACTTGATTTCGCGCAAAGTTATACAGATAGACTTGATCTGTTATCTCATATTCCTTTTTCGTGGTTTTTAGATCGTAATAGGTCTTAACCCCTGTCGCTGCTTTTTCTAGATTCTTTTGGGCAAAAGCAAACGCATGCTGTAAATGCTTGCGCAAATCTTCGATATACTGATGCGTAGTGGCAGCATTGATCAAGTTATGATCCGAAGTACGATATAGTAAATGCTGTGGTAAAACCATCTTTCTTCCTGTCATCAATTCAAAAGGTGACAATTTGGTAGCAGTGCTAGGTGTAGCTCTAATCGCCATTAAAACTAGGGGCAATTTAATGTCCCAGTCTTTACCAGACTCCTTAACATATTTCTTTAGAATATTAACGATAGACTGGTTATATCGCTCTACCCCCCCGCTAGACGCAGCGCGGTATGCAATATGTAGCTTTCGTTTAACACCTAGAATGTTCCACATCTTAGCCATTACTTCGCTGGTAAAATGACTACCTCTGTCTGACTCAATTCTTTGAGGCAGACCGAACCTGGAAAAGACATGGTTAATCAACAAAGTGGCGCACACGGTACTCGTGTTCTCTTTACAAGGCAAACATTCTATCCACTTTGTGTACATACATGTAACGGTTAACATGTATTTGTTACCTCTTGAAGATCTTGTTACAGGACCTATAAAGTCAATTTGAATATCAGACCAGGGTAATGACACCCCCCTCTTCTGAAGTGGTGCACGATGGGTTGGACCATGGGGTTGATATTGCGGACAAATCAAGCATCCCTGACAGTATGTCTTAACATCCCTTAACATGTGTGGCCAATATGCATAATCACGCAATATCTCATATGTGATCTTATCACCACGATGCCCAGATGTAGGTGCATCATGTGCGTGTTGGAGCATTAACCCTCTGTATACAGTTGGGACTACCCATTGTTGTATACCATGTTTAGAAGTTCTGACCAGTAACCCATCCATGATACTAAATTGGACTTTATATCTCATCAAGATTCGTAAATCTTCATTATCTTTGCAATCCTCATCTGTGATGGGATTGGCAGTAGGGTCTTCTATATGTTTATAGAATATGCCTATGACGGGATCATTCTTTTGACTAGTAATCAGGTCCTCACTAGGAGCTTCTTGACTCCATTGCACGACGTTTAAGTCGGCATTATCTCTAGCCTGTCGTCTAGTTATGGCTTCAACATGAATTGAACCCATAAGATCATCAATGTTTAGGGTTTCACCATTGATGGCAGCTTGTTTTGCCAGTGAATCGGCTAAGTCATTACCATCCTTGTCAATACCTTCTATTTTAGAATGGCCTTTGGTTTTCTTCCAATATATGGTTAAACCATTTTCCTTAACCAGTTCATCGATTTTACAAAACAATTTCCCATGTTTAACAGGTTTGTTATTGCTTTTCAGCATTTGGTTACGTTTCCAGCTAGGCAGATATTCGACGAAACTGTTGCGAACATAGTTGGAATCAGTTATAATAACAAATTCTTTGATACCATATTCTATTGCCATTTGAATGGTCTTATATACTGCACAGAGTTCGGCTATCTGACTGCTTTTGGGACCAATATTGTATCCTATAGATACATTAGGATAATCACCTGTCCAGGCGATTCCGATACCTGCAACTAACTTCCGTTCAGCACCAGCGACGTGGTGATATGAACAACCATCAATGTATACCCACGGTAGTGGTCGACAGTATTCCTCGTCATAAACTTTATAAGGAGATAGCAATTGCTCTTCTAGGAAGTCATCTCCGGTGTCATTATCATCCAGAGATGGAGCAGTACAGTCATGTAATTCTGCTAAACCTTGGGCAACTGGGCTTCTCTTATTATGTTTATAACGGACTTCTAACGGCCATCCCTGTAAGGATAGAGTCCATGCAGTAATCCGACTGTTAGAGAGATTACCGTCTCTAATTCTTTCACTCTGCAGATACTGTAGAGGTTGGTGAGCTGTTTCTACAATTATTTTCTCACCTTGGATATAGCTACGAAAATTTTGTAGTGCCCAGACAGTCGACAATAACGCCTTCTCACACGTGTTGAATTTAACTTCAACAGGTGACAAAGTCTTGCTAGCATATGCAATAACTTTGTTTAAACTGTCCTGCTTCTGATACAGAACAGCACTTATGCTTAAATCGGTATATCCTGTCTCCAGATAGAAGGGTTTACCCCCCTCTGGGTATGCTAAACAGGGTGCCTGAGTGAGCTTCCTCCTCAGTTCACTTACCGCTTGGTCCTGAGGCTCCCCCCAGTTCCAGGTAGTTTCCTTTTTAAGCAGGTGTAAGAGTGGTTTAGTTATTTCTGCATAGTTATCTATAAACTTACGGGAGTAGTTAGTCATACCAAGGAACGATCTTAATTCCCTGATGTTTGAAGGTGTTTTAGCCTTTAGTACGGCTTCAACCTTCTTCCTCTGGGGATTTAATCCTTCAGAAGTTACCTCATGTCCGAGGAAATTGACATGGGTGCGACACCATTGCGCCTTTTGTAAAGACAGTTTAATCCCTGCCTCTCTTAACTGAGTGAGAACATGTCTAATCTCTAAGATATGCTTATCAAAGGAAGTGCTTTTCAGCAAGACATCGTCGACATATGATAACGTTCCTCTCTCGAGTGCGTCAGGCATAGCTTTATGCATGAACACAGCGAATTCATGACCAGAGTTTATATAACCGAAAGGCATACGGGTCCAGGTATACTGCTGCTTTCCAAATGTGAAGGCCAATTTGTATTGGTCTTCATTATGGACTGGTACAGTCCAATATCCCTGCGCACAGTCAATGGCAGTGAATATTTTGGATCCCTGCATTTGTACCAAACATTGGTCTATGTATGGCGTTGGCCAACCAGACATATAGACGCGTTTATTTAGCTGTCGTAAGTCAGCGCATAAACGCCATTGTCCATTAGGTTTCAGAATCCCCAAGATCGGATTATTATACGAACTGTGCACTGGACGTATAATGCCCCTTTCCTTTAAATTCTGAATGATGTCTTGTAGACCATCATATGACGCTAATGGGAGTCTATATTGTTTGATAAATACAGGTGGTAAATTTGGATCAGTTTGTATTCTGGCTACGTGGAGGTTAGTTAACCCACAGTCGTAGGAATCTTTGGCAAAAATATCTTGGAATTCCAAAAGGATTTCCTTTAGCTGTTGCCGCTCAGCATCGTTGGAGCAACCGTCAGCTAAAGATATTTGCTCTTCTAGCCTTTCCTGAAATCCTGGAAAGATTTCAGGCTGGCCTATCTCATAAGCTTCTTCAAGCCTAGAAGTTAGGTCAGTTCGGTGTTGACTTACCTTTTCTCTTTGGTCGTGATACTCTTGTGATTCCTGCTCATTGAGCGGATGATCGAAGGTGATAGATGCTTCTTCGATTTTACACGAGCCTTCTTCAACGTTGAAGGGATACACAGATAGGATAGTGAATAATCCTTCTGGGGAGGAATGGAATATTTGATCGACAATTTCGTCCTCAGTTAAGTATTCTTCAGGGATGAGGCCTATAATTTGGTTTTGGAAACCAAATGTATAGTACTCAGCATCCAATGCTAGACCTAATAATGTTCCTTTTGGTAAAGTAACACTATTGGGTGTAACATTGTTGACCATGATATAGGTGGGATTCTTACCAATACTTACCATTGGTGTATGTGTTACCACCATCCCTAATTGTTGTATCCTGTTGGATAAACAGATTAGGGCATCAGAGTTTTCTAATCTCTGACCCTCCTTGACCTGTAGGGGTAAAAGAAAGTTACTTGTCCCCTGTGGAATGGTTATGTCATCAGGAACTTGGATACTTACCGCATATGGGAGTATTTGTCCTGATTTCAGGGCGTTTTCCTCGTGTAGGTATCCACAAGGATTACCTTTTAACCTTGTCCACAAGTTGGAATTAATCAGGTCAAGGTGTATGGCAAAGCGATGTATGACATCATTGCCAACGTAAACCTGATAGCGAGGTTCGTTTATCACTAGGAATAAATGTTTAACTGTCTTATTTCCGATGGAAATAGATAGTAAACATTTTGCTATCACATTGTGACTCTCTGATTCGCCATCCAGATTCTGGATCCACCTGTCATGTGGGGAAGCGTACCTGATCATTTTAGGATTAGCGATCTGCTTTAACAGACTTCTGCTAATATAGCTGTTCTCACTCTTTAAGTCCAGCTTTGCATTCCTACTTCTTCCTAAGTCATGTATTTGCATAGGAAAGAATAAGTTGTTATTAACCCTTTCAATTCTGGCAAGGAATTGAGCATGACCTGCCAGATCTACAGATTCAACATAGTCCCTGTGGAGAGAAATGGTTAAAACATCACCTTCCAGAGAGACATTCTGGATCCTCTCTGGAGCAATTCTTACGGAATGCTCATCTACAGGTGCGATTGCATCATTCACCTGCAGGATAGTCACGTCAGGTGACTGACTATTTCTAAAATGTACCTCAATCGAGTCAGGTCTTTCTTCTATCACATGGCAGTTACGATCAGATTGAACATGTGATTTCTCATAGGTTATGGGAACCTTAGCTTGTGACCATACAATTCCATTCACACAGTCAATAATTGTGTTAAGTCTTCTGAGTATGTCTATACCCAGAATCAGTCGGTCATAGGGGAGATCTACCACTATCACCGGGTGTCTAAAGGTTTTGTTACCTATTTTAAACTTTAACCAGGTATTGCCAATAACATGAAGGGCATTTCCTCCTACACTCAACAGAGCATTGGGGAAATCTCTTAGCTTCGGCTTATCCGTTGCTAAGTCCATTACCTGCTGGAAGTAGGTATTGGATAAGATAGTGGCTTGTGAACCAGTATCTATTAACCCTTTAAAAGGCTGGGGTAACGAATCCTGTATTTCTACAGACATGTAGTACCTTCCTTCATGTTCTTCTAATTCACATAAGAATTTAGAATGTGTCAACATATCACTCGTTTTCCATACGTTACCTGTCACAGCAGTAGTTTCTACCTGTACTGAGGAATGCTCAGTCTTACCCACAGGCCCATCCTTTTTAGGAACATCTTGAGCTGTCAAGCGGGAACTAGTGGTCGGCATCTCATCAGTTTACCCTTTCGGGTCTGGATCCTGGAAACTAGTGGCTGCTGGGGCTATTTTAGCCTTTGGCTGAAATGAAAAAACAGAGGAACACGTTCCGGAAGTGAAGTGAAGTGATGGGGAAGGCAATAGGTTTTCTAACACAACTATTGTTTGTTTGACTATTAGTACCTGGAAAGGAAACAGGGTTAGGTATTACATCTACTGACAACCAGGCCTGTTTAGTCACAGTGGCTATTATTGCTGTGGCACCTGTTGCTGCTGCTGCAGTTGCACAGGTGGCTCTGCTATTGGAGCTATACCTAAAAAAAGGATTTCTGGCAAAGACTTGGTTAATCTTTGTCATTTCCTCCATTAATTTGCCCAACTGGTCTGTCAATTGACCAACCTGACGACGCAAATTATTTCTCCCATTGCCATTTTGTCTTTGCCCATTAGAATTTGGCTGGGATGGCTGAGACAGTTCGGAGTTACTGGAAGCAGATTGGTTATTTTCATATCTCCTATTTCCCTAAAGATTCCTTCTCCATTGGGAATTGCCTTGGTTCTTATTAACCCACTGGCATTGGACTTTTCAGAGTTACTATCAGAGGAGTTTACAGGATTGCTTCCGGCGGTTTCCTGTTTCTGAGGTTTTGTAGATTTCAAAACCTCAGAATAGGTCCTCTTTTTCTGTTGGGTTTCTAAACCTAACTGAATTTTAGTCTCTGACATGATTTTCTTCATGTGCATGGTGTATAGTATACAATTTCATGCACTGACTGACTAGACATTCTAATGGTAACTTACAATCATAATCTCTTGCGAGATTCATTTGTATGATTACCGGCATGGCATTAAAATACAGATCTTTGAAGTCTGTATTTTTATACCTGGGTTTCCTTTGGGCCACGGAATATGCATTTTTAAGAATTATTAAAAATTCTCTGGGGCTTTGATCTGGACGGCACTTTAACTTATAAAGCGCTTTCTTAGCAGAGGCAACGGTTTTATACTTACCGTATTCCATGATTATTTCATATTTCATCTTGGACCAGGACATTAGCTGAATAGCTTGAAGACTTTCTAAATAAACACGGTACATTGAATCAAAGGTCCATGTAATGAACCATTTCTTTTGGATTTCATCATACATGCCCAATGAATTCATGGCTCTTTCATAATTTTCCAGATGTTCAGATATGTTTCCTGAACCTCTAGAAAATTGTGGGACTGTCTCTTTAAGGAATTTAATAACCTTTGGCGTTTCATAAACAGGCATCATTGATTTACGACCTCTGTTTCTGTGTTTGGGTAAACGTCTATGCGATCTGTCTGCTGAAGAGGAATTAGACCCGTACAACAGTGCAGATGGCATATCAGTTACATGGCCTTCAGAGTGGACAGTGCAATCAATTTCACTCCCATCACTCTGAGCTTCTTGTTCACTGTCACAATTCTGATCTGCATCAGAGTTCTGCCAGTGTACAGAACCATGTCTGTTTTCATTCCTATCATCTTGAATTGGACTCTCCCTCTCAAGTTTGGCCAAGACAGCTTTTTCAAACTGTTCTGCCCAAGATTGCCATGGTGGCTTGGTAATGTCATGAGATGGGGAATCTTGTTCCACAGGTGATTTTTTAGAATTACTCACACCTTTACTTACAGACTGTTTTATGAAAACCTGGTTTGGTGTGGGAAAATCATAATAAGGAGGGGATTTACAGATAGTCTTTTCTTGCATTTTTGTGCAACCTTTTGGCACAGAATGATGACTACCAACCTCACTGTCTAATTTCTGACTCTCCTTTTCATATTCATCCAATTGCATTTTAAGCTGATTTATTTCCTGTGCATATTTATCCGTCAAAGCTTTCATTTCTTTTTCATGATCAGCCTGACGAGTTTTATGCTCAGCAAGTAAATCTTGGTATTTCCCATTTTGAATGCCCAGATCGTCACTGTACGTGTCCAATTTGGCATTCAGTGACTTATTTTCATCACACACCTTAAGAAGTGCTGTCATAAAGAAAGGCCAAGAGTGTATTATGTACGCCATTTTCCTTTCTATGTTCTTTTGTTCAGCAATTTCTTTAAGATATATGATGATGTGTTCATCAGTTAGAATGGTGTGTTTAGCTTCCCATTCTATGCTTTTTAACCAAACCTCATAGGTTGCATCATTTTTCATATGTTTATGAATATGAACTAGAGCATGTTTTCTTAGGTCTTCAATTATTTCAGTATTATCTGTTACAGATGTATTACTGGATTCAGCCATATTTCTATATACTGATTTAATCTCAATACAAAACTCTTTTCTATATCAAGATTAAATTGCATGAATTACATCAATATTATTATATATGAAATATAATTTCAACTTAAACGATCTCAGCAGCGTGCCTCCAATATGTGGGGATATTTATGGGATAATAATAGTAACAGTGAGAATTGCCCACTAATTCAATTCTCAGATCCCAAAGAACGTTTATCGTAAGTGAAGGTATTTCATATAAATAATATTCACACTGTATAAAAATAGATTTTATTTATAATAACAAGTTAATTAATAATAATATGTAACATGCATGACAATAATCAATGAATATCCAGTATAAATGGTATGCAATACAAAGGAATGGCTATATACGTTTCAATGGCTTAAACAGCATTATCTGTCAAGACTTTATTTATGACTATCTTTAACACAGACTGAAAGTGAAACTTTTCACAGGGAAGAACAGAATTCCTCAGAGTGCAGCGTAAGGTCGTAAAGTTTAGCTGACAGTTAGAATAACCCTTTCAATGTTGGCTAGATCTCCTAGGTAATTAAGATCTATTCTTATGTCATTTTAAATAAAATAACATTTAAACCAGTTCATTAGTCATTTCCTGGAACCATCCAATAAGAGAATCTACCATGTTATATATGCAGATTTTAATTTGTCTAAAAGATATCTATCTTATATTAGAGCAAATCAATACACCTGGATAAAAACAGCGGTATGATAACACGTGATAATATCACATCAATATATAATTATTCTTAATTCCACCTGCAGAATGGAATGTTTATAACTATATATTCTTTAGTTAACTAAGATTTCTTAATATGGAAATCTGACCGTGCTTTATCCTAGTCATATATCATGCTATTAATACATTTTAATTCATTTAATTTAATTAAATGAAACCAGTATAATTACCAGTTGAGTAGATATTTCATCCGATTGGTAGTCTCAGGAACTTATTTGGATGTCTCTCTGCATGGAGGTTGGAGTCCCCAAACTTCCAATTCCTCTCTCCTCTTTTTCTTTCTCCTTTGCCTCTTCTGCATATCTCCCATTTGTCTTAACTTTTAAAGGGCCAGACTCTTTGTACGTCATCAGTTGATAACCCAATAGAAGCACTAGAGGTGTGGTTATCTTCCAGATCGCAATTTAATTATTTGGTCTATAGAGGGCAGTCTTGTCCCACTAAACATACCTATCCAGGAAAGAGTTAACTTTTCCTGGTGGCTATTTTGACGTCATTTTGGCCTATCTAGATAGTGGCCATAACTTACGTATCCTTCACAGATCAAAGGGTTTATTTTTACCTGTAACTTACAATGGGACCTTATATGTATAGACAGTTAAATTGTATTATTTAATCTTCTCTGTCACAATTGTCTGGGTTTAGAATTGATTATATTCTTCTTATCACTTGTTTATACTATGCATTCCTTTTAGCTCTGGCAAAGTGGCCAGTTCTACAGAAAGAAATCTTGTGTCTTTTGTTAACTTGAAAATAACAAAATGGAGTCTGGTCTGTTCAAAGTGACTCAGAATATACACTTTTAATTTCTATCATAGCACAAAATGTCTGTCGATATAAATACCCTGACAACTTTGAATCCCTTAAAAAAGACAGAAAATATATATAGTGCAATACTGTATTTAATGTCTTAAAACACCAATGGAATCCCCCTCCCCAACATAGGAACCCTTACAGAAGAAAAATGTGGTGCTTATCTCTAAGGACCACAATAAAAGCTGCAGTCTTATCTCTCCTCTGCTTCAAGGATGCCCAGGGCCGGACTGGGGATACAAAGCAGCCCTGTAAAAAAAATGTGTGCCAACCCCATAAGTCACTGCGCCATATATTGTCGCGTGTAATATGTAAGGCTATGTCTTGCCAGGACAGATGATTGAGTAATATATATATATATATATATATATATTTATTTATATATATATATATATATATATATATATTGCTTTTTCTAATATAAAATATTGGTCCTTTCAGGGTAAAACGTTTAATTATACAGTAAGCATACTCACATGCAGACACAGGCAATTTCACTGACATCTCAATGACACACATAAGCTCATTGATACACAGCCTCACAGACAAACAATCTTACTGATATACATCAGCTCATTGACATAAAAACACAAGCTCACTCACTAGCAGGCACACGCATGCAGGCAAGCTCACTCACTAGCAGATGCACACACAGCTTAATGTGGTGGTACTGGTGTCTATAGCATGTCGCTACAGGCTTTTCAATGTAAACACTGACTTTTCAGAGAAAAGGCAGTGTTTACATTGCTTCAAAGTGACACTGCTAGTGACAGTCACTCAGACGGTCACTAGAGGTGCTTCCTGTGTTAGTGCACCTACATTCAGGGCCTCCACACTCTGTAGGTGCTGAACGTTCCCCATAGAGATACATTGATTCAATGCATCTCTATGAGGAGATGCTGATTGGAGTGGCGTTTTGCAGCCAATCCTATGGCAAAGCATTGGATTGGCTGAGATCATCAAGCTTGATGATCTCAGCTATAGAGGCAGGGCCAGTCGAGGGGAGACCAGCACGCTGCGTGGGAAAAAAAAAAAGGTGAGCAAAAACACTATTTTTAAACACACATTTACACCATGACAGACACAGAAACACACATATACATGACAGATACACACACCATGACAGACACAGACAGACACACACACCATGACGGACAGACACAAACAAACACACCCCCCATGACAGACACACACACACCCCATGACGGACAGACAGACACACACCCCATGACGGACAGACAGACACATACACACCCCATGACGGACAGACAGACACACACACACACCCCATGACAGACACACACACCCCATGACAGACAGACACATACACACCGACAGACACTATGACACAGACAGACAGACACACACACACAATGACACAGACAGACACACACACCATACAGACAGACACCATGACACGGACAGACACACAACATACATACAGACAGATAGACACACACACACCATACAGACAGACAGACAGACACACACACCATACATACAGACAGACACACACACCATACAGACAGACAGACACACACACAACATACAGACAGACATACAGACACATTACTAGTAGCTGACACCAGGGGGAGGTCTTCTGGCAGCCGCTGGAGGGAGCTGCGCTGTCGGTGCTCTCCCGCCCTCGCGCGCTGCTGAATGAGACCGGCGCCGGAATATGACGTCATATTCCGGCGCCGGTCTCATTCAGCTGCGCGCTGGGGAGCAGAGCCAGCGCAGCTCCCCCCAGAGGCCGCCAGGACAAGTCCTCCAGCAGCCGCCAGAAGACCTCCCCAGCGGCCGACAGCAGACCCAGGTGTCTGCCCGGCCCCAGGAGCCGACGGCCCACCGGGAAATTTCCTGGTATCCCGGTGGGCCAGTCCGGACCTGAGGATGCCGTCCGGTATGCAGCTGAAAGGAGTGTTCGCCTCGTGCACTGAGGCTGGCTGTGGATTCAGTAAAAGTTCTCCTCTTTGTAATTCGGTTGGCATAAAAACTTGTCATGCAGAGTGTTAACAGCAAAACAACATAAAATGCAGGATGATGGATCACATAATCAACGCCCCTCTTGGTGGGCTTTTTCGAGATAGGTGTTAAGTGTGCTAATCTGCAGTTAAATACCTTTGCCGGGAAAAGCACATTTGAATTTTTAAAGATACATGCATTTTTATACACAACAAATCTTATAACAGGAAAAAGGTCCTCATAATGATAGATTGTGGATTATACATCCTCCTGAATGCAGCAATACATTTGTGCATACTAGAACAATTTATACACAATAAAACAGACTTATTTATACATGTTAAAACAAACCAATACTTGCTGTAGAACATGTATAATTACATAGATATACTATATATATATCCTGAGGCTTCTTTGTTTATTCTAAAATGATATTAAAAATAATAAAAAATATAATAATAATCAATACCCATCTCATTCTAAAATATATAAATGCACACAAAAAATATATGTAAACAGATGTGTGTTTTAACCCCTTAAATCCGGAGGGCGTACTATTATGCCCTTCAGGAGCCGGCTCTAAACGCCGGCGGGCGTAATAGTACGCCCTCGCTATAATGGCCGCCCACGTGGCCGGCGCTAATCGCCCGCTGCAGATCGCGGTCGGAGGGGATGTCTGGGCCCCCAGGCAACCCCCCCTGTGGCCGGTGACCGCGATCTGCAGTCTTTGATCGCAGTGACAGGCTGTCACTGCGATCAGTATTTAACGTGTGTCAGCCGATTTCAAATCGGCTGACACACGTGGCCGGCAGCTTTCTGCTATGCAGATCGCGGTCGGGGGACTTACCTGGCCCCCCAGGCAGTCCCCCTGGGGTCAGTGACCGCGATCTGCTAAGTCTGAGATCGCAGTGACAGCCTGTCACTGCGATCAGTGTTACATGTGTCAGCCTATAACTGGCACAAAGATCCCCTGCAGATTGGAAGGGGGGAGTGCTTGTACCACCCAGGCACTCCCCCCTGTGGCCAATTACCCAATCTGCAGGAGGTGATCACAGTGACAGGCAGTCACTGTGATCACTGATCCTGTGTGTCAGCCAGTGATGTGAAATCACTGGCTGACACTGTCTCTGCCCCCTCTCCTGTAAAAAAATAAAATATTAGTTAAAAAAAAAATTACAGTTACATATAAAATATACTATATGATCTAAGTATATATATATATATATATATATATATATATATATATATATATATATATATATATATATATATATATATATATATATATATATATAAAAGTAAACTCTGGCACTCTTCCTTTGAATCCAAATAAAATACAGAAATTACCCGGGTGCTTCCAAGCCACTCGATATAGATAATCAATAAAGGAGCACTCCAAAGGATTTTGAAAAAATATTTATAGTTCGGTGTTGAAAGATCAAATCATCAACGTTTCGACCCAATAGGGTCTTTATCAAGACTTGATAAAGACCCTATTGGGTCGAAACGTTGATGATTTGATTTTTCAACACCGAACTATAAATATTTTTTCAAAATCCTTTGGAGTGCTCCTTTATTGATTTTATATATATCTATATCTATATAGATATATATAAAATCAATAAAGGAGCACTCCAAAGGATTTTGAAAAAATATTTATAGTATATAGCTAGATATAGATATATATAAAATCAATAAAGGAGCACTCCAAAGGATTTTGAAAAAATATTTATAGTATATATCTAGAGATATATATATCTCACACACACACACACACACACACTTACACATACACGAAGTGTATTTAAATATTAATATATTATATATAATTATATATATATTACTATCAAATTACACGTAGACTGATACTGATTAAATATATATATAATTATTGTTATATATATATATATATTTATATATAATATAAAAAAATGTAAATACGTAAAAAAATAAAATTAAAAAAAATAATTAAAAATAAATAATAAAAAAATATATAGATGTTTGTTGTTTCGTTCTAACTGTATTGTGATATTAATATATATATATATATATTTATATCAAAATACACGTAGAACGAAATAATATATATATCTATATACATAAATATATACGTATATATCACTATATGTATATATATATATACCTATATATAAATAAAAATATTTAAAAAAATTATATATATATACGTATATATACACATGTGTATATATACATATATTAATTCTACACATATATTTATGTAATATTTTTACATAATTAGGTATCCTAATTAATTACAATTAGCAGGACCTGCCTGACAACCCATGCCGAAAGTATAGGGAATTTAATTTGCTAGCACTATATTTAACCCTATAACTTTCCAAGACACCATAAAACCTGTAAATGGGGGGTACTGTTTTACTCGGGAGACTTCGCTGAACACAAATATTAGTGTTTCAAAACAGTAAAATGTATTACAACGATGATATCGCCAGTAAAAGTGAAGTTTTTTGCATTTTTCACGCACAAACAGCACTTACACGGACGATATTATTGCTGCAATACTTTTTACTGTTTTGAAACACAAATATTTGTGTTCAGCGAAGTCTCCCGAGTACAACAGTACCCCTCATGTACAGGTTTTATGGTGTTTTCAAAAGTTACAGCGTCAAATATAAGGCTTGTGTTTCATTTTTTTCACATTAAAATTCGCCAGATTGGTTACGTTGCCTTTGAGACCCTATGGTAGCCCAAGAATGAAAATTACCCCTATGATGGCATACCATTTGCAATAGTAGACAACCCAAGGTATTGCAAACAGGGTATGTCCAGTCTTTTTTAGTAGCCACTTAGTCACAAACACTGGCCAAAATTGGCGTTTTTTGCATTTTTCACACACAAACAAATACTAACGCTAACTTTGGCCAGTGTTTATGACCAAATGGCTACTAAAAAAGACTGGACATACCCCATTTGCAATACCTTGGGTTGTTTACTATTGCAAATGGTATGCCATTATGGGTGTAAATTTAATTCCTGGGCTACTATACAGTCTCAAAGGCAACGTAACCAATCTGGCGAATTTCAATTTCAAATGTAACGTGCTGTATTTGACCCTGTAACTTCCCAAAACACCATAAAACCTGTACATAGGGGGTACTGTTTTACACGTGAGACTTTGCTGAATACAAATATGTGTATATTATTGCAGTAAAAGCAAACAGTATTATGACATTGACAGTTAAAATGTCATGTAGAACTAAAAAAATAACAAAATTTCTTATTTTCTACCATTTTTTTCATATTAAATTATGTTTCATAGCTAAATATTTGATATTAAATGAAAGCCCTGTTTCCCCTGAATAAAATGATATATAATAAGGGTGGGTGCATTTACTATGAAAGAGGTGAATTACGGTTAGACAGACATGTAGCGCAAATGCCAGGTTTTGTTTACATTTTGTTTTGTTCACAACGTGTACATTTGGCTCCGTCCTTAAGGGGTTAAGTTCATATTTTGAATGTTGTTGTACACTATATGCAAATAAGTTCTAATAATGGTGAAAAATATATATATATATATATTATCCAAACTTTCTGTATAGATATTAAGTATATTTATAATATATTTGCTAATTCCAGCTCAGCATTTAAGCCTGAAGGGGCTAAAGTTTTAAAATTATAGATCCAATACATTTCTCTGTAGATTAAGATTTTGTTTAGTTCACCTCCCCTCCAAGGTATTTCTACTTTTTGAATACCAATATATTTAAGGAGTGTTGGGTCACTATTGTGATGGGTTTTAAAGTGATTTGAAAGGGAGTGCTTATCAAAACCTCTTTTGATGTTATAGACATGTTCTCTAAGTCTGACTTTTAACACTCTTTTCGTTTGTCCCACGTATTGGAGGCCACAAGGGCACTCCAACATGTAGATCACTTGCTTCGTGTTACAAGTAATACATTCTTTAATGTCAAATATTTCTTTTGTGACTGTTGATTTAAAGGTGGTATAATTTTCTCCCTTTGGATTTAGTTTGCATATATTACATGTACCGCATTTATAAAAAAACATTTTTTCCTGATTGTTTTTTCACGGGTTTATTGTACTATTTATTTCTTAGTGTGGGTGCACCTCTAAACACAACCCTAGGTTTTTTAGGTAGGACTTCAACTAAAAACGGATCCTGACACAGTGTCAGGTATACCTAACATTCATGCTGCCGCCGGAACCCACTTCCGGGTTCACGGCGCTTAGCTCCGCCCTTTTTTCTGACGCGGTCTTTCCACGATACTTAGGAAGACCGCGCCAGATTCAAAGGGCTGGATTATTCACTCAGGTGCGGCAGTAAGATCAGCTGCTCTACTCGATGCTACCGGCTCCTCTCTCAGACCTCGGGTTGTAAACGGATTTCTACCTTCTCATCTCTCAGACCTCGGCTTGTAAACGGATTTCTACCTTCTCATCTCTCAGACCTCGGCTTATAAACGGAATTCTGCCTTCTCCTCTCCCAGACCTCGGCTTGTAAACGGATGTCTACCTTCTCATCTCTCAGACCTCGGCTTGGACAAACGGACTTCCTTTCTCTCACTACTAAACTGCAGTTTGTTAAAAGAGACTCCTTCCTCTTCCTCCATTGGGTGAATTAACCCTTCCAGTGCCAGAGTGCTTCTAAGTTAAGTAAATCTTTTGTCAAGGAAAGCAAGTCATATAAATTTATTATAGTATTTAATTTCTTTAAACTCTCTGTTGACAAATAAGCATTGCATTTTTCCTTGCATGTGTATTTAAAGATACAGTCTACCTTGTTCACTTCAATAAAATAAAGGAGGTGAAACTTATTGTTTCTGCAGTTGAGTTCCAATTAAAGAGACATTACACAAAAGCATCACAGAATAATCCAGCCCATTCAATGGAACCAGCAGATATTAACTCTCAAGTTTCTGCCCTAACCAATAGAGTAGATACAATTGCTCAAGGGTTACAGGAATTGCAAATTACAAATGAGAGAATATTAACCTATGTTAGAGACATGCAAGGCCATCTTCCTCATGCCGCTCTTCAATCGGCTGGTGATCCTGCTGTCTGTAATCCAGAAAAATTTTATGGAGATAGAACAAAGTACAGAGAGTTTTTAAATTCTTGCAAACTTCTGATAGCTTTGAAACCTCGATCTTACCTCACTGAAAGGTCAAAAGTTTGTTCAGTAATTTCCTTTCTAAGAGGTGAACCTATGGCTTGGGCCCATTCCTTTTTAGAGAATGATGATCCCATACTAGATTCACTGGATGAATTTTTTGAAGCTATGTCTTTATTATATGAAGATCCATATAAACAGGCTACTGCTGATTTAAACATCAGAACTCTCCACCAAAAGAACAGACCTGTTGAAGATTACATCGCCAAATTTAAAAGATGGGCTACAGAAACCCAATGGAATGACATTACACTACGCAATCAATACCGTCTCGGATTATCAGAAGCTGTGAAAGATGAACTCTCTCGTATTGAACTTCCTCCCACCTTAAATGCATTGATTCAACTTTCCATTAGTATTGACAGACGTCTAAGAGAAAGAAGGGCTGAAAAAGTTCTTACTACTTCTAATTGGAGAAAACATTTTACTACTCCAAAATTTCCTGAAAAATCTCTTCCTCACAATGAACCTATGGAAGTTGGTATAATAAGAAGCCCTCTTACTTCGGAAGAAAGGATAAGAAGGAGACAACTAAATTTGTGCATGTATTGTGCTTCAAAAGAACATCTAATCCCAGAATGTCCCCTACTAATCCATTCGAAAGCTGGTAAGCTTCATTCATCTACTTCTATATTGAACGTTCTTCACAAAAGGAAAACATCTACTTATTTTTCTATATCTCTCATATTACAGTGGGATACAAAAAGAATCGTGACTGAAGCCATTATTGATTCTGGTGCTAATGGAACCTTCCTTGATTTTTCTTTTGTCGCAAAGAATAAAATTCCGTGTGTTCGAAAAACCAATTTTATTCCAATCAGAGTTATTGATGGTTCATTCATATCCTCAGGACCCATAAAAGATGAGACAATTCCTCTAAGAATGATTACCAATAACGTACATACAGAATTCCTTACATTTGATGTTATTAAATCTCCACTTTATCCCGTCATTAAATGGTCACCCTTTTCCATTTCTTTTCCTTCTGACTTTTGCAAAAAAACCTGCTTCCAACATATTCCTATTCTCCAAACTACTCAGGAATCAATTATACCTCCATTCTACTCTGACTTTTCAGATGTCTTTTGTAAAAAAGAAGCGGAAACACTTCCACCTCATCGAGCATATGATTGCCCAATAGATCTAATACCTGGTGCTCCCATTCCTTATGGACACATTTATCCACTTTCTGAAAAGGAATTGCAGACCTTAAAAGAATACCTTAATGAAAATTTACGTAAAGGATTCATCAGACCCTCGACTTCACCGGCTGCCTCTGGTATATTTTTTGTGAGGAATAAGGACCAAACCATCCGACCCATTATAGATTACAGAGCCTTAAATAAAATAACCATAAAAAATCGTTATCCTCTTCCACTAATAAATGAATTAATTGAAAGGTTAAGAACTGCAACTATATTCACTAAACTCGACCTCCGAGGCGCATATAACCTCATTAGAATAAAACAGGATGATGAATGGAAGACCGCCTTCCGGACTAGATATGGTCTCTACGAATATCTAGTGATGCCTTTTGGGCTTTGTAATGCCCCTGCAACATTCCAACATTTTATAAATGATATCTTTAGAGATCTTTTGGATGTTTGTGTTATTATCTACTTAGATGATATTCTAATATATTCTAACAATTTGGATGAGCATAGGAAGCATGTAAGATGGGTTCTATCTAGATTGAGAACTCACAAATTATACGCTAAACCAGAGAAATGTCTTTTTAAGTTACTGAACTCTCCTTTCTTGGATACATTATTTCACCTCATTCTCTGAAAATGGATAACTCTAAAATCGAATGTATTATTAACTGGCCCGTTCCTACTACTACAAAAGAATTGCAACGATTTCTTGGATTTGCAAACTTCTATAGAAAATTCATTAGAAACTACTCAGAGGTATCACATCCACTTAACCACCTTAACAGTACTAAACGTCCTTTCAAATGGAATAAAGATGCACAAGCTGCCTTCGATAGTTTAAAAAAAAGATTTACAACTGCACCTATTCTACAGCTACCTAATCCAACATTCTTGTATGTCCTAGAAGTCGATGCATCAGATTCAGCTATCGGAGCAGTTCTTTCTCAGCAAAAGACTCCTCAAGATCCACTTCATCCAGTCGCATTCTTTTCAAGATCCTTGAGCTCTGCTGAAAAAAATTATCCTATTGGTGAAAAGGAATTATTAAGTGTTAAAGCTGCCTTTGAAAATTGGCGCCATCTATTAGAAGATACAAAACAACCTATCATAGTCTATACAGACCATAAAAATCTTGAATATCTTTATACTAATAAAACCCTTACGGCTAGACAACTTAGATGGAACCTATTTTTTAACCGGTTTAACTTCCAATTAATATACAGACCTGGAACTAGAAATAAAAAGGCTGACGCTCTTTCTCGAATTCCTTCTAAAACTTCTATTGAAGTTTATCCTCCTAACAAAATAATAGGGATCCTCTCTTCTCTTCAGGATGACTTAAGGAACTTGAATCAAAAGGATCTTGAACTTCCCAAAACACCTAATTTAACAAAAAAGGATGGTGTATTTTACTTCAAAAATAGGATTTATATTCCTCCCATTCTTAGGAACAAATTACTTAAAATGGTTCATGATTCACCCCTAGCTGGACATCCTGGAATAAAGAAAACTCTTGAACTAACTTCACGATATTATTGGTGGCCTCGCCAAGATAGAACCATTGAATTATATGTCAAAACTTGTCCTATCTGTCAAAGGTCCAAATCTGAACATAATCAACCTTTTGGATTACTACTTAACTTACCTATTCCAGAAAAACCTTGGCAATCCATTTCTATGGATTTTCTTGTTGACCTTCCTCCATCCCGACAGTTCACCACTATTCTTGTTGTTGTGGACCGCTTCACTAAAATGTCCCATTTCATCTCTTTAAAAAAATTACCCTCCTCCGTAGAATTGTCCAAAGTCTTTATTGATAATATTGTAAAGCTTCATGGTCTTCCAGAAGAAATTATTTCTGATAGGGGGACACAATTTACCTCCAAATTCTGGAAAGAGATGTGTCTCTCTCTTCAAATTCAACGCAAACTCTCTTCTGCCTATCATCCCCAAACTAATGGGCAAACAGAGAGAGTTAATCAATGTTTGGAACAATATCTCCGATGTTATTGTTCATACCTGCAAGATGACTGGACCACTTGGTTACCTATGGCTGAATTTTCTTACAATAATACCATTCATTCTAGTACGAAAATGACTCCTTTTTTCTCCAACTATGGTTTTCATCCGTCCTCATTTCCCATCCCATCTAATTCTTCATCCAATCCCACGGTTACTTCAAAAAATGAATTTATGTCTTCTCTATTCCTTAAATTACGGGAGAATCTTCAACTCGCCCAAAACTACCAGAAAAAGTTTTTTGACCATAAAAGAAGAATTCCCCCTCCTTATAAAGTGGGGGATCTTGTCTGGCTCTCTTCAAAAAATATTACCACAAACCGTCCTTCAAAGAAATTGAGCTCTCTTTTTCTTGGTCCTTTTCAAATAACTACAATCATCAATGATAACGTTGTTAAATTAAAACTTCCTCCAAGTTTTAAACTTCATCCAGTATTCCATGTCTCTTTGCTTAAACCACACATCCCTGATCCTTTCCATAGAGAAATAGTAACAACTCCTGAACCTATCATCGTCCAAGGTGAAGAAGAATATGAAATTCATAAGATTTTGGATTCTCGTATCCACCGTGGCTCTTTACAATACCTTATCAGATGGAAAGGTTATGGAATTGATGAAGATACCTGGGAAGATTCATCTAATGTTCATGCAAAGAGATTAGTTGATGCTTTTCACAAACGCTACCCCTCTAAACCGAAATAAGTGCACCCAGAGGATGCCCCATGAGAAGGGGGTACTGTCAGGTATACCTAACATTCATGCTGCCGCCGGAACCCACTTCCGGGTTCACGGCGCTTAGCTCCGCCCTTTTTTCTGACACGGTCTTTCCACGATACTTAGGAAGACCGCGCCAGATTCAAAGGGCTGGATTATTCACTCAGGTGCGGCAGTAAGATCAGCTGCTCTACTCGATGCTACCGGCTCCTCTCTCAGACCTCGGGTTGTAAACGGATTTCTACCTTCTCATCTCTCAGACCTCGGCTTGTAAACGGATTTCTACCTTCTCATCTCTCAGACCTCGGCTTATAAACGGAATTCTGCCTTCTCCTCTCCCAGACCTCGGCTTGTAAACGGATTTCTACCTTCTCATCTCTCAGACCTCGGCTTGGACAAACGGACTTCCTTTCTCTCACTACTAAACTGCAGTTTGTTAAAAGAGACTCCTTCCTCTTCCTCCATTGGGTGAATTAACCCTTCCAGTGCCAGAGTGCTTCTAAGTTAAGTAAATCTTTTGTCAAGGAAAGCAAGTCATATAAATTTATTATAGTATTTAATTTCTTTAAACTCTCTGTTGACAAATAAGCATTGCATTTTTCCTTGCATGTGTATTTAAAGATACAGTCTACCTTGTTCACTTCAATAAAATAAAGGAGGTGAAACTTATTGTTTCTGCAGTTGAGTTCCAATTAAAGAGACATTACACAAAAGCATCACACACAGTAAGTGCCAATGTTTTTGTATACTTTTTTTCAGGAAACCTGCCTGGGTGATGTAGTTGAAAACTAGGGGGCAAAAATCTCCCATAGTATTATTTTGTTTTACCTCTTTAGCTAAAAGTGTTGAGCGTTCTATAGTTTGTATTTTCTGAACAGCTGTTTTTAAACAACTCTCGTCAGTTTTTTTCCACAAATTGTTGTTTAACTTTTTGTAGCTGTGAATTGCAAACATCCGGATCTGTGCAGTTCTTCTTCACTCTCAAAAATTGGCTAAAGGAAACTCCCAATAGCCAAGAGGGATAGTGGCAACTAGAAGTCCAGATGTAGCTATTCACATCTACACTTTTGAAAAAGTTTTGGATTTTAAGACCCCTTGTTGGTCTACGTATAATACTAGATCTAGAAAATCTATTTCTGTGGGGCTGAATTTGACAAGAGTTGTTTAAAAACAGCAGTTCAGAAACTACAGCTTTTCTGCAGGCGAAATAAAGTCTTTTAAAAGAGGGCCATAGTCCGGAGGCAGCAGGTGAGCAACCAGGCTTCTCCAATGCAATGTGGCGAGATTGGTCTCGTCACACCCACGAAGGCACTATTCCGACTATTTCACTCCTTAGTAATTATCTTCACTTATGAACTAAATTTTGACTTTCAGCCAAAGTCTTCTTCCGTTTAGGGAGCTTAGCATTAGGAGAGTATTGGGAATATTGGGAATAATCCTTTCCTTTATTACTGGAGCTCCTTGCTATTTAAACAGATTTGCCAACATTGTATTTTATTGCTAGCGCTACATTTGAAACGCTATATTATTGAATAGATACACATTAGTTACATTGTTGCATTAACGTCTTTGGCTACAGCTACGGATTCGCAGACCTCGGTATTTGACACTAAATCATCAATTATCTTTACCTACGAACGGAATTCTAGCATTCAGCCAAAGTCTCTTTTTGCATCTAGGGAGCACAGCATTGTGAGAGAATTCTGTCCCACATCTATCTGGCTATGCAAATGTAGCGGGACATCCATAACCTATTGGGAACAACTCTTTTCCTTTACTATTGGGGCTTTCTGCAGTATGAACAGATTTGCTTACATTGTATCTCATGCTTAGTGCAACATTTGAAACGCTATGTTATATTGTTGAATTAACATCTTTTAGCTACAACCACGGCTTTGCAGGGCTCGATCACGTCGGGATTTGATACTAAATCTTGGCTTAGCATTCAATTGTTCTAGGCTGCATTTTGCCTCTTATACGTACCTGTTATTTTTTTCTTCTTTTCCTGTGTACTCTTTGTTTCAGGCTACCACCCTCTGTTGTGTGGAGCCACATTAGCTCATGAATAGTAGCTACAGTTCTCATAATATATTTGTATGTTAGTTAGTTTTTTTTCTTCCCTTGATTTAATAAAGTATCTTCGAGATTTTTAAAGCATCTTTTCACTTTTGTATAAATGTGTGTTTTTTCTGCCTGTGGATAATTAGGTTTATGTAGAGGGGAGGGATTGTTTACTGTATGTGGGAGTGTTGGACATTGTTATACTGTTCTTATTGGTCTGTACAGTTTGTAATGTGGTGTTCCATGGGGGGGGTGCCTCTGGCTTGAGGAATTGTATATAAGTCAGCATGTACCAATAAAACCTCAGACTTGTTCTACCCTTCATGAAGTTTCGGCTCATGTTTAGTATTGGAGAATTACCTACACTCTGGGGATTGCTATAATCACTATACTCCCCAGAGTATAATCACTGAGCTCTTGTAAGAGCTTGTTCCTGTTCCTGCTCTCTGGATTAAGAGAGGTCTACCTACTTGAAGCTGGATCTTGGGTCTAGAGTGGGTGGAACACGGCGTGACCCCAACCAAACTGCTGTAGTTTGTGGGATCTGCGGTGGTTATGGTGTCTAGTGGAGTTCTTGGAGCCCTCGGGAAGCACTAGGAGCATCCCTCAACGGAGGAACCCAGTCGGGGTGCCAGATGATCCGTTGCAGTTGACCTATTACACTTAAAGATTTCTTAGTGTAAATTAAATTGATCACATTAGGAATTAACTCTAGGAACACTCTGAGCATGTTTGAAGTCTACACACCCCCTGTGGCTCTCAATAGCTGGGACAGACAGCCACAATTTATTATCAATGTGTCAGTCTGTGCTGTGGAGGAAGAAGGAATGCCAGGAATAATGTCAACAGTTGAAACTTTTACCACTGGTAATAGAATAGACAGAAATAATGAATAATAACAAATATTTTTATGTTCAATGATTTTATATATTTTTTTGCAATTTATAACTATATGGTGTGACGAGACCAATCTCGCCACTGTGCATTGGAGGACCCTGGTTGCCTGCCTGCTGCCTTTTGACTATGGACCGGCATTTAAATACCCTATTTTCCTATGCAGAAAGGTCTATTCATGTTTTCTGCCCTGGCGTTCGGTAGATTCTCGGATTTACTGAATGAACTCATATAACCCAGATAGCTATGCCATGGAGCCTATTCATGTAATAAAAGACTTTGGCTCCATGGCAATTGAACTGTATGTGTTTGTGGTCTGAGCGCCATTCAGTATTGTGCGCTCAGACCTAAGCTATCTGGGCATGTCTGCATTTTATGTCATAAATGTAACCTTGTGTATTTTATTGTATTTTACTGTCTTTTTGCTGCCATGTGTTCAATGAGTTTTGCCTCTGTCTTTGGAGATAATTGGATTACTTCCCAATTATCTCCAGGATAGAAGACTCTGTGGAACTGGTTTTGGGCAGAAAAGCCATGCTTCCTGTGGTCACAAAGGACTACGATCTATCTTTTGAACCACTGGACCAATTTGTATGATTTTGACGTATGTTTGTATTTGGAGTATGCTGATTCTGAAAATGTATGTGAATGTGATGCATACTTTTCAAGTTATGAATAATGTGGAAAAATTGTATTTCTCTGCTTGTGCTAATTAAATGACCCATTGTGTAAGGTAATTGTATCACAGGCAGAGGGGAGGATTTTGTGTGGGAGTGTCTGAGTGTATTGTATGTGTTTATTGGTTGTGTTTCAAAACCCTGTGGGTGGTACTAATGTGTAAGAATGTGTACATAAGAACAATAAACCCACAGCTCTGTCTGTTCACTGCTTGACCCTCAACACAGAGCTTTGTCTCGTTCTTGGGGGATTTACTGTATGCTGTTCCAGTTTGACTGCTAAGAGTGTAAACCTGTTCGTATGGTTTTTCCTATTCGGCTGTTTACAGCATTCGTATGGTTTCCTGTTCGGCGGATTGGTGTTCTGCAGGAGCTGTGCCTGTGTCTCTGGAAGGGGAAGATCTACTAAACGGCGGTTTAACCCTTTTATATCTGGGGGTGCTGTTACATATGGCACCTGAGATACTCCTACTCTGATTTTGTCTTTCTTCACTTAAAACATTGGAGCTTTCTGATCACTCACTGGACATACATGTGCCAATGGTGAAGGGACTACTTTGTCTTATGGAGGTTTCCTACGCCTGACCATCTCTGACCAGCGGAGGAGCAAAGTGTTCGCCGTTTCCTGTGGTCAGAGAAATTTTCCCACAATTCTTACCTTTCTTGTCAGTATTCCCAAACGTCCTGTCATTTAGACAGAACACCGGCGAAACTACAGAATTTAATCCTAACAGAATGAGAACAGTTTGTTCATTCATGTTAGGACACAATTCGGGACTTTGTTTGGATCGGAATTTCATTAATTTGATGATTCGTGCCACGGCTACGTCTTGCAGCCAATGAGTAGATAGCTCCCTAATTTCCACGGTATAAGGGAGATATCTACCAAAAGGCTGAAATACCTAAATTAGTCTTTCAGACAAATTTACTAATACTAAGTAAAGATTACTTAGTATTGGTAAATTCTGCCCCTTCTCGCTATATAGCCTGTGGCTGCTCACAGCCCCCCCCAGCCCCACCCATTAGTGGTGGGTGGGGGCCCTAAATGAAAATGGGGGGGCTATTGTCCTCCCACCCGGCCCCCACCCATGAGCAGCTGGTGGGGACATTTGGGAGATTTTAATCTCCCTTATGCTATTATGGGGATTATATTGACCACTATAGAGTGAGAGAGTACAGGGGGGCTTAGGAAGTGGCGGGGAGCTCCCTGACGCTTCTATTTTTATATATTACAATGAGGGAGCTCCCTCCTTGTAATAAACCAAACGAACGAAGAGGTCTTCATTCATTCGTTTAAAAATTTCTATTCATTTATTTGTCTTTCTGACGAATGAATGAATAGATGAAATAGATGAAATTCCCGTTCGCATACCCAAGTGTTTAACTGGGCATGCGCAGGAATTTCACAGCACTATCTAGTGTGGATAGATGACATGTCCCACAGGAACTTCATCGACCCACACAAAGATGGCGGTGCCCAGGACCTAGTTCGGGGCTGAAAAAGATTTCCTGCTTAGGGGCATTTGGGGGTAACTAGGGGGACAATACAATGTAGTGGAGTCGGGAGGGGGGTTAAAAAAAAACAGAAACGGGATTCGGCCATGACAGTGCCGCTTTAAAGTAAGTAGAGCATCAGGTTTGTACTGTACTAGTAGAGGTTTGAGTTTTCAAATGGAACATTTTTGTGCTTATTGATGTTTATAATTCTAGTTCTTCAATTTTACATCCTCAAGTGTATTGTAATCATTGCTTTCTGATGGGTGCTTCCAAATCGTACTGTCACCCACAACATTGTTGTCACTATACTCCCACAAACTACCAGCCTCCCCAGACACACTGTTAGCATCCCCTCACATTGTCACCCCTCCCTACACTGTCATCATCCCCACGTTGTCACCCCCCACACTGTCACCCCCCACACTGTCACCCCCGTCAGCCTCTTCATGCATCCATACTCACATTAACCGCTCCTAATCCTTTTTAATCTCCTCCCCTCCAAACTCACCTACCCTCACTCTGCCACACTCACCCTTTCAAGTTAACCCAACTAATTCTGTCACACTAACCTTCTCTCATTCTGTCACACTCTCCCCCAACTCTGCCACACTTATGCTGTCACAATAATGCCTCTAATCCTGTCAACTCTGCCACACTCACCCTGTCACATTAACTCGTCCCTCCTACCATGCCACAATTGCCCTGACACACATACCTCTACTCGCCATGTCACAATCCCTTATTAAACCATGTCTTACTCCCCCCCCTCATTCTCTCTCACAACCCACCCACCCTGTCCCATTAATACCCTTTACTCACCTAATCACAGTAACCAGCTGAAGACATTCATCAAAACACACACAGAGGAAACATAGCTTTGCCATAAACACAATGCACAAAGGCCACAGGCAGACCCCCAAACACAACAAAATTCAAATAGCTACCCCATATACATACATCCCAGACAAAAATGCTAATATACTCGCAGAGAAATACATTCACACACACAAGTATACTCTCCGTCAGACACACACTCTCAGGCACATACAAAGGTAGACAGTGCATGTATGTGTATATGTGTACATGTATTGCAACTATTTTTTTCACTGTGGTGTTAGTGGGGCCTCATGTTTGAGTTTCGCCTAAGGCCTCATAAAGTCTACAGCCACCTCTGTCTACAACTTATACATAAAACTATTTTAAAGTATTTTTGATTATCTGTTATCTAAAACACATAATATGCATAGGTGAACTTTATGAGAGAGTGTGAAATAACAGCAAAACTGGAAAAAATTGCCTCAATCATGAAAGCACAGAATTTGAGAAATAAATAGTAGCTAAATGATTAAAGAAAATATATCCAGTAGACTTCTTGAAAGTGAACATTTCTGCTGATTCTGAGGATGCGGAATTATAAAAAATTAAATAAACAGTACTTTCAATGTGTCAGTAGAGTTATATTTAGACAAGTTGATTGTATGTTAGCCAGGGCCGCCATCACGGTATGACAACCATGACAGTGATATGGGCCCTCTTGGAGTTCTGGGCCCCACATTCCCTATTGGCACATATATCTCAAAATCCAAATAGGTTATGGTGGGGAAAAATTATGATTGAAAACCCCTTCCACCTGAAGTCTGTGGACAGTTTAACATTGTATTAACTATATATATATAGTCTTGAGTTTTGAGCCGGGACCCACCGAAGGGCAGGCTATTTTAGTTGCTGTCCGTACTCAGAATACTCTTGCAACCCGTTTTTATATATATATATATATATATATATATATATATATACACACATATATATATACACAAATACACATACACTGCTCAAAAAAATAAAGGGAACACAAAAATAACACATCCTAGATCTGAACGAATTAAATATTCTTCTGAAATACTTTGTTCTTTACATAGTTGAATGTGCTGACAACAAAATCACACAAAAATAAAAAAAATGGAAATACAATTTTTAAACCCAAAATTAAAGTGGAAAAACACTACAGGCTGATTCAACTTTGATGTAATGTCCTTAAAACAAGTCAAAATGAGGCTTAGTAGTGTGTGTGGCCTCCACGTGCCTGTATGACCTCCCTACAATGCCTGTGCATGCTCCTGATGAGGTGGCAGATGGTCTCATGAGGGATCTCTTCCCAGACCTGGACTAAAGCATCTGCCAACTCCTGGACAGTCTGTGGTGCAGTCTGCATTGGTGGATGGAGCGAGACATGATGTCCCAGATGTGCTCAATTCGATTCAGGTCTGGGGAACGGGCGGGCCAGTCCATAGCATCAATGCCTACGTCTTGCAGGAAATGCTGACACACTCCAGCCACATGAGGTCTTGCATTAGGAGGAACCCAGGGCCAACCGCACCAGCATATGGGTCTCAGGATTTCATCTCGGTTCCTAATGGCAGTCAGGCTACCTCTGCCATGCTGGAGGATGTTGCAGGCAGCAGAACGATCTCCAAGGCGTCTCAAGACTGTCACGTCTGTCACATGTGCTCAGTGTGAACCTGCTCTCATCTGTGAAAAGCACAGGGCGCCAGTGGTGATTTTGCCAATCTTGGTGTTCTCTGGCAAATGCCAAACGTCCTGCACGATGTAGGGCTGTAAGCACAACCCCCACCTGTGGATGTCGGGCCCTCATACTACCCTCATGGAGTCTGTTTCTGACCATTTGATCAGACACATGCACATTTGTGGCCTGCTGAAGGTCATTTTGCAGGGCTCTGGCAGTGCTCCTCCTGTTCCTCCTTGCACAAAGGCGGAGGTAGCGGTCCTGCTGCTGGGTTGTTGCCCTCCTACGGCCTCCTCCACGTCTCCTGATGTACTGGCCTGTCTCCTGGTAGAGCCTCCATGCTCTGGACACTACGCTGACAGACACCGCAAACCTTCTTTCCACAGCTTGCATTGATGTGCCATCCTGAATGAGCAGCACTAAATGAGCCACTTGTGTGGGTTGTAGACTCCGTCTCATGCTACCACTAGAGCGAAAGCACCGCCAGCATTCAAAAGTGACCAAAACATCAGCCAGGAAGCATACGAACTGAGAAGTGGTCTGTGGTCACCACCTGCAGAACCACTCCTTTATTGGGGGTGTCTTGCTAATTGCCTATAATTTCCACCTGTTGTCTATCCCATTTGCACAACAGCATGTGAAATTGTCACTCAGTGTTGCTTCCTAAGTGTACAGTTTGATGACACAGAAGTGTGATTGACTTGGAGTTACATTGTGTTGTTTAAGTGTTCCTTTATTTTTTTGAGCAGTATATTATATAGCCTGAAATTGTGTGAGAGGTTACCCGGCTATAAAAATACGGGCCACTCCTCTCAATGGACTGTTAACGCTGGGTTCAGACCGAAGCTATCTACTTCCGGTTCCGGTATCCTGACCTTGTGACCTCCGTGTCTCCTCTGCACGGCTGCTGGCTATCCCGCACTTAGAAGCACTACTCGTGCACTCCTGGCTACAGACCACCCAAGGCGACCTATACTCGTGGAAGGGTGTCTCTTTCCCGGGCTCTAAGTTCCACCACTTGCTCAGCTGGTTCAGCTCCTTTCCCCCACATGGTTCAGCTCCTTTGGGTTACGAGCCCCTGCCGAAGCTCTCTGCCGACAGCTGCCCTGGAACACCTTTTCAGCCATGGCACTACAAACCATGAGTTTCAGGTCGCAGCCCTCTGACACAGAGCTGCACGTTAGGCTTGAAAGACTGTCATTTATATGCACACTTACCCCTGCTTACATCAGTCCCACGCACCTGCACAGCCTTCGCTCTACTGCACTCTATAATGTCTCATTCGCATTCAGACCAATTCACTCCAGCCATTCGACAGTCGCTTGCACATTTCGTTACATCTTGCCGCTCATTGTATGCCAAACTAGTTTCAATTAAATCTAGTTTTGGCGACCTTTGTTCACTTATACGTTCTACACATGTTACATATGTATTTAGCCCCATGTTCCACTCGATTTCAGTAATCACGTGTTAAATATATTCAGTCCTTTCACAATTTTAATTATTCAGTGAAAGTAATATCGTTATATACGCCGTTTCATTCCCCTACAATTCAGCAGTTACTCTAGTAATTAGTTACTTCAACCCTATTCTTACGTACTTACTATGTATACATATATATTAATCCACAGCTTTCAGTCATGATTTGAATAATCCTGTAAAGTTATTTTTACGGCCATTACCTTAATACATCAATATCTACACTCTTAAATCGTAGATATTCACATACCAACCAAGTTTAAGCTTAAGCATGAGTTCAGCTATCACATGGCCTAAATACTCTGTCCCCTACAAACATGGTTAAAGGGAAACTCCAATCTGTTTTCCTGGCACTGCAGGTCCCCTCTCCCTCCCACCACCCATCCCCCGGTAGCTGAAGGGGTGAAAACCCCTTCAGGTCACTTACCTGAGACCACGCCGATGTCCCTTGGCAGTGGTTTCTGCTCGCCACCGCTCCTCCCAGTGATTACGTCAGCAATTTGTCTTACTGAGGACTGATGAACAGCAAGGCTTTTGGAGATACTTTTATAACCCTTTCCAGCTTAATGCAAGTCAACAATTCTTAATCGTAGGTCTTCTGAGAGCTCTTTTGTGCGAGGCATCATTCACATCAGGCAATGCTTCTTGTGAAAAGCAAACCCAGAACTGGTGTGTGTTTTTTATAGGGCAGGGCAGCTGTAACCAACACCTCCAATCTCATCTCATTGATTGGACTCCAGTTGGCTGACATCTCACTCCAATTAGCTCTTGGAGATGTCATTAGTCTAGGGGTTCACATACTTTTTCCACCTGCACTGTGAATGTTTACATGGTGTGTTCAATAAAAACATGGCAACATTTAATTATTTGTGTGTTATTAGTTTAAGCAGACTGTGATTGTCTATTGTTGTGACTTAGATGAGGATCAGATCACATTTTATGACCAATTTGTGCAGAAATCCATATCATTCCAAAGGGTTCACATAATTTTTTCTTGCAACTGTATGTACAACATACTGTCACACATAATATTGGCCCTTCTTATGAAGGACACAGCGGGAACTCACACACAGATACAACAAGCTTAATTATCTTCCCTATCCACATGTTGATGGGACTAAGGCCATACATATTTTGATCCCTTATTATCCATGATTCTACTATCTATACAAGTCACCCCATTGTTGATGTTGTGACCTTATCTCTATTAACACTTACACCATACTGGATGCATTCCCATCAACGTTCCCCTAATGTCATTATGTTCCTCTCTAAAGAATCCATTCCCATGCTTAAAGGACCACTATAGTGCCAGGAAAACATACTCGTTTTCCTGGCACTATAGTGCCCTGAGGGTGCCCCCAGCCTCAGGGTCCCCCTCCTGCCCGGCTCTGGAAGGGGGAAAGGGGTAAAAACTTACCTTTTTCCAGCGCTAGGCGGGGAGCTCTCTGCCTCCTCTCCTCCTCCGATCCACCCTTCATTACACTTCCAGGGTAGTGGCGCTGGCCTTAATCAAGTTAAAGGTTATCCTGTACCGCAAGGCCAACTCCCATCCTCAAACGGAGGTAATCGCCCATCAGCCCAACTCATAGTTAGAGCCTCACTTCAACCTCTATAGGTTATTAGATAGGGCCTCACCTGTATTGAAGCTTTTAAGTGTCACCGAGAGGCCAACATTCCTGCCACTCCGTTCAGTGGCCTCAGTCCCTCGGCCAAGTTCATATATAGAGCCTCTCAAAGCCCCTTGTCATTTAGTAGGGCCTCACCTATCCCTGGTTAGCTAATTTCTTCGTCATTTGGCACTAAGCTAGATGCCACTTGATGTAGGGTTACACTCTCTTAGCACGGCTGTTAAATTACACATTATTTATTACCTCATACAATGTCTCATAACAAGGTGAAAGCAGGATTTTCACCCCTGAGTCCCGCAACAAACCATCCACCCGTGGCAGATCATACACTCAACATATAAATAGGATTCCGCAAGTCCAGTCTCTTGCGATTCTGGACCAGTCCATATGCTGATGCCCATAAGGTATATTATTGCCACCAACCCAGAAATTCGCAGACAGCATAGCAAATTGCAAACCGTGAAATCTGACATCTGTTCACCCCTTTATACGATTCACGTTAAACTAAAGAAGTCAAATCTCCCAGAATCTAGCCAGTAGTTTTTACTAGGGACCATAGACCATACTTCCTTACATGCCCAAATTTGTTCTGACCTTTGGTCTATATAAATACGCTATCTCCTACGTTCTAAATGTCTGAAGGGACATATGGACCTCTGTCACAAGACCTATCATGTTCCGGGGTTAGGCATACAGCTCTCACAATACATGATGGTATTGCAATATTGCTTATGGGTTACGCCACATCCGATCCCTGTTTCCCCACTACACCAAACTAAGGGCTTTATCCTCCTTTTCACTGGCATGACATTTACAAGTTAACTTCGACAACTGGCCTTTACCTCTGTTACTCACCCTCCCCTTTCACTAGTCAACTGATACTTATTTCTAAGTACCATTTACCTTGCCCTGTAGCACGCAAGTACACATGACCCTACTTTCTCCCCTGGGGGGTCTAAATATCCCTAGCTTTCCGTAGCCTCCTCCAGCAGTCTAATTTGCAGTTATAACTGGACTCAATCGGTTAAAGTACTGCCAAACCATAGGTAGGGTCCTGTGTATCAGGCAGCATGAAGACAGTCCCTGGCGTATGCCTGTTATCATAGGTATCCTCAGCCTCCTGGGTTCTCTGAACCTTGTCATGTGTGCCATACTGTGAGGTCACAACTACATTATCGGACTACTCCAACTCCCCGGTCATCCGTCTACATTAACCCATCCATGCTCGTTATGCCTGTTATAACAGACCTGTCCAGGTGGTCAAAACTTTCTGTCTTATAGGAACAGGATGCCACGTCCATTTCCCACAGTCTGTTGATTCCCCGGATGTATTGCAGACACAGCTGCCACACGGGATCTACTGCCATTTCAGGTCACTAGGTCTGTGACTTGTAGCACCACTCGCTCTTTAGTATACTTTGGGCTCTTGGTAAGTATACCACATAGCCACTGTTTGCCAAGGGTCTCTATGGAGTGAGTATCTGTCACTACCCAGACAATACATCAGGTTGTGAAGTTCATCAGGGTCGGTTCTCCCTACTCAGTCACACGGTTACTTTCGAAGTTCACTGGCTTGCATCACAGCAACTCTATCTTATCCGCACACTCTTTCAGGCTCTCATGGTAGCTGTTGGTTTGGCTCGATCCCACTTGCTGACATGATACTAAGCACACCTAAGCATACGATACCAAACGACCCACAGTACTCCAAAACAATTCGAATCATACTACATTATGTCATATTACGGCCTTGTTCCGTTGGTAGCACAGCTGACTCTCTGCCAATATTTGCTGTTTAAAGTACAGAGCTCTGGCCACTACCGACATGGGGCACTTTGACCTATCATATCGGCATCACGTATTCTATCATTCCTTGGTAGTGTTCATATCCTTTTTGCCAACTCATCCTTAAATTAGCTCATAAATATCACAACGTATCACATACCACCTACAAGACATAACCTCATGACAATCAGCATGGTTTCAGGTCTACATACTAGACCAACTATCCGACACTCACAGGACTATTTGCCTGTCTTAAGATCACACGAAATACACTCACAACTTTAAATTGCATTGCATAAATCAATATTTTCCCGTACCTCGTACACCACTCTTCAGCATTTTGTAAGTCAATCTCATAATAGGGAACTACTTTCCAGCCTTTAGTAATACCCCAGTACACGGGTGGCCAGTGTTTTTATAGCCGGGTAACCCCTCCCACAAATACAGGCTACGCATTTTTATTTGTATTTGGGGACAATAAGCCGAGTAATTGGAATAATAAGTATATGGTACAAGTCGGTTGAGGTGTGCCAGGACCGACGTTCGGGTAGGCCTGTAAATAAAGAGGGCAAAAAGTTTAATGGATAAACACATGAATACGTGTTGATGTTACCAAATACCTCAAATGTCTTCTTCAAATCTCTCTCTTATTGAGAGAGGATATAGCGGATTCTTAAATACCTCCACACACCTCATTACCCTGTCCGCCCACAGGGATGCAGTGTGTGTACTGCAATGTGGTATGTGGACTCAGAGGTGGTCCGGTTGGGTGGACCTGAGAGAGGTTATAGCGGATTCTTAAATACCTCCACACATTACCCTGTCCGCCCACAGGGATGCAGTGTGTGTACTGCAATGTGGTATGTGGACTCAGAGGTGGTCCGGTTGGGTGGACTTGGTGGTGCAGGCCCTTGGGGCCCAGACCTTGAGCTGTGTCAGGGGCCCTGATATTTCTGATGGCAGCCCTGATGCTAGGTTATCAGGAAAATTAGCATTCATCTTACTAATGTTTATTTTGCCATGTACATCAACCATCATAACTCATCTGTATAAAACTGTATGTACTATCAAAACTACTTGACGGGGAAGGACAGAATTACACTAATCTGCATTCAGTTTCCATTACAGTGCCTCCAATGCCACTACTACAGCTGGAGAAATGCTGCACTAGAAATAACAGTGTGACACTTGCCTGGAGGATGCCACCGTTTGCCCACAACCCTGTTGAAGGTTATATCTTGGAGCTTGATGATGGAGATGGAGGTCCATTTCGGGTAAACAAGTGATGCTTTCTAAATATATAACATAATTGTTGCAGTTCTCAGTGCGTAACAACATGTTTTATGTATGTTGTTTGAATGTAAATTAAATGGTTGACATTGATGTCTAATTAATGTAAAACAAAAAACATTTTTTGCTATATAAGATGCACTTTTTTCCCCCTCCAAAGTAAGTGGAAATGTCTGTGCGTCTTATAGAACGAATGTGTAAGTTTACTTACCTGTATTGTAGCGTGGGCCGGCAGAACAGCGCACAGGAACTTAAATTTCAGTTTCCTGTTTACGGCCGGAATGAAATGAAGTTCTTTTCAGTCCAGCCAGGTACCGGAAACAAATTTAAGTTCCTGTTCCACAGTGTGCGCTGTTCCGGTCAGTCACACTACAATACAGGTAAGTAAACCTACCGGGGACCAGTGGTGGGAAGAGAGGGGCACTAAGGGACACTGTGGAAAGATCACTGTAACGGCACCCCCAGGCATAAAAGGGGTTAAACGCCATTTAAAGGATATTCCCTTTCCAGATACACAGGCAGCTACCAAAGACACCAATCCACCAAACCGGAGAAGCATACGAATGCTCTCTAACATGCGAATGCAGTAAACAGTTAAATAGGAAAAAACATACGAAAGGTTTACACTCCTAGCAGTCGAACTGGAACAGCATACAATAAATCCTCCCAAGAACGAGACAAGGCTCCGTGTTGAGGGTCAAAACAGGAACAGACAGAGCTGTGGGTTTATTGTTCTTATATACACATTCTTACACATTAGTACCACCCACAGGGTTTTGTAAAACAACCAATAAACACGTACAATACACTTAGACACTCCCGCACAAAATCCTCCGCACTGCCTGTGATACAATTACCTTACACAATGGGTTAATGTAATTATCACAGGCAGAGAAATACAGTTTTTCCCCATTATTCATAACTTTAAAAGTATACATCACATTCACATAAAACTTACATTTTCAGAATCAGCATACTCCAAACATATGTCAAAATCATCCAAATTGGTCCAGTGGTTCAGCAGATAGATCGAAGTCCTTTGTGACCAAATGAAGCATGGCTTTGTAACGGAACCTTACGTTAATGGACGCTTCCTAGCTTGCGCCGAGGACCACAAGCACCGCCCCGGACACCACAACCACTGCAGACTCCACAACCGCCGTAGCTTAACTGGAGTCTCGCCGTTTTCCTTCCACCCTGGATCAGCTTCTGTCCTCCAGGACCGTGTGGGAAAGACCTCTCCTCCAGAGCGTATCAGGAACAAGCTCTTAAAAGAGCTAAGTGATTAAAGCTCAAGGGAGTTTGCAGAGCATAGAAGTGTGAAATAGCAGTTCCCTCCAATCACGAGACAAGACTACGTGTTGAGGGTCAAGAAGATCTGACTGTAATGGCACATACAGCCTATTTTATTCACATTCTACAAACATATTACTGCCCACAGGGTTTTGAAGAACAACCAATCAACACATTACAACACAGCTAACACTCCCATTCATTACATCAGAAATCCTCCTCTGCCTGTGATACAATTATCTCAACACAATAGACTAACTTAATTATCACAGGCAGGAAAATACAGTATTATAAAACATATCACAGGGACCCCAAAACATGCAGTAACCCCATAAAAATATCCTCGGAACCGGGGGATCTGGGTGAACCACATATCCAAAATTCACCCAGATCCGTTCAGTAGTTTGGAAGATACGGTTTAATGCAGATTCTGCAGAACATATACAGGCTATATGAAAAATAATTACTGTTAAATGTGTCCCCTGTTCTGTAGTTTAAAATTACTGAACGATGTCTTTGTGCACCAAATATCGGCGAGATGGCACCGTGTAGAAAAGTCAAAACAGTGTTAAAATGTGTTAAAATAGGAGTTAAAATGGCCGCCATCCATTGTTCTCACCATGTGCTTCATCCATTGTTCTCACCAGGTGGCTCTGATACATGAAATGGTGGCCACCCAGTAACTCCACAGTTTGTCTGGTAGTCTATCCAGCCGCACCAACAGATGAAACACATGGGGAACAGTGCAACAAACGAAGGGAGTCATAAAAAATATGGACAATAGTCACATTTGTGCACAATCTCCAATTTTTGGCACAAATAGTGTTTTCAAATGCCATGTATCCCAGGGCCATAGTCAGAAGGTAGGAGGCGGGCAAGCAGCCCCCTCCAAGAACACGTGGTGAGGTCTGTTCCACCACAGTTATCTCCAGCTGAGCGTAACTATGATATTGGTAACAGAGAATTGTTAGCCATTATACTAGCTCTTAAGGAATGGCAACATCTTTTGGAGGGTTCCAATCATAACCAATCACAAGAATCTAGCATATATTGCCCTTTTCCTTCTCCCCCTATTTGGGGACGGGGAGATGGGACTCCGGTATGGTCCTGTATCTGCTGCTGTGCTTTTTTCCTTTTTTTTTTTCTCTAAAAGATGGTGGAGGGAGCGAAGGGAAAGAAAATGGAAGAAAGAGAAAAAAAAGGGAAGAAATAGATTTGGGAAAAGCGGTGTAGATACACATTTAATACACAAAGAGTTATATACACGATTTGATTAATATACTAATAAGAAATAAATAGTTAAACTATACCAGGGGGGTGTGAGAAGTAATTAAAATAAGGATAGGTAGAGAAATATAAAGAATTTTCACTTATAAATATTACACAACAAAGGAACAAATCAAGTGGTATGATGTGGTTTAAGTTCACAATTCATGTAAAGACAAACATGGGAAATTAATATAAGAGGTAAAGTTAAACAGAAAACACCAGGATATACAATGGATGTTTACACAAATAATATATAATTATCTACAATAGGAGATATTTTTGTAACACGCAATATGAAAGAATCTGATAAAAGTGTGTAGCACAAATATATGGTTCATGTATGAAAAGTCAAAAGTCACTTATCTTTGGATAGTATTAAATGGAACAGGGAATTAAGGGAAGGAGAGAATTAAGGCAAGTAGGCTAATGGGATACATTTTTAACTTTTTTTTCTCTCTCTTTCTTTCTCTCTTCCTATATATAATATAATAAACTTGCGGTATCTCAATATATACCAAGTAATAATTTTATTACCCCGGCACCTAACCGTTTTGGGCGGTTAATTTTGCATATTCTCTCCCTCCTGTTACAGGGGGAAGAAATGTTTGGAAAGGGATGGTTCTTCTTGCAAAAGAAACCGGTATTTTAATGTTACATGTTGGTGTGCACAGTAGTCTATGTTGTGTTATATGTATGTTTCCTGCGATGGGGATAATGGAGATGGATAGGGTAAGGTTATGCTTAAGATAGCGTCTTTGTATGTAAGAGGGCTAAACTCACCGCAAAAAATAATTATTTTTGCAGACTTTTTAAGGAAAGAGACATTTGTGAAATCCAAGAGACACACTGGCTGGTAAAGGATAAGGATAGATTGAATCTAAAGGAATTTCCCTTTATATTTAAATCTTCTATGCTTAAAAATAAAAAAAGGAGGGGTAGCAACCATAATATCCTCAAAAGTTGCTTTTAAATTAATTCATCAAGAATCCGATAATGAAGGAAGAGTTCATATTTTAATATGTGAGTTGAACCATCAGATATACACTATAGTAAATCTATACGTGCCAAATAAAGCTCCTATAAGGTTTTTGAATAAATTGATGTTTAACATCTGGATAGAAATAAAATAGGAAATAAAAAGAATAAAGGCTATTTAAAACAAATTTCCTTAAAGGACCACTATAGGAACCCAGACCACTTCAGCTTAATGAAGTGGTCTCGGTGCCAGGTCCAGCTAGGGTTAATCCTTTTTTTTTATAAACATAGCAGTTTCAGAGAAACTGCTATGTTTATAAATGGGTTAATCCAGCCTCCAGTGCTGTCTCTTGACAGCCGCTAGAGGCGCTTGCATGCTTCTCACTGTGATTTTCACAGTGAGAAGATGCCAGCATCCATAGGAAAGCATTGTGAATGCTTTCCTATGGATTGGCTGAATGCGCGCGCGGCTCCTGCCGTGCATGCGCATTCAGCCGAAGAGGAGGAGAAGAGGGAGGAGAGCTCCCCGCCCGGCGCTGGAGAAAGAGGTATGTTTAACCCCTTCCTCCCCCTAGAGCCCGGCGGGAGGTGGACACTGTTTCCTGGCACTATAGTGGTCCTTTAAGGTTCAACTAGTGCATTAGAAAGGCTGGTCTTCTGGATAAATGGCATTTTTGGCAATCAGCGGAAAAAGATTTCACGTGTTTCTCTTATCCACACGAAGTTTATTCTAGGATAGATTACACTTTGACAGAGATAAATACTGCAAGAGTGGTTAAAAAAAATATTAATTACTAATATTCCCTGGTCAGACCACAATGCACTAATTATGATCATTAAAGAAGACTCTGTTAAAACTAGATCTAATTGGAGACTGAATGAACAACTCTTAAAAAAGAATCAAAATGTGGATATTATAAATAAGGCTATAGATGACTATTTTAAAGAAAATAAAAGTTCAGAGGTATCAATGTCAATGCCTTGGTGCGCATTTAAATGCACAATCGGGGTCAATTAATAAAATTAGGATCAGAAGAAAAAAGAAAAAAACACAATTGTATGTTAAATATGATACTCTGGAAAAAGAGAATAAAAATAGTCCTACAATTAAAACAAATGAAGAATTAAAAGAAATAAGAGAGATAATAAAGAATATCCTGATTCATAAATCCAATTTAGCTCTAGAACGCCTAAAAAGAACATAGTACTATAAAGGGAACAAGGCAGATAAATTATTAACTAATAGATTAAAAAAGAAAAAAATTAAAAAAATTATCTCCAAAGCCCACATTGTCACCATTCCAAAGCCAGATAAAAACCCAGAATTAGTAACAAATTATAGACCCATCTCTCTATTAAACGGCGATATAAAAATGTACTCGTCAGTTTTAGCGGCAAGGACTGCTACGATTATACCTACAATCATTAATCAAGATCAAGTTTTTCAAGGTTTTATAGCTAGTAGGTTCCCAATATTTAATATAAGGAGGATGGTAGACATGGCTGATCTGGCAACAAAAAATAAATTACCCCTCCTTGCCCTGTCACTAGATGCTGAAAAGGCGTTGACAGGGTAAAGTGGGATTTCCTTGAGAATGTATTATATAGCTTTGGGCTACAGGGTAATATTATGTATACATTTCCAATGGCTAGAGTTGTAGGGAGTGGGTTTTTCTCTGATTGGTTTCAGTTGACGAATGGTACAAGGCAGGGTTGCCCATTATCTCCCCTCTTATATCTGATGACTATAGAACCCCTAGCGAACAAAATAAGAGATAATGAGTCCATAGAAGGAATAGAGATAGTGGGGGAGTCATTAAAACTTACAGTGTATGCGGATGACGTGATACTTACATTGACAGACCCTCTGATATTTATGGATAAGGTTATAGACATCATAGGAGAGTTTTCTACATATTCAGAATACAAGCTAAATTTAAATAAGTCCTCAGCCCTTCTGTTTAATTTGACCTCAATTATTAAAGGCAAATTATTTTATTGCAACAGAAATTCTATAGAATGTTTGGGCATACGGATTACTAATGACCCAAATAGAATGATGGAACATAATGTGTTAAAGTTGTTAAAAGAAACGGGTAAAATGTTGAAAAAATGGAAGGGAATGAAGGCGTCATGGTTGGGGAGAATTAATATGATAAAGGTTTATATATATCCAAAGTGGGTTTATCTTTTTCGCATGGTGCCTTTGTACTGCCCGGAAAGTTGGTTTTCCCTGGTACAAATCAATTTTTTATTTATATGGGATGGGAAACGTCCAAGGTTAAGTCTTGATCACTCAATGTTAAAAATAAGACTAGGAGGCTTGGGAATCCCACAGATACAACAAACGTGGGGAGTATGTAATACAGCACAAACAATTATAACCCAATTGGATATGGTACAAAGCGGAGCAAAGCTTATACAACGAGGATAAAAGGGAAGAGCTATGTTCTCTTTTTTGGAACATGAACAATAAATATAAACATAGACAGAGATTTGAATCCAATAGCCTAATCCTAAATAATATCATACCCATATGCAATAAACATAGGTAAGATATAGATTTACAAGACAAGGTGAACAGTAATATGATAGACTTAAACACACATAGTTGGATTTATCTAGGGATAAAGAAAATCAACAATATAGTAGAAAATGGTAAAAATTAAAGATTTTAACAAATTAAAGGAGGAATATAACTTGAACAGTAAAGAGATCTTTACGTATATTAGAGTAAAGCGTTATCTTAAAAAGCATTTATGCAATGATTACTCCAACAAACAAGTAATACTTGAACAAATAATAAAAAATCAAAATACTGCTAAAAATCTTGTTTCAAAATGTTTTGATCTTATTGAAAAAGAACCAGAAAATATAATTTGTCTTGTAATAAATAAATGGAAGAAGGATATTGGCATTAATATAAGCTATGAGGAATGGAAAAAAACACTGAACATGGTTTCAAAGAATGTACACTGCCTCAACCTAGTTGAATTACAGTATAAAATAATGAATAGATGGTATTCAACACCAAATAAAATAGCTAAAATATATATAGGTGCCCCAGACAAATGTTGGCGATGCGAGGCTCAAGCAGCGGGAATGCTGCATATATGGTGGGAATGTGGACCAATCTTTCTTTTTTGGAAAATGATCGCTTGTAAGATAAATGTGTTGACTAAGATCGATCCAAACTCTGTAATTCAAAAAGCCGAACTAGTAACCGAATGAACGAATGGCAATATCATTCTTTCATTCGTTAGTTCTGTTTACTCCCATCAAATCTGATGGGATTGAGCCGAACTAACCAATGCGTACTAATATGAATGTGACTTTTGTTCATTCATATCACTAGTTCGGCTTTTTGACTTACAGACAGGCAGTATTGTAATGTATTGCAATGCAAACCACCGAATGAGCAACGTTCGTGAACTTTATGAACAACTCATTGATTAATTTGTGATTTTTCAATGCATTGCTAATGGGGGTGGTAGAAACAAATGAAAGAATGAACTAATTTGCCTCAATTCGTGGATTAGTTCATTCAGATGCCTTGTATGAAACAAAGACGAGGGGTATGGTAGTGAGCTGATTTTCATTCATCCAATCAGCTCACTTCTGTGACATGATGCTGTAGGGGATTATCCAATGCTACGTGCTGTATCATAGAAGGGTTTGGCAGTGAGCCTATTTTCATTTATGCAATCAGCTCACTTCTATGACATGATGCTGTAGGGACTTATCCAGTGGTATGAGCTGTTTTGTAGATGGGTTTGGGAGTCAGCTGATTTTCATTTATCTAACCAGCTCACTCCTGTGACATGATGCTGTGAGGGCTTATCCAATGGGGAGTGCTCTAGTTGGGATTTAAAAAAAAAATAACTAAACAGCAGTACAAAAAAAAGGCAGGGGATCTTTCTCTAGTTTTGTTGGTGAAACACTGTGCTGTGCTAGCCTCATTACTTGTCTTATAGATTTTCTGTGAGTCTTGGTGTGCCTGCCATTTCTCACTTGTTGAGTTTGAGACTATTCCTGAGACTTTTTAAAAAATGTTTTAGTGCTTTCTGTGCACTTCTGTGCTGCTGACTGAGTCAGTGTGCCACATGGTGCCTGGCTGGCCTGCCAGTGCCTGTCTTTCCTGCTTGCTTACTGCCTACAGCAACCAGGTATTACTTTTTATAAAAAAAATAATTTTTTTGTTAGACAACATTGATTTTACAGAGGTGCTGCTGTTGCTGCAGTGCTGTTTCAAACTGAGTGCTGATAGAGAAAGTTAATTTTCTGTCAGTCTCAGCTAAGTGTGTTTGACTGGGTTTTTAATAAAAAAAATTTAAGTGAATCTATACCTTAGTCCACACAGAGTTAGTTTAATCTGTGCTAGTAAAACAACTACTAGCACAGAGTCACAGTGACTGACCAACTGATTTTTGTGTCACTCACTCACTGACTGGGTATGCTTGCTTTGAAGGCAGTCAGTGTAAAAGTTAAAGGGACACTGTAGGCACCCAGACCACTTCTGCCCATTGGAGTGGTCTGGGTGCCAACTCCCACTACCCTTAACCCTGCAACTGTAATTATTGCAGTTTTCATAAACTGCAATAATTACCTTGCAGGGTTAACTCCTCCTCTGTCTATTAGACAGCCACTAGAGGGCACTTCCTGGTTCATAGCACAGAAAACCTGTGCTAGAGCGTCGCTGGACGTCCTCATGCTATGTGAGGACCTCGAGCATCGCTCAAATCCCCATAGGAAAGCAATGAAAAGCATTTTCAATGCTTTCCTATGGAGAGCTCTAATTGCATTAGGTCTTCTCAGCGGGCGGGTGGGATCAGTCTCCCCCACGGGCTGACGTTAGGAAGAGGAGGAGCGGCGGCGACCTGAAACCACCGCCGAGGGACATCTGCAGGGGTCTCAGGTAAGTCACTGAAGGGGTTCTCACCCCTTCAGAAACCGGGGATGATGGGTGGGAGGGAGAGGGGACCTGTAGTGTCAGGAAAATGGATTGTTTTCCTGGCACTGGAGTGTCCCGTTAAGTAATTTTTTTTATTCAGTTAATATAATTATCTTGAATTTTAATTAAAACATCTTGTATTAAGTTGATAGAATTACTGTACTCGAGTATAAGCCGAGTTTTTCGGCACATTTTTTGTGGCTTATACTCGAGTCACTGTCTGTATTATGGCGACTTACATTGCCATAATACAGACCAGGACCGCCGAGCTCATTACAAGTCCTATTGGGGACCGGGAGCAAGCTGTTAGATACCTTTGTAGCAGCTCCGTTCAGCCTCCCCAGTCTAAATCTCGCGAGACCCACGATCGTCAGAGCATTGCCATGGGTTACCGTGGCAACGCTCTGCGCGGCACGCAGACCGCAAGATTTACACTGGGGAAGCTGAACAGAGCTGCTGCAAAAGGTATGTAACTGCTTGCTCCTGGCCCCCCTACTGACCAGGACTGCCGGGCTCATTACAAGCCCGGCGGTCCTGTTGGGGGCCGGAGCAAGCTGTTACATGTGCAGCCACTCCGTTCAGCTCTCTTCTCCTCCATTCCAGTCAGCTCACTGTGTAAATCTCGCGAGACCCGCGGTCGTCATGCAGATTTACACAGTGAGCTGACAGGAACGAAGGAGAAGGAAGCTGAACGGAGCGGCTGCACATGTAAGTAACAGCTTGCTCCCAGCCCCCTCCTGCACAGCCCATACCACTTGACCACCAGGGAATAATATAGCCCCCCTCCCTGGCCAGGTATCAAGCAGGAAGGGGGGACAAAAAAAATATAAAAAAAATAAAAAATATATATATATTAAAATAATAAAAATAATAATAAAAAAATTAACAATATTAAAATAAAAATGCCCTCCCCCCACCCAGTTTACACACACTGCACAAACACTCTGCATCATATACACACACACTTCATTATACACACACACTGCATTCATACCTACTATTTACATTATTTATAAATGATCTGCCTAATGTCTGCAAATCCTCAAATGTACACATGTACGCAGATGACAAAGTAATCTATGTGAGCAAATCCAATCTACCGCAGCTTGAGGCTATGCTCCAAGACCAGTTTACATAGGTAGAAAAGTGGATCGCAAAAAACAAACTCTTCCTGAACTCTTCCTGTCACAATGATCTTTGGAATAGTACCTAAATTACACAAATTACACAATTCCCACCTATCCATCAAAACAAATTCAAATGGCACACTGACCGCAGTCCACTCTTTCAAATACTTGGGTATGATGTTAGACCCCAATCTATCTTTTGGCCTGCACATAGAAAAACTTGCATCTAAACTTTATCCAAAACTAGGTGCCCTGTACAGAAACAAATCCTGCCTAAGCCCTACAGTAAAGGAAAAGATTGTACAGCAAATGCTGATGCCAATCATTGATTATGGGGATGTAGTATATGCATCTGATGGACAGCTGAACGTTTCCATGTGACAGTGTGGAGATGCTTGGGGATGGTGGCAGACATGGTGGCGTTGCTGCCACATCCTCTGTTTGCAGGGTGGCAGGTGCCACTGTGACTCCAGAGGTGGGGGAAGAGGCCGAGACAGCAGCAGAAGAGGAAGCAGGAGGAGACCTTTCTTGGTTTTTGAGGTGCTTACTCCACTGCAGCTTGTGCTTTGCATGTAGATGCCTGGTCATGCAGGTTGTGCTCAGGTTTAGCACGTTTATGCCTGGCTTCAGGCTCTGATTGCACAGTGTGCAAACCACTCGTGTCTTGTCGTCTGCACATTGTCTGAAGAACTGTCACGCCGGGGAACTCCTTGGAGCTGGCTTTGGTGTGCTCGGTCCCTGGGTGCGGTGGGTGGGCAGTAGCAGGCATACCGTCTAGGGGACGGCCGCTCTGCTTTTGCAGTCTGCTCCCTCTTATGCTCTGCTGGTGCCTCTGTGCGACCACTCGCTTGACCTTCATTCCATGTGGGGTCTAGGACCTCATAATCCTCCACATTATCTTCCACCCACTTCTCAACCCTGCCCTCCTTGCCGGTCTGCACACTGCAGAAAGCCACAGCAGTTGGCACCTGTGTTTCGTCATCATCAGAGACGTGCTGCGGTGGTCCTTACATGTCTACATTCTGACACATAAGTGGTTGTGCATCAGTGCACTCAATCCCTTCCAGGGCTAGGTGGATGGCCCATGGAAACCCCGCCAGTACAGTCATCAAAAAGCATAAGAGGCTGCTGCATGACTTGTGGCTCAGACTGCTTGGGTGATTTGCAAGGGGCTGAGGTGAAAGACAGATTGCCATGGGCTGCAGGTGCCAACTCTGAGCTTTCAGCAGGGCACCGAGTGGGAGACAATGTGCAGGAACTGGAGGCACTGTCAACCATCCAATCTACTATCGCCTGTACTTCTTCTGGCCTCACCATTCGTAGAGCGGCATTCGGGATACCAAATAACGCCAAAGGTTCTGTCTCGTACTCGCACATGAGGAAGGTGTTTAACTTGTGCGTGTAGCTGGCACAGATCGACCATGTCCTCTCCTGGCAACAGGAGCTCCACCAATACCAGCAGCACCACAACCAGGGCCACGTCCCTTATTTGATGCTCTCCTCATTCTTTGCGTTCACCCACCAAACAAACAAATGTTTTATGTCAGGCGACAATGTAACCACGAATAGTCAACTATTTTTTTTATTTTATTTTTTTAGTTTATTGAACTGCAAGAAATGCACTGCAGGCCGCAAATGTACTATTTAGCACCAAAAAAATTAGAATTTTGGAAAGTGCAATGTAACCACAGTATTTGACGCTTCTATTTGACTCTCAGATATGAAGAGCAAGCCCCAAAATGTACTATTTAGCAGATTAGCAGCAAAACAATTAGAATTTTTACAACTGCGCTGTAAACGCACTATTTGACGCTTCTATTTGATTCTCAGATATGAAGTGCACCCCACTAATGTACTTTTTAGCACCCAAAAAATTTTAAGTTTTAAAGCTGCAATGTGACAGCAGTATTTGACTCTCAGATATGAAGTGCATCCCACTAATGTACTAGTTTGCAGAATTCTTTCCTAATCTGTCTCTGAAAGCAGCAGCATCCTCCCCCTACATTAATAAGAGCTCATGTGCGTGTGGCGCTACGCGACTCCAGCTTATATATAGAGGCTGGGTCACATGCTGCACTGGCCAATCACAGCCATGCCATTAGTAGGCATGGCTGTGATGGCTTCTAAGGGCACACGAGTCAAACGCTTGTTGATTGGCTGCCCTGCAGCCTTTGAAAACGCGCCATTAAATAGCCGAACTCCAACACGAACATACACTGATATGTCCGTGTTCGGGTCTGGGTCCAAAAAACGTAATGTTCGCTATGAACCCGAACTTTACAGTCCGGGTTCGCTCAACTCTAATAGCATGTTAAATTTTTCAGTTTTTTCACATTGAAATTCACCAGATTGGTTACGTTGCCTTTGAGACCGTATGGTAGCCCAGGAATGAGAATTACCTCAATGATGGCATACCATTTGCAAAAGTAGACAACCTAAGGTATTGCAAATATGGCATGTCCAGTCTTTTTTAGTAGCCACTTTGTCAGAAACATATTTGTGTGTGTGTGAAAAATGCAAAAAACAAATTTAAACGCCAATTTTGGCCAGTGTTTGTGACTAAGTGGCTACTAAAAAAGACTGGACATACCCATTTGATACACCTTGGGTTGTCTACTATTGCAAATGGTATGCTATCATGGTAATTCTCATTCCTGGGCTACCATACGGTCTCAAGGGCAACGTAGCCAATCTGGCTAATTTCAATGTGAAAAAACTGAAACACAAGCCTTATATTTGACTCTGTAACTTTTGAAAACACCATAAAACCTGTACATGACGGGTACAGTTATACTTGGGAGACTTAAGTGAACACAAATATTAGTGTTTCAAAACAGTAAAACGTATCACAACAATAATATCGTCAATGTACGTGCCCTTTGTGTGTAAAAAATTCAAAAAATTTCACTTTCACTGACCATTGTTGTAATACATTTTACTGTTTCAAAACACTAATATCTGTTCAGCAAAGTAAAACAGTACCCCCATATACAGATTTTATGGTGTCTTGGAAAGTTACAGGATTAAATATAGTGCTAGCAAATTAAATTCCCTGGACTTTCAACCTGGGTTGTCAGGCAGGTCCCGCAAATTGTAATTAATAAAATGAACTAATTATGTAAAATTATTACATAACTATATACATAGAATTAATATATATACACAATGTTTCAGTCTGTATCAGATGAAAGTCTGTGATACAGACTGAAACGTTGATTTTTATTTTGAGCTAATAAAAGCTAAGTTTTATTCATTCGACTTGGAAGTCCAGATCATCCTGATGAAAGTCTGTGATACAGACTGAAACGTTGATTTTAATTTTGAGCTAATAAAAGCTAAGTTTTATTCATTCGACTTGGAAGTCCATGGAGTGCTATCTTGTACTTTTGGCTGTATGTGTTTGCTGATAAGCACCGGCCAAGTACATCAAGGAAGGTGGAGTGCGTTACTATTTTTGTTTATATATATATATATATATATATATATATATTTTATTTAGTTCTACATGTATTTTGATATCAATATCAAAATACAGTTAGAACGAAATTACACACATATAAATATTGTGGCAAACCTAGCCACTTATAGACTATTATGCACATATATGCCTGACTGTTGTTTCCTTTGTGGCTCCATCCAGGAGAAACTTAACCCCTGTTAACTGTATTTGCATAACCAGGTTTCACCTACTGTTCCTATGTATTCATGTGTTTCAAGCATACAAATTCCACTAACCAGAGGTTTCAAGCTTCAGGAACAGGAATGGCAACGCCGACAGGTTATCCAGACAAACTGAACTTGAAAAGTGATCTGTGAGTACTCCTCGGGACATCCCCAAGCCGATCCGTTAGGATCAGACTGTGTATGCCGGCTTGGTTCTGGGGGAGCATTGTGGCAAACCTAGCCACTTATAGACTATTATGCATATATATGCCTGACTGTTGTTTCCTTTGTGTCTTCATCCAGGAGAAACCTAACCCCTGTTAACTGTATTTGCATAACCAGGTTTCACCTACTGTTCCTATGTATTCGTGTTTTTCAGGCGTGCAAATGCCACTAACCCAAGGTTTCAAGCTTCAGGAACAGGGGATTCCAACCCTGTTCGTGAAACGAACAAAATACTGAATAAGAGACCACCCCAGAAAGTCGTGTGCCGCTCATTAGTAAACCAAAACATTGTATCCATCCTTAATCAGTGTTCTGTGTGTGGCCGCCGTTCGCATACCGAACACGTGGTGATGGCCATCTTTGCTTTGTTAGATTTCAGCGGTGTTTGGTCGTCGAGTGCCTGGAACTGAAATCGGTCACTTGATTTTCAAACACCGCTGAACTTCCATAGCATTCGGTAATCTCTTGCCTTCGGGAAATTAAACCCATTTGTGAGTTTTCTCTGTTAAGACCCCATTCGTATTAATGTATATTGTAAGCGGCATTGGGTTGTTTCTGCAGGGATCAGAGCGGTACTTCGGTATATTGTACCGATTGATCCCTGCAATCTAATGAGGGGTCATTCGGTGGAAAATTAGGGGAATTGCTAAAGTTATACATTTTAATGTAAAAGACTGTATTTTCTGTACCAGGAGATAATCCCATTCCCAGTGCATTCTGGGGCAATTATCTCTCTGGTACAGCAGTGTATGATGGGAGACCCGCTTGTAAAATCAGTATCCCATGTAATCCGCTGTTGTAAAATCCCTGGAATGTGACTTTGGAAACCCCTTACATTTGTAACCACATAAATACTGTGACCTGTAATTAAAACGCCAGTTGACCTCCAAGCTATGTGTAGTCTAGTTCTTGGGAGGAAGGGACTATTACTACGGTACTTGTGTTTTACCTGCTTATCCTGACTACCAGCAGAGATACCGTGGATTAACCCCTACTACTTCTCTACATATATATATATATATCTTTTATTTAGTATTATTTTTTATTTTTATACGTATTTACATATTTTATATTATATATAAATATATATATTTATGTATATATTTAATCAATGTCATTCTATGTGTATTTTGATATTAATATATATATTTTAATATTAAAATACACTTAGACAGTGTATGTATATATATATATATATATATATATATATAAATAGATTGTGACAGAGTCTATGGGAGGGTAATAGAAGGAAGGTATTTAGGACCCAGAATCCTCCATAGCCTGTACTCATTCACCTGCCCAATTAGCAACTGCTGAGGCTTTAATTGAAGATTATATTAGCTTTAGTGTACTAATAATCTTAATTTTAGTAATGACAGGAGGCGAATATTTGCATATCTTTCTTTACTGAAAACTCCAGCAGCATAGAAACATAACAACCAATCAGAGAAAAGTTATGATGCCCATAAAAGGCCCTGTCTATGGCCGCCGTTCGCATCACTTCCTCTTTCTTTGAAGCGCAACAACAAATCAACTAGAAACATAACCTAGTAAACATCAACAGGTTCATAACATCTTTCGTAGCCAACTTCAGACATCCCGTGCTGTCGAGGTATGGAAGGTGGATCTTTGTCTTGTTACGAAGACGTTCACACTGTAAGAAAAGAGAAAGGTGAAAGGTCTCTGGCGTGATAACTTGTCCGCATGCAAAAACCAATCTTAACAATATGATATAACCAAGGATGTAGAGAGATACTGTATTATATATGTAAATTCTATAACAGGTATGTAATAATATATATATATATCTAGAACCTATTTCGAGTTCCATGTCCAAAATATCAAACTATACAATTCATTCAATCTACGTGTCTAAGTCCTAAACATACAAACCAGATGTAGCTCGTGTCTTCCTGAACAGTGGAGGTTTATTCTGTTCCCTCTTCGAATATTTGGGGGGGGGAGTCCTAAAGGGTGGGAAATATTCGCCTCCTGTCATTACTAAAATTAAGATTATTAGTACACTAAAGCTAATATAATCTTCAATTTTACCACATGACAGGAGGCTTCATATTTGCATTTTTAAAGCTTCGAATTGACTAATGTGAAGGAAGCATGAGCTGTTTGCCTAAAGTAAAAGGTTCGGAAAGTACTCTCTCGCGTCCAATCCGCGCAGCGCATAATGTCGGCCAGTGAGGCGCCGGCCAATAATGCTTGTGAGGCCGCCGCCCCTCTGACCGAGTGTGCTCCGAAGCAAGGTTCAACGCCCGCAAGTGAGAGTAGCCAGCGGATCCATCTGGCGAGTGTTGTTGTGGACACCGGTCCGTGAGGTTTTACGTAAGAAATCAGTAGTTGACCCTTCGAATGAGGTCGAAGGGGAGTAGTGATTTCTTTGTATCTCACTAATGCTCTGACCACACAAAGTTTGGGGTCTGAACAGAAGAATGGGTATGACACTGAAGGTGAATCTGACTTAGTTCGTCTCGATATGGTAAAGGTAACTCCCACCGGAGTGATAGAGAAACCGTCCACGTCGAACACTCTAACATCTGCCACCCGTCTAAAAGAGACGAGATAATAAGAGGGTTAGTTTGGCTGAAAGTTGTTTCAGTGACAGGTAGGGGTTGTCCGGCCATTCCCTAAGGAATTCTAGTACCACGTCCACTTGCCACAGTTGTGAGTACTTGGGTGTTGGGGGTCTAGTTAGTTTAGCACCCCGAAGTAGTCGACAGATCAATGGTTCTTGGCCCACCGGTCTGCCTTGTATCGGGACGTGTGCTGCCGAGATGGCGGATCTGATCACATTGAGGGATCTATATGATCGTTCCAACGAGAACAGATGTGATAGATAGTTAAGGATCAGTGGTACAGGGGCAGTAAAGGGATCGGAATCCCTTTCAATACACCAATCACTCCAGGCCGACCAGGCGGAAATGTAGTATTTCCTTGTGCCGGGAGCCCACGAGTCCCATAGGAGGTCCTTAGATGATTGCGATAGGCCGTGGACCGACCAGGAACCCCTGAAATCGTCCAGGCTACTAGCTCCAGTTGTCCTTCTAGGACGAGGGGGTGTGCTTCCCCTCGAGGTCCCGTCAGGAGTAGCTGGAGAGTAGGAAGTAGAAGGGGGTCTTCGTAAGACAGCTCCAGGAGATCTGGGAACCATGGTTGGCTCTGCCAGAATGGTGTGAGGAGTAGGAGCGATATCCTGTGGGTACGTGTGTATCGAAGTACTCTCGGAATCATGGAGAACGGTGGGAAAGCGTACGCCCCTTGAGCGGGCCAGTTCTGTAGAAATGCGTCTGCCGCTTCTCCTTTTGGGTCCGGAAGCCAACTGTAGAACCTCGGAAGTTGATGGTTGGTCCTGGAGGCGAATAGGTCTATCGTCAATGGGTCTTTCCGCCGTCGCAATTCTTGGAATATCTCTGTGTTGAGTTTCCAATCGCTGTTGTCCCGCCAATGGCGTGAGAACCAATCTGCTGTCAGGTTGGAGATTCCCAGTAGGTATTCCGCCTGCAGCGTTATGTTCCGTGTTAGACAGAATTTGTAAATGTCTTTCGTGGCTTCTGTCAGGGCTTGGGACTTGGCTCCGCCTAGGCGGTTGATGTACTGTACTGCCGACACGTTGTCCATGCGGAGCAGGATGCAGCAATTCGACTTGTCCTTGGCCAAACTGCAGATGGCAAAGGATCCCGCGATCAGTTCCAGGCAGTTGATGTGCAGGTTCGTCTCCTGCCCCTGCCATGGGCCCCCCGTGGAGGCGTTCGTGCAGTGGGTGCCCCATCCCCACAGGCTGGCGTCTGACTCCACGATGAAGTCTGGAGAAGAGCCAAAGATTGCCTTGCCATTCCAGGCTTGAATGTGCAGTAACCACCATCGAAGTTCCGTTCTCACTTCCGTCGATAGGGGGATCCAGTGGTCGTATGAGTGTCCGGTGCGAAGGTATCTCGCTTTCAATCGTTGCATGGCCCTGTAGTGTAACGGGCCTGGGAATATCGCTTGTATGGATGAGGAGAGGAGTCCCACAATCCGGGCTAGCATCCTGAGCGTTATGGTCTCCATCCTCAGCACCCGTCTGATTTCTTTCCGTATCGAAGCTATCTTTGCCAGGGGTAGTCGTAGCATGCAGTCTTTCGAGTCGATGTCGAAGCTGAGAAATAGGACCGATTGGGAGGGAGAGAGAGACGATTTTTGTTTGTTCACCATGAAACCCAATGATTCCAGCAAGTGAACGACAAATTTCGTCTGCAATCGCAGCCTGGTAGCGGATTTGCAAAAGATTAGCAAATCGTCCAGGTATACGAGACGTCGTATGCCTAAGGTTCGGATGTGTGCCATCACTGGTCTCAGCAGTTTCGTGAAGCACCACAGAGCCGAACTGAGGCCGAATGGCAGGCATGTGAACTGGCAAATTTGTCCTCTCCATCTGAAGCGGAGGAAATGATGGCTGTGTACGTCCACTGGTACTGATAGGTACGCGTCTTTGAGGTCCAGGCGCGTAAACCAGTCGTTCTTGATAAGGAGGTCTTGCAGGAGGTGGATTCCTTACATCTTGAAGTGTCTGTATAATACGTACGAATTCAGTTGTCGGAGGTTGATAACCGGTCTGTAGTCGCCTGTTTTCTTCTTGACCAGGAAGATGTTGCTTAAGAACCCTCCCCCTCCTTGTGCGTACTGTACTGCACCTTTTATGAAGAGTGTGTGAATCTCTTCGTCCACTAGGCGTTTTTGTTCCGTTGACATGCGGATCGGAGGCGGGGGGGCGGTCTGTACGGGTTATGTGGAGAATTCTATGACGAAACCGCGTACCGTCTGGAGAACCCAGGTGTTAAGACACCTCCAGTGTCTTTAGGCAAAACCGCCGTTTAGTAGACCTTCCCCGTCTGCAGTAACAGTAACTCCGTTCGCCTAACCTGTAGTACACGAACCAAATGCAGGGGAAGCGGCAATCTCCCGACCGGGATCCGTGAACGGCTCCAAACTCCCGAACGGCAATACACGAACTGCTGCTAGCCGCCGAACAACAATATCCACCAAGCGGCTTTCGTTTCCATCCAGCAGTCTCTAAACATGAAGAAGAAATCCCCCCAATAACGAGACAGAAGCTCCGCATTGAGGGTCAAACAGGATCTGGCTTTACTGTGGGCTACCTGCCCGTATTTATGCAGGTCTCCCACTTGGTGGACATTCCCCTAGGGGACCAAATGGGAGACTTAGATGACAGACAGATATGGGGACATTCCAGACACACAGTCACAGATTTTACCCACAGTGCATTATGATTCCCTCCCCTCTGCCCTGGAGATAATTACCAAGTAACTCAATTATCTCCAGGACAAAGCCAGTCACCATCTTAAATATAAAATCATAAAAGACATAAAAATGCATAACTTTAAAATAACCGAACATTTCCCATTCGTATCACATATCCCCAGATAGCCTGGATCTGAGTGCATATTATTAGCGAATAGCGCTCAGATCCCACACACATAGTTCAATCGCCATGGAGTCAAAGTTCTTACAGTCTTTCGGTATACGAATGACTCCATGGGAAGGCTATCTGGGTTAAGTCTTTTCGTATGCTCCAAACCTCCCGAACGGCCGGTATTCGTATGCTTTCGTGGAGACAGCCAGGCGTTCCGTTGTTTCAGCGGTGTTCGGCAGAAAAAGTGTCCGTTTTTAGTTCCATAGAAATAGAGCCAAACACCGCTGGGCGTTCGCGTGGTTTAAAATGGCCGCTGCCTCGTGGTCGACATACGAACGACGACCACCCTGAATTCGGTTTAATTGAGAAGTGTCTGCGGTTAACCACAACATTCTAATTGGGATCAATAGGTTAACCAGCAGCACACTTCTCTCCTAGGTGGCCGTCCGTTCGGCAGGTTTTTTCGGGAAAAAGAGTCATTCGAATGGCTGGGCTATAGAAACCAGCCATTCATACGAACGGGAGACAAACAGACGAATGCAACTAAAATACAAGCAGACAGATGGTTCTGTCACAAGGCTCCCTCCTTGTGGGACACTCCGGCAGATCCGGCTTGACCCTGTGGCGGGTCAACTTGGGGATGACCGAAATAAGAGGTAGTGGAAACGTCTGTTTGTCGTCTGTAGCTGATGGTAAAATTGTAGGGCTGTAGTGCCAAGCTCCATCTCAGCGGTCTCCCATTATCTCCTGAGACCCGGTTAAGCCAAACGAGTGGGTTGTGATCAGTCACAAGGGAAAACTCTTGCCCATACAAATAGGGACTTACCTTTTTCAATGCCCAGACCAAGGCCAAGCATTCCTTCTCCACTGCCGCATAACTCACTTCTCTGGGTAACAACTTTCTGCTGAGATATGCTACAGGGTGCTCTCCTCCATCTTCCCCGACTTGGCTCAGCACAGCCCCCAGTCCATACATGGAAGCATCTGTATGGATGAGAAAGCGTTTGTTAGGGACTGGGGCAGCCAAGACAGGGGCATTCACAAGAGCCTGCTTCAGTGCCTGGAATGCAGCTTCACAAGCCGGAGACCACAGGACCTGCTTAGGCAAGTTCTTCTTAGTCAGGTCTGTCAGGGGCTTAGCAATAGTGCTGTAGTCAGGGACAAAACGTCTGTAGTACCCTGCCGTCCCCAAGAAGGCCAATACCTGGGTCTTAGTGGTAGGTGTGGGCCAGTTAGCCACTGCCTCTACCTTGGCTGGCTCTGGTCTCTGGCTCCCACACCCCACTCTGTGACCCAGATGGCACTTCTCTGGCTTCAATGTCAGGCCAGCGGCCCGAATTTTATCCAGCACTACCCCTACATGTACCAGGTGTTCCTCCCAGGACCCACTGTAAATCGCAATGTCGTCCAAGTATGCACAGGCAAATTCTTGGAAGCCATCCAGGAGTCTATCCACCATCCGTTGGAAGGTAGCCGGTGCATTTTTCATCCCAAAAGGCATGACCTTAAATTGGTACAGGCCAAATGGGGTGACAAATGCCGACTTGGGGATAGCATCCTCGGCCAGGGGATCTGCCAGTAGCCCTTACACAGGTCTATGGTGGTCAGATATCGCCCCCTGGCAATACGATCCAGTAATTCGTCTACCCGGGGCATTGGGTAGGCGTCAGTGGTGGTCCGCTCGTTGAGTCGCCTGTAGTCCACACAGAACCGGGTGGTCCCATCTTTCTTGGGCACCAGGACTACAGGCGAGGCCCAAGGGCTGTCGGAGTGCTCGATGACCCCAAGCTGAGTCATCTCCTGTATCTCCTTCCGCATTCCTTCACGGACTGCTTCAGGGATACGATAGGGGGGCTGTCGTAAGGGGGTCTGTCCAGGGGTCTCTACCTTATGTACAGCTAGGGTGGTATAACCTGGTTCCTGGGAGAACGTCGCCTGCTTCTCCCACAACAATTGCTGTGCCTGTACCCTTTCTGTGGGGTTCAACCGGTCCCCTAGCTGTACAAGGGTAGTAAGGTCAGTCTGGGAATCCCTTTCTAATAGATCTGGGAGGGGTAAATTCTCAGAATCATCTGCAGCTGGGGCACATACTGCTGCAATATTCTCCGGTCTCTCCTGGTACTCTTTCAGCATGTTCACATGAAAGGATCGCTGGATCCTTTCATCTGCACAGCTGGCTATCAAGTAAGTAGTGTCGCAGATCTGCGCCACTACCTTGTACGGGCCCTGCCAAGATGCTTGCATCTTGTTGGCCTTCACAGGTTTGAGCACCAATACCTTTTGCCCAACCTGGAAGACCCGCTGTCGGGCACCCTGATCGTACCATCTCTTCTGTCTCCCCTGGGCCGCCTGGAGATTCTCCCTTACCATCAGGGACAGTTTCTCCATGCGGTCCCGGAGTTCCAGAACATATGGCACTATGGGGGTCCCCTCTTGCTCCGTCTCCCCCTCCCAGTGGCCTCTAATGAGATCTAGGGGTCCGCGGACCCTTCTCCCATACAGCAGCTCAAAGGGGGAGAACCCAGTAGATTCCTGGGGCACCTCTCTATAAGAAAATAATAGATGAGGCAGGAATCTCTCCCAGTCTCTGCAAGTGTCTGTAAAGGTCCTCAGCATCTGTTTGAGGGTACCGTTAAAGCGCTCGCAGAGACCGTTAGTCTGTGGGTGGTAGGGTGAGCTAAGTAACGGCTTAATGCCACACACCTTCCACAGCTGCTGGGTGAGCACAGCGGTGAATTGGGTTCCCTGGTCGGAGAGAATCTCCTTAGGAAACCTGACCCTAGTAAAAATTCTAACCAGGGCATCAGCAACCGTCTCTGCCTCTATATTAGACAGCGCTACTGCCTCTGGATAGCGAGTGGCATAGCCCACCACGGTAAGAACGTATTTCTTACCTGATGGACTAGCCCTGGCCAGTGGACCCACACCCACGGTGTTTGCACCCAAAACACCGGATAGGTTGGGAATAATCCCGGGCATTAAATCGGGATGGCTGCACATAATTGTTAGCTGGCGGTGCTGCTGGGGTACGGTGTACTGGGGGTTGGTAGGCTGAAGGAGCGGGTGTTACTGCTGGTCGATACTCCAGTCTGGCAGGGGCTTTGGCAGCTGTACCATCCAACTTGCGGGCATCCGTGTATTCGTCTGCAAGACGAGCAGCCTCGGGTAGGGTAGAGGGTTTTCTATCTCTGACCCACTCCCGGACCCCTGCAGGTAGTCTATCAAAGCAGTGCTCCAGCAGGAACACTTGTAGCATTTCCTCCCCAGTTACCGCTTGGCATCCTGCCATCCAGTGGGCTGCGGTACGAAGAACTCTGCAGGCCCACTCCACATAAGAGTCCCCAACCAGCTTATTGGTTTCTCTAAATCTCCGCCTGTACGCTTCTGGGGTCACTGCATACCTGGCTAGGAGTGCATCCTTCACAGCCCAGTAGCTGGTCATCTCCTCCTCTGGGATGGCCCGAAACGCTTCACTAGCCCGGCCGGATAACTTCCCAGAGAGGATGTGGACCCATTCATCTGCGGGTACCTGAAGTAGAGCACACTGCCTCTCGAAGTCCGCCAGGAACCCATCGATCTCTCCCTCTGTTTCCACAAAGTTTTTAAATGCAGCAAAGGGTACCTTCTTTCTAGCAAAAACATTATTATTGTTGGGTACCTCTGCTGCTGCAGCTCCTCTTTCCCGGAGCGCCTGGTGTGCTGTTACTGCTGCCTGCACACGCTCCACGATGTCAGCTGAGGGGTTGGGGCCAAAATGTGCCAGCCTTATTTGCACTGCCCAGTTAAATTGTAATTCCTTGGGTGTTAAATCAAAGGTACTGGGCACATTGACTCTCTCCATTCCCGGTGCTGCATCCATCTACAGTAGTATAGCAATAATTTCTCTCTTTTTTAAATTGCTTGCTGACCTTCCTCGGCGTTCCAATATGTCCTTAAGTGTAGCACGCCTTAATTCCTCGTACTGCATGTCTTGTAGCTGACCTCCAATGCTGTGGGATTCATCCCGTCGCTTGCCACCAATTGTTAAGACACCTCCAGTGTCTTTAGGCAAAACCGTCGTTTAGTAGACCTTCCCCGTCTGCAGTAACAGTAACTCCGTTCGCCTAACCTGTAGTACACGAACCAAATGCAGGGGAAGCGGCAATCTCCCGACTGGGATCCGTGAACGGCTCCAAACTCCCGAACGGCAATACACGAACTGCTGCTAGCCGCCGAACAACAATATCCACCAAGCGGCTTTCGTTTCCATCCAGCAGTCTCTAAACGTGAAGAAGAAATCCCCCCAATAACGAGACAGAAGCTCCGCATTGAGGGTCAAACAGGATCTGGCTTTACTGTGGGCTACTTGTCCGTATTTATGCAGGACTCCCACTTTTTGGACACTCCCCTAGGGGACCAAATGGGAGACTTAAATGACAGACAGATATGGGGACATTCCAGACACACAGTCACAGATTTTACCCACAGTGCATTATGATTCCCTCCCCTCTGCCCTGGAGATAATTACCAAGTAACTCAATTATCTCCAGGACAAAGCCAGTCACCATCTTAAATATAAAATCATAAAAGACATAAAAATGCATAACTTTAAAATAACCGAACATTTCCCATTCGTATCACATATCCCCAGATAGCCTGGATCTGAGTGCATATTATTAGCGAATAGCGCTCAGATCCCACACACATAGTTCAATCGCCATGGAGTCAAAGTTCTTACAGTCTTTCGGTATACGAATGACTCCATGGGAAGGCTATCTGGGTTAAGTCTTTTCGTATGCTCCAAACCTCCCGAACGGCCGGTATTCGTATGCTTTCGTGGAGACAGCCAGGCGTTCCGTTGTTTCAGCGGTGTTCGGCAGAAAAAGTGTCCGTTTTTAGTTCCATAGAAATAGAGCCAAACACCGCTGGGCTTTCGCGTGGTTTAAAATGGCCGCTGCCTCGTGGTCGACATACGAACGACGACCACCCTGAATTCGGTTTAATTGAGAAGTGTCTGCGGTTAACCACAACGTTCTAATTGGGATCAATAGGTTAACCAGCAGCACACTTCTCTCCTAGGTGGCCGTCCGTTCGGCAGGTTTGTTCAGAAAAAAGAGTCATTCAAATGGCTGGGCTATAGAAACCAGCCATTCATACGAACGGGAGACAAACAGACGAATGCAACTAAAATACAAGCAGACAGATGGTTCTGTCACACCAGGCGTCTCTGGTAATTAGTTTCCAGTTCTGTAAGAAAAAGGAGAGACTGCCTGCCACAAAATTTGAAACATTTTGGTATGTCGGAGGACTCACCATTAGAGAAACGGCCGCGTCCTCGACCTCTGAAGCCTCTAGTCCGTCCTGCCCCTCGGTACGATGAGGGTCTTTGTGTGGTAGATGGGAAGAAGCTTGGGGCTTGTGGGAAAGGTCTGGAACCTGATGCCCAAAAGCGGCCCGGTTCCGCTGCCGACCAGCCCTTCCAAAAACACCTCTTCCTGGTGGGGAGTGAAAAACTTGCTTGAGTGAGGACTGGGCCTTGTTTAAGGTGGTAAAAAGGTTAACATGCTTTTTGAGTTCCGTAATAAAGACGTCGCCAAACAAAAGTCCTTGAGCCTTTGGTCCGAATTCTTAACACCTAGGTCCAGGAGTTTACTATCTATGCAGATCAACGCTGACTTGCGTCTTTCTGTGCATAATGCGGAGTTGGCATTGCCCAGGAGGCATACTGCTCGTTGTGCCCATTCGCGTATGATGTTCGGATCGAGCAGGGAACCCTGACTGAGTGCTAGATCCGCGAAGTGGAGTATCTTGGCGATGGGGCCTAGTAAATCCAGCACTTTGTCCTGTGCTGCTTTCATGCCTCTTTCTACGCCTTTTCGAGGGTCTCGTCCTGTGTGTGACATGAAGACCACTACCGTGTTGTCAAATTCGGGTGTGAGGGCCACTTTATCGGGAATTAGTGGTCTGGGGCATTCGGCCCTGAGGCGTGCTCTCACTTCTTTTTCTAGCGGCTTGCGTAGCCAGTAGTGTATGAAATGTGTTAGGTGGTCTGGTAGGGTCCATTCGGAGGACCGCGGGTGCCGAATGGTACGGGGGTCGAAGAGCGGATTCCCTTGATCGTCCGTAAACGCTCCGTCTCCGGACTGTCCAGCCTTGGTGTCGTGAGAGCTTTCTCCGTCTCGGTCGTCGTTGCCGAGGAAGGTCTCCTTGATATATCTTGAGGAGGTGGGAGGTAGATCTTGCCACTCGTCCTCCTCTGAAGGTGAACTGTCCCCATGCCATTCGTCTACCACGTCCAATGTGTGTGGTACGTGGGAGTCATCCTCATCGGAGGATTGTAGCGCTCGGGGGGGGGGGGGTGAGAGTTGTCGTCGTTCTGTGCCCTTAATCCGTTTAACGGACATTGTGCCCTTGGCTTTTGAGGAAGGGGAGCATGGCCCTTTCCGTTGCCTTTTTCGCCTTGGAGATATCGGAGCCCGAGGTCTCCATCAATTCCGGGGGGTTTTTGTCGCCCTGGCTTTGGGGTAGTGCTCTCAATAGGGCCTTTTCTACGGAGGCCGCTACCGCGGCATTAATCATGGCCTGAAAATCTTGGCTGGCTTGAGTGTCCTCCATGACTCCTAGTATTTCTCATCCTGTAGGGCGAGAAGGGGAGTCAGTGGAGATAGTGGTGGTGGGCAATACATGTGGTGCCAGACTCCTGGTACAACTGGGGGTCGTCCGTTAGTAAATCGGTGGATTGCGAATAAATTTGGCGTAAACCAGGTATGTGTTTGTGTGGATTCCGGGTCCACCACAGTTGTACCCCAGAGCTGTATGCACGGTTGAATAGGTAGTGTTTAGGCGTAGGTCTCCGTGCGTATGAATGGGGTTTACCCCGGGAGGTGTGCCGTGAAAAAAATCCAGAGGACACCCACATCAACGGTAATGGTCTATGAGTGACCTGCATGCATATCTGGGTGGTCACCCCAGGTGGTGTGCCATGAAAAAAATACCCAGAGGACACCCACATCAAGTTGTACGGTCAGGTACAGTAATATAGTATTACCCTGTGTAGGGTATAGTAATATATATAATATGCCCCTGTGTGGGGTACAATAATATAATATGACCCTGAGTAGGGGTAAAATGGGTAAGTGGTACAATAGTATAGTATGTCCTCAGAATATAGAGTGATCTGTACAAGGAGTCATTTAGTTTTATTATGCATGCATGCTGTAATATCATTATATGTAATTCCAAAGTATGTGACTGACTCTGTGTCCAATCTAGGTCTTGTATAGCCAGGGGCTGTCTAGGTTCCCCCCCTGAAGGGGGTGGGGGGAAGGAATATGTGTGTAGCTCGGCGATCGGGTGAATAGCCGCGAGATCCAAGATGGCCGCCGTCCGCGTGTGGAAGCGCGCCGCGGTTCCGTCGCGTGGCGAAAAAATTATATAAAATGCTGGCCCAGTCTCCCTCCACCCGTCCCCATACCATCCCCTGAATAGCCGCCGGGTAGGTCCGCGGGGCGAGTGCGGCACAGGCAGCCGTGGCGCCCGCGGCCTGCCCGGCGGTAAAACGTAGTAACAAATAAAAAAGGGGGGGAAAGTGTTGAGAAAGGGTGTGAGGGACAGGGTATAAGGGATGGGGGCCAGGTAATGAGATAAATGTAATATAGGTAATATAAGAATGAAAGACAGAGTAAAAAACAAATATATGTACGAGAGAGGTAAAATACTCTGACCTTTGTATGGCTGGAGCAGCAAAGAAAGAGGAAGTGATGTCATAGACAGGGCCTTTTATGGTCATCATAATTTTTCTCTGATTGGTTGTTATGTTTCTATGCTGCTGGAGTTTTCAGTAAAGACAGATATGCAAATATGAAGCCTCCTGTCATGTGGTAAAATTAGCAGGTCTCAGAGCAGAAAGGAGAGAGATACAATCTGACGTGCAGAGAGAGCAGGTCTGTGAAGAGCAGCACCAGAAAAAGTGCTAAAGGTTGTTTATTTTGTTGAATTATGTAGATTATTACCCTGGTTTAGTAAGGGACATTACTTTATGTTTAGTAAGTGCTTGAATTTGAGCTAGGATTTTGTTTATAGACTTTCCTTTCTGTTTTGCTGCAGTTTTAAACAAACTGATTGCTGCATGGATTTTTGTGCACAATGTAAATAAACTACACCTTTTTCGCATAAGAGACTGCTGTTCTATACCTGTTACCTTAGAGGACTGTGTTGCTTTGCCCATATAGGTCACAAGATGGTGGAGAATGCGGGCATCTAAAGCACATTTATACGGTCTGTGGGTATAGAGGCCTAAGGTACTGTGACTCTCTGCAAACAGAGACTGGTTGTTTGAAACAGAGGCCTGCAGGTGTGGTGTGTGGTATTTACCAAGTGGCTGTGAAAAAAAAAAACAGGAAGAGTTAGTAAAAGCTTTGGTACAGGCTACCCAGCAAGACCGTGTAACAGCAGCTCAGATCAGTAGCCTCATGGAGTCACAGCGACAGGCTGTTGCAGACCAACAGGAGACAAACCGCTTATTGGCCACACAAATAGACTGCGTTATGGAAACACAGTGGGAAGACAGAGTAAAACTAACAAGTGCTTTGCAACAAACCATACTGTCAAGTGTGACTACCCCTACTATGGATAGGGGGCGCCGGATTAGAGTTACTGACTTTTTACATAAAGTGACTGAGGTTGATGACAACCTTTGAAAGGATTGCTACCCGAGAAGGATGGCCTCTAGGTCAGTGGGCAGGATTAATAGCCATTTGCCTCAGTGGAGAATCCCAAAAAGCATATGATGATTTGCCTCTCAGCCAAGCACAAGACTGTGACCGATTGAAAGCAGAAATACTAACACGGCTTGGAGTTACGCCTGCAGTGCGAGCACAAAGATATAATGCATGGGTTTATGATACAGAGAATTCTACTAGGTCACAAATGTATGACCTCTTGAGACTTACCCAGAAGTGGCTACAGCCAGAAAGCAACTCTGCTGCAGTAATCATTGAAAAGGTGGTTATGGATCGCTTTCTAAGGAGTCTGCCGATAGCACTACGGAAATGGGTTAGTCAAGCGGATCCAAAGGACCCAGAAGAAATAATGAACTTGACAGAGAGATACCAGTTTGCTAACGAAACTCAGAGTAAAGAGCCTTACCTCAACGCCAAATTGCAAAGTAACAGGAAACCTGCAAAGAATTCTGGAGGATTTAAAGAAACAGATGGGGGGAAAAAAAAGATTCTGTACAGAAACATGGTGCATTGTTGGTATACACACAAATGTTTGCTTTAACAAGTACTGGTGGTATTAACCATGTCAAATCTGTAAATATGGAGGGGAGGAGTGTGCAAGCACTCTTAGATTCTGGGAGTGAGGTTTCCTTGGTAAAGAGATCATTACTTCAGAGTCAGCAAGTAGATAAAATTCACGTGTTGGAAATAATATGCATACATGGTGACACCCACACGTATCCCACGGCCGAGGTGGAATTTGCTACTGTGGTAGGGGTGATAAAACACATTGGGGCGTGATTTTCCCCTCTTTTGGAAACTTTGGGAAGATACTACAATAAAACAGGATAAGCGTACAGAGGTAGAGGCAGAAACAGTGGGTTTAGAGAATGTTTTCCCTTTTTCTATGATTGATTTGGAGCAGTATAGTGAAAATGAACCCACTGTAGTATGTCTGGGTGAGGAAGGGGAACACAATGAAAGTGATTCCTCCCAAATAGAAAATCTAAGGGAAGAGGTTGAGTTCCATCATCTAGGTATTAGTTCCATAAATTTTCGGGATGCCCAATTGGAGGGTCAAACCTTGGTAGCTGCCCATAACAATGTTCAGGTAGTGGCAGGTACTCCTGTTAACCCAAAAACCCAATTGTCCCTTCCATGTTTTGCAGAAAGAAATAATTGACTTTACCGAGTAGAGAGGAGGGGAGTTGAAGAGGTTGAGCAATTACTGGTATCTCAATCCCACAGGAACCTAGTCTTAAAACTAGCTCACATCCATGTATTAGGGGGGCATCTTGGGATTGAAAAAAACAGGGAGAGAGCACTAAGAAGATTTTACTGGCCAGGAATCTACTCTGCTATAGAGCGATTTTGAAAGTCATGCCCAGAATGCCAAAGAAAGGCTCCATTCCAAGCTTTCCATAATCCCCTCATTCCTCTTCCCATGATAGAAGTCCTAGAGGTCTCCTTGATGTTGCGAAGGAAACACGGGAACAGGAACACACGCCCCATAGGAGTGTTATTGAACATGTGGCACAAATGCAGGATCGCATTGAGGCCATAATGCCAATTGTCAGGGAAAATATGGAGAGAGCACAGGAAGCCCAGAAAGCTAGTTATAACAGGAATGCTAGACTTGGGGTCTTTCAACCCGGAGACAGGGTTATGGTATGTTACAAGGACTCTATATACTGTTACAACATAACCTTCTTTTGATTAAAACCCCTATTTTGTCGGCATTTAGACCATACGAACGCATTGCACGAACCATTATAAAGACCTAGTCGTCTGTACGAACGATGGACCACCCAGTCCTTGGCGTGTGCCGCCACTTAACTCTGTCACCTCTAAAAGTACCGAATGACCGACCACCCAACGGACGGAGTGTGCCTCTCATTAACCGCACAAGGCGTTGCGGTCTGTGGTTAACCACCAACTAATGGACAGGGGACCCACGTTTGTATATAATTCCCCAAAGTGAAACTGCCGAAAGCCTCACGAACAAGGACCACCTGCATTCTGGTGTGTAGCATCAATTAGAATTGCGGTTGCGGTTAACAGCAGGTTAAGTACCCCCTTCCGGGCGGTCACCCAGACTGAGAGCGGGGATTCGTGCAAATCTGTAGCCAACCCCTGCTCCATAAGTATTGGGTTGCGGTTCCCGCTGTCCATTGATTGGCCTCAAAACATGGCTGCCATCAGGGATGATCAACCAAAGTGCCGAATAAGACTTTCTATGGCAGAAACCTCCCGTTCTGTTCGTGGGATTTGGGCGCAATTCGTATACTTGATGCGCCCAAATCTGAGCTGCTGAATGAATAGTGGAATGAACTATATTCCCCCTGAAATGTCAATGTTATATATTTTTATGCTATTTTCTAGGACACAATAAAGCATGGTCATTTGGGTGCTTGGAGATAATTAGATTGTATAAACCGTTGGCCTCATTATCTCCAAGCTGGGCGGGTACTAGTTTGAATGATACATTGTATTATGATTGGTTGAATATTTGTACTGTCCCTGGACCTGGGGACTTGCATAAATTGCCATGCTTGTGTGCCAGTAAAGCCAGTTCGTTTTGACCCTCAACTCGCAGCCTCGACTTGTGTTGTAGGGATCCGGGAATCCTAGCTTTACTATAGCTAGTGGGATATTCTACACTTACAGGTTTCTACCGATTGAAGCACCGTTCGACTCTCTGACTTCGAGAACCAGGACATCCAAGGGATCCAAGCGATCCAACCTCCTGTTAGACCGGAGGCAATCGTAACATGGTACTAATCCCCACAGTAGAAAGTAAATTCCTTGCAAACTGACATGGCCCATACGAGATCACTGAACGAGTCAATGAGATGAATTATAAGGTGAGACAACCTGGTAGAAGAAAGCCTGAACAAATATACCATATAAATTTACTTAAACCCTGGACAGATAGAGAGGTCTTGATGGCCATGACAGACAACGTTCCTCAGACCAAAGTACCAGAGGTTAACATTGCTGACACCCTAGCACCTCATCAGAAAAATGAGGTCCGAGAGTTTGTCGCTAGAAATCGGGATGTTTGCTCCAGTTCCAGGAAAGACTCGTGGTATTGAACATGACATAATAGGGGTTATCGAGGAATCACAAAGCGAATGGGGTAATCCTATAGTGTTGGTACCCAAGCCAAACGGAGAAATCAGATTCTGTAATGATTTCAGAAAATTAAATGAGATCAAAATTTGATGCTTATCCCATGCCTAGGGTTGATGGCCTAATAGAGAGATTAGGACGATTCGGGTATCTGACTACATTAGATCGGACTAAAGGTTATTGGCAAGTTCCCTTAACAGAGCGGGCCAAAGAAAAAAACTGCTTTTTTCACACCAGAAGGTTTATTTCAATATAAAGTCTTACCTTTTGGGTTGCATGGTGCTTACAAAGAATGATGGATAGAATCCTTAGACCCCATAGTGAATACACGGCTGCCTACCTTGACGATGTGGTTATACACGGCACAGATTAGGAAACACACCTTCCCCGAGTTCAGGCAGTAAAAACTCTATACGAGATGCAGGTCTAACTGCCAATCCATCCAAATGTACGATAGGTTTGGAAGAGGCTAAGTATTTGGGCTACACTATTGGGAGGGGTCTCCTGAAACCACAGAAAAGTAAGGTAGATGCTATTTGGGATTGGCCACGTCCTGTGACAAAGAAACAAGTCAGGGCATTTCTAGGCTTAGTGGGCTACTACCGTAGATTCATACCTAACTTTGCTAGGATCGCACACCCGTTGACAGAGCTAACTAAGGCAAAAGGCCCTGTTATGATAAAGTGGACTCCCGAGGTAGAGAAGGCATTTAGTACTCTGAAGGAGGTTTTGTGTGCTGACCCAACTTTGGTTGCCCCAAATTTTACGAAATAATTTTTGGCACAGACAGATGCATCTGATGTGGGCCTAGGAGCGGTTCTTTCTCAAGTACACAGAGGAGAAGAACATCCCATTATGTACCTGAGTAAAAAGCTGAATCCCCATGAACACATTCACTTAAGTATTATCTCTTGGGGAGAAGTTTCAAACTTGTCACAGATCATGCTCCCTTGATGTGGATGAGACAAAACAAGGAAACAAATGCCAGAGTAACTAGGTGGTTCCTTAGTATTCAGCAATATAACTTCTCTATGGGGCATAGAGCTGGTAAAGACCAGGGGAATGCAGATGGTTTATCCAAAGTCCATTGTTTGTGGTCAAAGGTCGCGACGACCGATGGTTCTAAGCTGGCGGGGAGGATATGTGACAGTCTATGGGAGGGTAATAGAAGGAAGGTATTTAGGACCCATAGCCTGTACTTATTCACCTGCCCAATTAGCAACTGCTGAAGCTTTAATTAGAAGGTCTCAGAGCAGAAAGGAGAGAGATACAATCTGACCTGCAGAAAGAGCATGTCTGTGCAGAGCAGCACCAGAAAAAGTGCTAAAGGTTGGTGAAACCAATGTTTATTTTGTTGATTTATGTAGATTACCCTGGTTTAGTAAGGGACATTACTTTATGTTTAGTAAGTGCTTGAATTTGAGCTATGATTTTGTTTGTAGACTTTCCTTTCTGTTTTGCTGCAGTTTTAAACAAACTGATTGCTGCATGGATTTTTGTGCACAATGTAAATAAACCACACCTTTTTCGCATAAGAGACTGCTGTTATATACCTGTTACCTTAGAGGACTGTGTTGCTTTGCCCATAAAGGTCACAATATAAATATAATATAAAATATTATATACTATTGAGTAGTTCTTTTCATGTGTGTTTAACTTCCTGCTCAAAAAAAAAAAAAAGACAGGGTGTTCAGGGTGAAAGGACTGCCCCTAAGCCCACTTCAGAAACATTGGTCTGTACTATAAACTCTCCAGAAAAATCTGGAGTAACTAAGACAGGTTGGCTACAGATAGCTTCTTTCAGATTTTGTAAGGCTTCTTCAGCTTCTGGACACCATTTAACTACAACTGCCGACTTTGCTTTAGTAAGGTTTGTTTAGAGGTGCAGTAATGGTAGCAAAATTAGGAAGGAATCTCTTATTGTAACCAGTCAAGCCTAAAAATGGCTTCACTTTCTTTTTTGTAAGTGGCTGTGGCCATTTTTGTATGGCTTCCACTCTGGCAGTCTGTGGTTTAACCAATCCACTCCCAATTGAATATCCCTAGAAATTGGCTTCCTCCAAGCCAATCGAACACTTGGAAGGATTGGCAGTTAAGCCCGCCGAGCGGATAGCGTCAAGCACTGATTGAACTTTGAGGAGGTGGGATTCCCAGTCTGCACTGTGGCTAACTACATCATCCAAATAAGTTGCAGCATAACGAACATGAGGTTTAAGAATTCTATCCATCATTCGTTGGAATGTGGCAGGTGCCCCATGTAACCCAAATGGCAATACAATATACTGAAACAAGCTATTAGGTGTTGAAAAAGCGGTCTTTTCTTTGGCTCTTTCAGTGAGAGGGACTTGCCAGTAACCCTTTGTTAGAGCCATGGGCGTCCGCAGGAATTTTTCCAGGGGGGGCATAATTGTAATGACATCCATGCTTGGTACCTTTTTGACAGTGTCATGAAAGGGAAGGGGCATAGCCATTATCACATAAAGCCAGGGTGAATAGCGTTTACACAACTATGGTGTCAGGAATATATGTTTGTATTCCTGACACTATAGTGTTCTTTTAAGCAAATTAAAGAACCATTCTGGTCACCATAACAACTTCACCTAAATGAAAATGCTATGATGCCAGGAAGCCCCTGGGTGCTCGCTTTCCTTTAAGGGGTTAAATCGCTCTCAAATGGTTTAACCCCAAAGGCTTCCTCCAGCTCCAGGTCGCTCAGTGGTATTTGGCTTCTGAAACAGAGTGTCAGGAAGTGCAGATTGACGTCAGGCATGGGTGCCGCTGATTGGCTAGAGTGGACAGTTGACGCTCTAAGCCAATCGCTAGTTCCCGGTTCATAAAATATTTTTACTTTTTTATGAATGGGGAGCTACTGATTGGCTTAGAGTGCCAGCTGACCGCTCTAGCCAATCAGCAAGCCAACGGCACTCTGTGCTTCCTGACACTCAGTAAATAAAAGTGAACACATTAATACTGATATTTTTTTACCTTTGGAGATAAGGTCCAGCGTTTCCCTGCCTGGCCCAGGTACCAAAGCCTTATGATGTGGTGTCCAGAATAAAGTGGAGGGTTCACTTCATTTGCTGCTCCAATCTCCTTTTCCTCTCCTTCATTTGACAGTCTTTTTTTTTCTTCTGACACTGTTTTCTATCCTTGGCCCCTTCTGCTCTTTTACCTTTCTGCTACTTTTTGCTTATTTAGCGCCCTTCTGCTTCTTTCTCATTCTGATCCCGTTCTGCTCCCTTTTCTATTTTACCTTTGTGCTCCTTGTGCTCCTTCTGATTCTTTCTGCTCCTTTACCTTTGTGCTCATTCCTGCTCCTTGCAGGCCCTTCCTGCTCATTCTCCTATTTTGCCTTTGTGCTCCTTCTGCCCCTTCCAGCTAATTTCTGACCCTTTCTGCTCCTTCTACTTTACCTTTGTGCTGCTTTACCTTCCAGCTCATTGCTGACCCTTCCTGTTCATTTCTGATCCTTTGTGCTCCTTCTCCTACTTTACCTTTTATGCTCCTTGCTGTCCCTTCCAGCTCATTGCTGCCCCTTTCTGCTCCTTGATGTCCCTTCCTGCTCATTTCTATTCCTTCTCCTTTTCTTACTTTACCTTCCTGCTCCTTGCTGACTCTTCATGTAGGCTGTCTCCCCCATCCCTCACTTCCATAGGCGTGCGCACAGGGTGTGTCGGGTGTGCCTGGGCACACCCTAATCCCCGCGGCACGCCAATGGATTGAGACCGGCAGGGGAGATCTCTGGATCTCCCCGGTCGGCTCATGCAGAGCCGACGCTATCCGAGCGGCGGCTCTGGTCTAAGCCTCCATGGGCCGGTGGGGAGATCAAAGTTCTACCTCACCAGTCCACAGCAGCATGGAGGGAGGCAGCAGAGAACCCGGGCTAGAGTTCACTCTCCACTGAACCACCAGGGAAGGCAGTAGGACTGGGATATTAACTAATCTTCCCCCACCTCCACCCAAACATACAGCACACACACACACACAGCACCTACACACAGCCCACAAACAGCAACCACACACATACATCACCCTCGCACACACAGCACCCACACACATACAACACCCATACGCACCCAGCACACTAACAGCATCCTCACAAACACACAAAACCCACACACAACACCCGCACAGCACCCACACACAAACAGCACCCTGACAAACACACAACACCCACACACAGCACACTAACAGGACCAGAACAAACACGCGCACACACAAACACCCTCTCTCACACACACACACACACACACACAGCACACTACCAGTTCCCTCACACACAGCATGTGTATGTGTGTGTGTGTGTGTGTGTGTGTGTATATATATATATATATATATATATATATATATATATATATAAATATACACACACACACATACACATGGCTTGTGTTTGTGCTTTAGAGTGCACACCCTAATGCAATAGGCTGTGCACGCCTATGCTCACTTCCCTAATCTATAGGCTGCCCTCCCCATGCCTCACTCCCCTGATCTATAGGCTGCTGCCCCCCCCCCAGCCTCACTCCCTAATCTATAGGCTGCTGCCCCCCCTCACTCCCTAATCTATGGGCTGCTGCCCCTCACTCCCCTAATCTATGGGCTGCTGCCCCTCACTCCCCTAACCTGGTATGCCCCCTTACTCTCTAATCTGGGCTGCCCTCACTCCCTAATCTATGGGCTGCCCCCTCACTCCCAAATATGGGCTGCTGCCCCTCACTCCCTAATTTATGGGATGCCTCTCCCCTCACTCCCTAATCTATAGGCTGCTGTCCCCTCACTCCCCTTAATCACTCCTAATCCTGCAACTCCCTAATCTCTAGGATGCCTCCCCCTCTCCCTAATCTATGGGCTGCTGCCCCTCACTCCCATATAGGATGCCCCCCTCACTCTCTAATCTATAGGATGCCCCCCCCCCTCAACTCCCCTAATCTATAGGATGCCCCCCCCTCATTCTCCTAATCTACAGGCTGACCCTCCCACCATCCCCCACTTACCTGATCTGTAGGCTGTCTCTGGCTGCTTGTGTTGTTCCCCTGCGGTTTCAATCAGCAGAGAGAAGCAGGGATAAGATGCAGCTTCCTATCCCTGTCTCTCTCCATACACAGCGCCACCTACTGGCCGTGCCGGTATTGCAGTTCATTCTAAATCTCACACAAAATAGCAGAACAAGCTGAAAAATCCAGGGGGGGGGGCAAGTGCCCCCCCTTGCCCCCCCTTGCCCTCCCCCTGCGGACGCCCATGGTTAGAGCTAAGCTTGTTAGATAACAAGCTTTTCCCAGTCTTTCTATCAACTCATCAATCCTCATAAAATGTTAAATATGGCATTGAGTTTGCGGTAATCATTACAGAACCTCCAGGTGCCATCAGGTTGTGGCACCAATACAATAGGACTGCTCCAGTCACTCTGGGACTCTTTAATCACTCCAAGTTTAATTTTTTTTTTAACTTCTAAGTTTATAGCCTCCCTCCGGGCCTCAGGGATTCTATAAGGTTTGAGATTAACCCTTTTCCCAGGTTTGGTTATGTCATGTTTAATCACCTTAGTCTTTCCTGGAACTACCGAGAAAACATCCCTATTTCTTCTGATGAAATCTCTGACCTCTTGTTTCTGATGTACAGACAGAGTCTCAGATACGTTCACCTTTGGCTCTACTAAAGGAGGTTCCTGGACACCAGTGGCCGGCTGTTGGCGGGAAACCTTAGTCGTACGTGGTGAAGAAACTTCGACAAGTTGCGGATGGTCTGAAATACATGTATGTGATAAATTAACTTCATATACAGTAGGATCACATAAGTGTGTGTATGTTTACATGCGCACACACACATATATATATATCTCTATCTAACAATGCTATGCAAATACTTACGAGAAAAAAGTGAAGCCAGGCGCGTTTCCAGGGAGACAGGAGGTGAACCTGCTGCCCTACTCTCTGTGGAGACAGCATCTCCTGCAGTTCCTGATGCCTCTGGGTATTGAAGGGCTTGCACTGATGGTATAGAAAACACAAATTGGAGGGTTAACACATGAACACTGATATATGTACATTTTGACTAACAAATATGAATTTAAAGGACCACTATCGGCACCCAGACCACTTAAGCTCAATGAAGTGGTCTGGGTGCCAGGTCCCTCTAGTTTTAACCCTGCAGCTGAAAACTTAGCAGTTTCAGAGAAACTGCTATGTTTCACTGAGGGTTAATCCAGCCTCTAGTGGCTGTCTCACTGACAGACACTAGAGGTGCTTCCATTATTCTCACTGTGAAAATCACAGTGTGAAGATGCTGGACGTCCATAGGAAAGAATTGAGTAATGCTTTCCTATTGGCAGTTTGAATGCGTGCGAGGCTCTTGCCGCGCACGCGCATTCGGAGCTGTTGTCAACAGAGGGAGGAGTGTTCCCCAGCACCGAGGGAGCCCGGCACTGGAGATAGGTAAGTGGCTGAAGGGGTTTTAGTGGGAGGGGGGCCACGAGGGTGGGGGGGACCTAATTACCCTATAGTGCCAGGAAAACGAGTTTGTTTTCCTGGCACCATAGTGGTCCTTTAACAACGTACCTTCAGATGTTTCAGCGCCAGTTGTCCCCTCAATCCAAAGGAAGTTGTCTCTTCCCAGGAACTGCAGGAGCTCCTCTTCATGCGAACCGACTCCTGTCTTCCTGGAGGCGGCTGCTGCCTTGCTCACCGTTCTCTTAACCATCCGCCTGATGTCGTAACTGCAATGACAAGTGTAATTGATGAATTACTTTAATATGATTCTATATATATGTTTACTGACATGTTTAAAGGGATACTATAGGCATCCAGACCAATTCAGCTAATTGAAGTGGTCTGGGTTCAGTGTCCCAGGTCTCTTAACCCTGTAAAGGTAACTATTGCAACTGCAATAATTACCTTTATGTGTTTACTCCACCTGTAGTGGCTGGCTACCAGATTGCCACTAGAAGGACTTCTATTTTTTTAGGCAACTTTTGGTCACTATGGATGGTACCACTTGCATGCGCAGTAAACCCCTCAGATTTCTATAGCTGAAGGATGTGCCGCGCGCATGTGCTGTACACCATCAGATTTCTATGTCTGAAGCATGTGCTATGCGCATTACATCCGTCATATTTGTATATCAGATTGCTATTTCTGAAGGATGTGCTGCACGCATGCACAGTACACCCATCAGATTTCTATAGTTGAAGAATGTGCCGCACGCATGCGCGGTACACCCTTCAGATTAAAGGCCCAGCTAATCGAGCATCATCAGAGGCGGCACACATCCTCCACCAGAATTCTATTCCCCCAAGGCCTGCTAGTGTGCATGCGCGCAGGTGATCTCCGGAAGTGACGTTGGTATAGAAATCTGATAGATATAGATTTCTGATAGAAGAGCGGCATTTTGCAACATGATAGCCTCTCAATGCTTTCCTATGGGAAAGCATTGGATTGGCTGATTTTGTCAATTGTGAAGACCTCGCAAGGACCTGGCCGGGATAGCTGGCTGCAGCATTGCCAGCAGGGGGGCTGCCAGTAATGACAGGTAGTCTACCTGCTGGCTGGAAATAAAATAAATACAATTTTAAAAAAAGTTAAAAAGTGTAAAAAATAAATAAATAAATAAATAAAAAAAAAAAAAATATATATATATATATATATATATAAATATAAAATTACACGTAGACTGATATTAAATATATATAATTATTGATGTGTGTTATTTTGTTCTAACAGTATTGTGATATTAATATATATTTTATCAAAATACACGTAGAACGAAATAATATATATATCTATATACGTGTGTGTGTGTGTGTGTGTATGTATATATATATATATATATATATATATATATATATATATATCTATATCAATAAGGGGAGCACACTAGGACTTCAGTATAGTGCAAAAAATATATTTACTGTATCCAAAGCATGGTACAAATTCTGTGCAAAGAGAATCAACGTTTCGACCCTGCTGGGGTCTTTATCAAGATCACAGTGAAGTGTTGTTATAATGAACAATATATACATATGAATAAAATAACGCTTACCAATCAGATAATCGAGATCCCGATCAGCTACATGACCCGGAAGTGAGAAAACCATGTGAACAGTGTAACATGTGACTGGGTTGCTAAGCAACCTGTTACGACACGTACCGTCGGGTAGATGAAGCCGCCGTTTAGGCAATAATCCCCTTCTCCAGAAATGCAGTTTAAATCCAGCCGATCGCCAAACTCCCGAACGAAGTCCGCGAACACGGCAACTCCCGATCAGCCAAACAGTCGAACGCCTTCCACAGCTAGAAATAACGAAAACGCTGTCCCAATAATAATTCCCCCCACAAACGAGACCAAGCTCCGTCTTGAGGGTCAAATGAAGATCTGTTTAATGGGGGCTACCTGCCCGGTATTTATGCAGGTCTCCACAAGGTGGACACTCCCCGAGGGGACCTTGTGGAAGACTGTAACATATATTGGACAGTAGCCAATCGCAGTGGCTTCAATAATAGCCCTTCCCATCTTGCCCATAATTCCGTCTTCTTTACCTTGGAGATAATTGGGGAAGAAACCTAATTATCTCCCAAGGTAGAGACCATCGCCATCTTAAATTACAGTAACAAAAAGACATTAAAATACATAACTACAGAAATACCGAATGCATATGGTTCGTGTAACGTATCCCCAGACAGCCTGGATCTGAGGGCATGTTTTCACCGAATAGCGCTCAGATCCGATGTATCTAGTCGAATCGCCATGGAGTCAAAGTCTTTCACCAGTCCTTCGGTATACGAATGACTCCATGGGATGGCTGTCGGGGTAAAAGTCCATACGACTGAATAAAACTCCCGAACGACCGACGTTCGCATGCCTTGTCGAAACGGAAGGTAGGCAGCAGCTTTTCAGCGGTGTTCGGTAGTTTAAGTGTCCGTTTTTAGTTCCATACAGTTTGTACCGAACACCGCTCTGTGTTCGTATGTCCCAAAATGGCCGCTGCCTCGTGGTCGACATGCGAACGACGACCACCCGTACGAATGGAATGGAGAGGTGTCTGCGGTTAACCACAACGTTCTAATTGGGGCCAAGAGGTTAACCAGCAGCACACTCCTCTCCTGGGTGGCCGTTCGTTCGGTAGTTTCAATCGGCATTTTGCAAATACACGAACGGGGGTATATGAACAGGCAATTCCGCGAACAAAGGGGAACAGACGAACCAACAATGCAGATGAATCTGTCACACAACCTAAGTGACTATACTGAAGAAAGAAGAATGGGCGACCGGCACCGCCGTGATAGCCGGAAGTGTTCAAACCACGTGAGGGTTGTCATGTGACTAGAATACATGTGACAAGGTTGCTAAGCAACCAATCTAACAAAGTCTAACCCTTACTTCTCTAACCCGAGATCAAAGAAGCAGACAGCAAGTACTACATAAGGAGGACAGACTCAAATGGAAGCCCCACTTTACGGATGATCCATCAGTGAAACAAATGTGCATAGTGCAAATAAAACATCTGAATGTGAAAATCTGTGAAAAAAAGGATAGATAGATCTAGGCTATTGCTATAACGTGAAGCCTACTGGATACACCACTTAAACACTGTGACTCCGAAGGGACTTAATGAACATCTTGTTCTTTCGATGTTTCTTTAATATATATAGCTGATGCCTGATTCGTTCCCAGTATTCATATAATTTTTGTAGGGTAACAGTATTATTTGTAGTGTTTTATTAGCATCTACATTTAGTAGATAGTGTAGTGACAGTGTTGTAATCATTATTACTTTACATTATTTTGTACATTTTTTCGTACATTTTTCTGTATATTTGTTGCATGGATTGGACTATAGATTGACCATTGAGAGTAAGTTTAGGTATTATGTGGTCAGTGTCGTATGATATGGAGGGAGTATAGCTGTTTACTATACAGTTAGGACCTAGAGTCATTTTTTTACACTCGGTTAGAGTGATTAGTATGATAGATGCTTCCTCTTGGATTTAAATAGATTAATTATTCGCACATAAACAGTAGATATATCATTTAAGTTATTCATGTAGCATTGGCTAGACAATAGCATAGTAACGAGCATTGTTTATATATATATATATATATATATTTTTTTTTTTTTCTATTTTTATTTGTATGTTTATTTGTATTTTTCTGTATATAAACTGTATGTGTATAATGGACTCTATTAGTTTCCCTACATGGATTGATCTGTCTTGCAGTTTATTTGAATTTTTTTCACAGATTTTCACATTCAGATGTTTTATTTGCACTATGCACATTTGTTTCACTGATGGATCATCCGTAAAGTGGGGCTTCCATTTGAGTCTGTCCTCCTTATGTAGTACTTGCTGTCTGCTTCTTTGATCTCGGGTTAGAGAAGTAAGGGTTAGACTTTGTTAGATTGGTTGCTTAGCAACCTTGTCACATGTATTCTAGTCACATGACAACCCTCACGTGGTTTGAACACTTCCGGCTATCACGGCGGTGCCGGTCGCCCATTCTTCTTTCTGCAGTATAGTCACTTAGGTTGCTTAGCAACCCAGTCACATGTTACACTGTTCACGTGGTTTTCTCACTTCCGGGTCATGTAGCTGATCGGGATCTCGATTATCTGATTGGTAAGCGTTATTTTATTCATATGTATATATTGTTCACTATAACAACACTTCACTGTGATCTTGATAAAGACCCCAGCAGGGTCGAAACGTTGATTCTCTTTGCACAGAATTTGTACCATTCTTTGGATACAGTAAATATATTTTTTGCACTATACTGAAGTCCTAGTGTGCTCCCCTTATTGATTCATTTATATTGGGACGCGGGACTGCACCTAGGCATCTAATTCACTATAAGAAGAAGTTAAGGAGGAGTGCCTTGCTTAGTTATTTTTTGTATTCATGTGAAAGTGCTAGAGTGGCACTTGCGAGAGCACCCCCATATTTAACAAACTGCTTATCACCTAAACAGTGATTTTTATCACCATCAGGATCCATCTAATATGGAGGATTTTTTAAACCAAGCTGGAGCATTATCAGAAACAGCAGAAACTTTATCTATCACGGACGAGAAAGCACAATTAGTACTGTGGCCACGTAGCTCCCAAGACTTGCCTCATATACATATGGCAAAAGACTTGTATAATGACTTATCCAGATTAAAAAAGAGAGAGGTGGATTTGGACCTACATGGGGTTTTTCTATCCGACTACTATAGATCCAAACGTATTCCGAGAGGCTTTCGGATAAAGAATGCTCCCACTATAGGGAGACAGAACCCTAATTTTTGCAAGAAGTGGATGAATATCTCGAATAAGTGCTCTCTTGATTGGATGGTAATAGTGATTGAAGAGGTTGGGATAGAACTATTACAAGTGAAGAAATCAATACAGGAATTTGAATTGACTCATGTCACAGCATTGCAAGCTATGCCATCCACTGAATTCATGCACAAACTACAGGACGACATTCAGAAATATCAAAACGAACTTATTCGTTTTAAAAAAGTTAAAGTTGAGAAGGTTAATCACGATTATAAGTTTCATCAGGTCTACCGCTGGTTAAGCGGGTCAGACTCTAATACACGGAATCCTATTCCTAGATTTAGGACACGCATAAGGAAACCTGTTTTACAAACAGTGGATATTAGTTCGGGAGAATCAGCTTCAGACGGAGAAAAGAGAACCGATTTTTCAAGTGGAAAGACAGGTTCCTTTTTTAAAGGATGGTGGGCATGTAAACGATCCGCCACGGTCTACCAAGATCAACGAACAAAACCGAAGAGACGGAAGAGACGCCCCAGACGTGGACAAAAGGGTTACAAGAAATATAGGAGCTATGGGAAAACCTCCCAGACAACGGAGATAACATGCATCTTTAATCTTTCTAATAAGACCCTGGATCATAATCATATGTCGCTTTTACAAAAGGGCCTTACATTTATACCCGTGGCTAAACCCAAAAAGTTCGAGATGGCTATTGAGCTATATAAACTACAAAGAACTTTATATAGCCATGACATTAAAAGAGATGAAAGTCTTACTATGACACACACTTTTCCTAATCGTTATAAGAAGGATATCTATACACCTAGTCACTCGATTAGGACTTTCATGCAGGTTATAAGGCACGAGATTGACCCTATGGTGACTACTCCACCACAGTATAGGGATAACCTTACTAAAGGAGAACATGCAGCACTGAAGGATTTGATACAGGACCCCACCATTATAATTCGGCCTGCCGATAAAGGCGGAGCAATAGTGATACAAACCTATGATGACTACAGGGATGAAATCCTGCGACAATTACATGATACAGCTACTTATTTAAAACTTACTTTTGACCCAGTTGCACAATTCCAGAAAAAGATTGAAAAACTTATAGGCGAAGGTCTACTACATCGTTATCTTGATGAAAGGACTGCCAAATTTTTGTTCGTTAAATACCCTAAACATCCGGTTATGTATACATTACCAAAGATTCATAAGGATTTGGCACAACCCCCAGGCCGTCCAATTATATCAGCCAAAGGTGGATTAATTGAGCCGATTGCTCAATTCATTGATTATTATATTAATAACAGTGTGAGAAAACTTGCAACTTGTCTTAAAGACACACAACACTTTATCAGTCAGATACAAGATATTGATCTTACGAATAAAGAGATCATTCTGGCTACGATGGATGTCCAAAGCCTTTACACAATAATACCAAAAAAATAAGGTATTGAAGCTATAGCTGACATTCTATCCAAGGATGACACTTACAGTGGTCCACACATCTCATATCTTATGGAATGGTTGGATATTGCATTATCATGTAATTACTTTAAATTCGAAGATGTATTTTACCTTCAAATCTCTGGTACTGCCATGGGTGCAGCCATGGCACCAGCTTATGCCAATGGCTTTATGTATTGGTTTGAAACGAAGCACATTCTACAACAATATCAACCATATATACTCAAATATATCAGATTTGTGGATGATATCTTCGTGATCTGGGAAGGCACTATATCCACACTTCAAAAAATGGTTCAGCAGATTAACACTCTACCTATTCCAGTTAGGTTAACGCTAAATTGGAATGAGCACAGTATTGAATTTTTGGATGTGAAGATATATAAAACTGAAAATCATTTAGGGTTCACCTTGTTCCGTAAAACAACGGATCGGAATACGTTGTTGTCTGCAACTAGCTTCCATCCTCAGCATATCAAGGACTCACTACCTATCTCACAATTCCTTCGGGTTATGAGATATAATAGTAATCCAGTCAACTGCGATCAGCAGCTCCAGGAAGTTTGGGACCGTTTCCTCGCAAGGGGCTTTCACCCACGAGTTCTGGAAAAAGCTAAGATGAATGCTTGGAAGAAATATAATCAAAGTAACAAGATAAGCCCTACTAAGAAGAATAATATCTTCCTTCCCATCACATTCAACACTGCAACTCCTTTTCTGAAAAAATGTATTCATAAACATTGGAATATGTTCCAGGTGGATCAAAATCTTTCTGATAAATTTAAAGTTAACCCCATCATTAGCTACAAAAGAAATCGAAACCTGAGAGATTTATTGGTAAAGAACGATCCTCGAGGATGTTATGCTAGGATGCCTAAAATTCAAAAAAAGGGCTGCTACAAATGTAGAGGCTGTGTTACATGCAGCCATATGCTTACTGGAACCACATTTGTACATCCACATAGTGGGAAACGTATCCCTATTAAACATTATATTTCATGTATGACCACATACGTGGTGTACATGATTACGTGTCCATGTGGCTTAGCTTACGTTGGGAAGACCGACATGACTTTAAGAGATCGGATTAGGGGACATGGCTCGGGAATCAATACAGCTTTTAGAGATCAAAAAACGGATAAACCTGTGGCTAAGCATTTTTTAGCAGCACAGCACCATTTACCTACTCTACGGTTCATAGCTATTGACCACGTCCCTGCACCACCAAGAGGAGGTGATAGATCTAGGCTATTGCTCCAACGTGAAGCCTACTGGATACACCACTTAAACACTGTGACTCCGAAGGGACTTAATGAACATCTTGTTTTTTCGATGTTTCTTTAATATATATAGCTGATGCCTGATTCGTTCCCAGTATTCATATAATTTCTAGGGTAACAGCATTATTTGTAGTGTTTTATTAGCATCTACATTTAGTAGATAGTGTAGTGACAGTGTTGTAATCATTATTACTTTACATTATTTTGTACATTTTTTTCGTACATTTTTCTGTATATTTGTTGCATGGATTGGACTATAGATTGACCATTGAGAGTAAGTTTAGGTATTATGTGGTCAGTGTCGTATGGTATGGAGGGAGTATAGCTGTTTACTATACAGTTAGGACCTAGAGTCATTTTTTTACACTCGGTTAGAGTGATTAGTATGATAGATGCTTCTTCTTGGATTTAAATAGATTAATTATTCGCACATAAACAGTAGATATATCATTTAAGTTATTCATGTAGCATTGGCTAGACAATAGCATAGTAACGAGCATTGTTTATATATATATATATATATTTTTTTCTATTTTTATTTGTATGTTTATTTGTATTTTTCTGTATATAAACTGTATGTGTATAATGGACTCTATTAGTTTCCCTACATGGATTGATCTGTCTTGCAGTTTATTTGAATTTTTTTCACAGATTTTCACATTCAGATGTTTTATTTGCACTATGCACATTTGTTTCACTGATGGATCATCCGTAAAGTGGGGCTTCCATTTGAGTCTGTCCTCCTTATGTAGTACTTGCTGTCTGCTTCTTTGATCTCGGGTTAGAGAAGTAAGGGTTAGACTTTGTTAGATTGGTTGCTTAGCAACCTTGTCACATGTATTCTAGTCACATGACAACCCTCACGTGGTTTGAACACTTCCGGGTATCACGCCGGTGCCGGTCGCCCGTTCTTCTTTCTGCAATATAGTCACTTAGGTTGCTTAGCAACCCAGTCACATGTTACACTGTTCACGTGGTTTTCTCACTTCCGGGTCATGTAGCTGATCGGGATCTCGATTATCTGATTGGTAAGCGTTATTTTATTCATATGTATATTGTTGACTATAACAACACTTCACTGTGATCTTGATAAAGACCCCAGCAGGGTCGAAACGTTGATTCTCTTTGCACAGAATTTGTACCATGCTTTGGATACAGTAAATATATTTTTTGCACTATACTGAAGTCCTAGTGTGCTCCCCTTATTGATTCATTTATATTGGGACTCGGGACTGCACCTAGGCATCTAATTCACTATAAGAAGAAGTTCAGGAGGAGTGCCTTGCTTAGATATTTTTTATATATATATGTGTATATGTATGTATGTTTATATATATATATATATATATATATATATATATATATATATATATGTATATATGTATTAAGGCAATTTGCCTGCATTTGTGGGAGGTGCTGGTTTGCTACCCCTAGCCTACTTAAGGCACTCCCCTTGCCTGGCTCCTTACCGTTCGAGGTCAGCGTTGAATGAGGATCCACTTCCGGGTTCTCTCAGACGCCATCTTGGTTTCAGTATCCAGGAGGTTTCACCACGTTAAGCTGTGTCCAGGAATCCTGTTCAGGCCTTTCCGCCCGTCCAGCTTCTTCTGACTCCGTTCTCCGTCGTAGATCGCGTCCCAGGGACTCCTAAACCGTAAGTCAGACCTTCCTGTCACGCCAGGACTGGTTCCCACGGCGTACGGTACAGCACGGGTCCTCGCTTTACGGCTTTTTCCCTGGTTATGACACGAATGTTTCAAGCCATTCGCGGGCTTTTCATTCGTACGGTCATTCGGTTGAACATATTTAAATCGTTCAATAGTCATTTCGCATATCCTATTTCATGTTATTGAAACGAATTATCATTCGGTTGTTTTGCCGTTCGGCAAATTTTTACATACGCTCATACACGCTTTTGGTTCGCATAAATCATACGGTTAAACTATTCTAACTTCTGTGTTCCCCTCACATTTGCTTTCGGCTTTTCTGTGTGTTCACGTATAATCCTTTCATGAATTATGTTCACCATTTCATGTGTATATAACGTTCGGTTAAAGAATTGCTTGCTTAATAGATTTTGATTATTTTTAAAATATTGTCAGTATTGTATTACGTCCACAAATCAAGTCCACTTCTCTGTATATACCATTTGACTCCCACGCTTTCAGGGGTCTGCATTACTTATCCATTTATACAGATGGACTCAGCCTATGTTACAAGCCTCACTTCTGGGTTATTAATACAACACATACAAAGGATATAGGTTCATTTAAGCAATAATTCTCGGGTTGATACGTCTTTTCTATACAAACATATCATATAGATATACATCACTTTACATCATTTTAAATCATTTTGGGGTATCCCTGCCTTTGGTTATTCTGCTACATACATAACGCTGTGTTAATTAGGCCATGACCTCATCCATGTCCCTTTCTATAAAACCAGTTACATTTCGGTACAGATCATTGAACTCCCACGCCAGGAGTTTTATAACCATCCATTTCATTTCAATTCACTCAGCCTACATTACAGGCCTCATTTCTCTGTCATGACGATGACACATAAGGCTTAAATCCTTTCGCATGCATACTCGGGTTGAATCACACGTACTGATCCAACCAATCAAAGTCTGGTTCTTTTTACACTCCACACTCATCATACTACTCTCTTTTACCCATTTTTAGGCTGTCAAGCTTATATAATTGCTCCACACGGTTTATTCATGTGATTTATCAAACTATCAGGTACGTACACCTGCTCATATGGTATTCTACCATACATTTCATTTCATCCCCCCTAGTTTAGAGTACTGGCAATAGGGTCACAGGATTCCCAATAGGTATTTACCCCGTCTTGGCTGTCGCCATCAGTTAGTGGTCCCGCGAGGCCAACACCCCGCCTCAAACGTTTCGGAGGCAAACACCCATCGGGCCACACGTTAGCTAGCCGCCTCGCATGTTGCATAGAGAGGGCCTCACCTGTCACTCCCTTCCCCTGTTTTCTGTCATACAGTCACCGAGAGGCCTAAAACTCCTGCCACTACGTCAAGTGGCCTCAATAACCCCTCGCGCCAACGCATAGATAGAGCCTCTCAAGCCGCTTGGCAATTAGCAGGGCCTCACCTGTCACCAAACAAGTATAATACTTTCGCCATCCGGCCTAGCTAGCCTGCCAGTACAATTTGGTGGTTCTATATACTAATTATTGTTTTATTTATAGTATGTCTCAGGAAGGGGTAGAGGATTTCTCCCTGCCTAGCACCCCGGCTAGAGCTGTCACTCCCACACAAGGAGGAGAGCTAGCTAGTCCAGCATCATTTAGATCCTGGACAATCCCGCGCATAACCACGGAATTATGGAGACGACAAATCCCCTACCCTGCTACAGCAAGGAAGGCAGAACTTTTCAAACTGCTGCGCACATCAACTAATAACATGGAAGCCGGGGAAGGATCTAGCCAGTCCAACCCAGGGGACATACATGCCATGTTATCCTCACTCATGGCATCCATGGGCAAGGTCAACTCCAGGCTGGAGAAACTTGAGTCGGTCACCACGGCCCTCACTCTAGCAGGGCCACCCGCGGCTGCGGTACAAACACCAGCCTTGCCATTAGTCGCTCCAGCCAGCACCCTGGATGACCAGGAAGTTAGCCTGGCCCACATGATACCTGAGCATATCAAAAGGGATATCCTGGAAGGTAAAGACGTCAACCTGGCTTCCCTGTTGATTGCCTCCCAGGACATTGTGGAACATAAGACGTATGCTTATGATGATGTTTCTGTTATTGTCAGATCTAGGGATGCCCGCCTGAACAGGAAACTGACTATCCCTGAATTTGTACTAGCGTTTGGTATTTACAGGGATGTCGTCTGTGCGGTTTATCCCAACAGAAGAGAGGAGTTTGATCTCTATATGCACAAGCTGGTAGACCTGGGCAACAAATATGGTGGTTCAGCATTCTATGACTACCATAGGTCTTTTTCTGCAAAAGTGGCTGGAGCCTTCTCCCAGTACGGTACACGATCCAACTGGGGAAGGATTGATACCGTCTTATTTTGCAGACACTTTGCAGGTCTAAGAACACCAGCTTGTGCATACTGCTCCTCCACAGCCCATACTACTAATTTTTGTCCCAACACGGCAGACGGACATGCCTCCACACAAGGAACTAGTTCCTCTGGGGATCCAGGGAAACTATCCAAAGACAAATTGGGACGCCCAATCAAGTTTCTGGGCAAGTCCCAGATATGTAATAATTTCAATGTTGGGTCTTGTAATTACAGTGGATGTAGACTATTGCATGTCTGTTCAAAATGTTTTAGGGCACATGCTAAGACCATGTGTCCAAATAAAATGTATTCTAAGCCTTACCTTACGTCCATTAATATGCCAGTATTCACAGCATTGATGTCTCAGCACCCATCTAGACCCCTGGTAGAGTTTCTTATTTCTGGTTTAACAGAAGGCTTCCACACAGGTATCCTACACATACCAGCTGGAACTCTGGAATGCCCTAACCTACAATCTGCCCAACACAACCCCACAGTGGTTGACACCCTCATAAACCAAGAAGTGGATGAGGGCTTTGTATTGGGGCCTTTTAGAACTCCTCCATTCACAGAATGGCGCACCAACCCTATTGGTATTGTCACAGGGAAATCTTCCCAAAAACAGAGACTCATCATTGACTTATCGGCTCCCCACTCATCGGCCAACCCCAGTCTTAATTCCCTCATACCCTCTGAGGAATTCTCTCTGCAATACACCACCATAGATCACGCCATTACAGCTATCATACAAGCAGGGGTTGGAGCCTGGCTCAGTAAGACCGACATTACTAACGCCTTCAAATTACTCCCTATCCACCCCACACTGTGGCACCTGCATGGCATCAAGTGGTCCGGGAACTACTATTTTTTCTCCCGGTTAACTTTTGGGTCCAAAAGTAGCCCAGCTATTTTCGACACATTTGCCGAAGCATTATGCTGGTTACTATTGAACATAGCCGGATGCCCTACAGTATTACATTACTTGGACGATTTCCTACTGGTCGAGGAGAATACTGCACCTCCCACTAGCCTCAAAGCTACCACTAAGCTGTTTGAGCAACTAGGTGTACCCATCTCCCCAAAGAAAACAGAAGGGCCAGACACGGTTATCACTTTTCTGGGTATCCAATTAGACTCTGCCACAATGCAAGCAAGCCTACCATACGATAAGATAGAGAATATTCTCACTTACATAAACAACTACCTACAGCTCGGCACTTGCAACCGCAAAGAACTACAGTCCCTGCTGGGGTCACTTAATTTTGCAATGCGCATCATACCTCAAGGCCGCTCCTTTATTTCACGACTATTGCATCTTTTCCCACTTTTTCTACATGACACGCACAGGTTGTCCTTAGATGCCCAAGCTACGGCAGATCTAAACATGTGGAAGAGGTTTTTAACCACTTGGAATGGTAAAAGTATGTTCCTCCCTCAATTGACTGAATCATCTCCTACCATTTGGTCAGATGCGGCATCTACCACTGGTTTTGCAGCAATTTTTGGGAACGAATGGCTTTGGGGCAGCTGGCCTTCAGCAGTTCTGGATTTGGAAGGTTTTTCCACTACCTCAGCTCTTTTTGAGATCTACCCCATAGTGGCGGCTGCCGTAGCGTGGGGTCATTTATGGGCTAATACGCCAGTGCGTTGTTACTCAGACAACCAGGCAACCTGTCACATCATCAACAAAGGTCGTTCCAAATCTCTTACGATTATGAGATTTCTGAGGAAACTCACTTGGTTGGCAGCTTGTCATAATTTCTTCCTATGTTGTTTCCATGTGCCAGGTGTATATAACACAGCTGCTGACAGTTTGTCTCGCTTTAAATTTCAGGAGTTTCATCAAGCACTCCCGTCAGCAGCACCCACAGCCACCATCACTCCAACATTTCAACAACTCATACTGGACTAGACGTCATCATGCAGCATAGCAGGACATTGTCTCAGTTGGCACTTTCACACAATACAAACAAAACATACAGCAGGGCTTTCACACTATTCAAACGATTCCTTCTGGAACATAACATCATACAACCGTTTGTTATGACATCTTTTTGGGGTTTGCTTCCTTTTGCCACCTTAAACTCAAAATGTCATACAACACCATCAAACTCTATCTCACTGGCATTCAACACCACATGCTCATCTTACACCCAAATAACAACAGTTTCATGGCCTCTCACCAAATTAAGACCATACTCAGAGGTATTCAAAAATCAGAACCCACACATTTGGCCCAGAGGCTACCCATAGATAACCATATCTTCAAAGCATTATCTAACCTACTCGACCTAAAACCGTTTGACACTAATACGAATTCTATCATCAAAACAGCAATATACATCGCTTTCTATGGATTTCTACGACCCAGAGAATTCACTACGACCTCCACGACCCAAACCACTCCATTCCTCCTCTATTCCCACTTGACAAAACATATGGATCATTACATCCTGTCTTTACCTCACTCCAAAACCAGCCAGCACATACCTGTAAACATTCCGTACTATCCCACGCACAACAGATGGTGTCCCGTCAAGGTTCTTGATGCCTACATACAGCACCATCACTTACTGCCCTCGCAACCGTTATTACAACTACAAGGTGCAGTACTCACCACTACAACCTTCATGACCTACGTCAGGTCCTTGCTCACACAACTGGGCCTCAACGCAAACAATTACTCAGGACACTCCTTTCGTATAGGAGCCGCGTCCACAGCCTCCAGTTTCAACATCCCAACTCATGTTATCAAAACACTGGGGCGCTGGAAGTCATCCGCTTACTCACGGTACATACCGAACTCAGTACAAGAATTAAGGGATGCTTTCATAAACATGTCTGGTTGATAAATGTATATGTATTGGTTGTCTGTTAAATAAATTTGATTACTTATTTTTTGCCCTCTTCTTTCTCAGGCCTACCTCATCGTTGGTTTCGGCATACCACAACCGACTTGCTCCTTTTATCATCCTACGCTTATTCATGGTATTTCACACTGTACTATCTTAAGCACCTAACACAAGTATTAAGGCAATTTGCCTGCATTTGTGGGAGGTGCTGGTTTTCTACCCCTAGCCTACTTAAGGCACTCCCCTTGCCTGGCTCCTTACCGTTCGAGGTCAGCGTTGAATGACCCTCCCACCACACCACTTTTAACATTTATTTCCTTTCTATTTCTTTTCCTGGGTGGGCCCTCTTCTTTCTCAGGCCTACCTCATCGTCGGTTTCGGCACACCACAACCGACTTGCTCCTTTTATCATCCTACGCTTATTCATGGTATTTCACACTGTACTATCTTAAGCACCTAACACAAATATATATATATAAAAATATTTTTAAAAAATTATATATATTAATTCTACGTGTGTGTGTGTGTGTGTGTATATATATATATATGTATATGTAATTTTTTACATAATTAGGTATCTTAATTAATTACAATTAGCGGGACCTGCCTGACAACCCATGCCAAAAGTAAAGGGAATTTAATTTGCTAGCACTATATTTAACCCTATAACTTTCCAAGACACCATGAAACCTGTACATGGGGGGTACTGTTCTACTCGGGAGACTTCGCTGAACACAAATATTAGCGTTTCAAAACAGTAAAATGTATTACAACAGTGATATCGCCAGTAAAAGTGATGTATTTTGCATTTTTCACGCACAAACAGCACTTACACAGACGGTATTATTGCTGCGATACTTTTTACTGTTTTGAAACACAAATATTTGTGTTCAGCGAAGTCTCCCGAGTACAACAGTACCCCTCATTTACAGGTTTTATGGTGTTTTCAAAAGTTACAGCGTCAAATATAAGGCTTGTGTTTCATTTTTTTTCACATTAAAATTCGCCAGATTGGTTATGTTGCCTTTGAGACCCTACGGTAGCCCAAGAATGAAAATTACCCCTATGATGGTATACCATTTGCAATAGTAGACAACCCAAGGTATTGCAAACGGGGTATGTCCAGTCTTTTTTAATAGCCACTTAGTCACAAACACTGGCCAAAATTGGCGTTTTTTTGCATTTTTCACACACAAACAAATACTAACACTAACTTTGGCTAGTGTTTTGTGACCAAATGGCTACTAAAAAAGACTGGACATACCCCATTTGCAATACCTTGGGTTGTCTACTATTGCAAATGATATGCCATTATGGGTGTAAATTTCTTTCCTGGGTTACTATAAAGTCCCAATGGCCCAGTCTGGCGAATTTCAATTTCAAATGTAACATGCTATATTTGACCCTGTAACTTCCCAAAACGCCATAAAACCTGTACATAGGGGGTACTGTTTTACACGTGATACTTTGCTGAATACAAATATGTGTATTTTATTGCAGTAAAAGCAAACGGTATTATGACATTGACCGTTAAAATGTCATGTAGAACTAAAAAAATTTTAAAAAATTTCTCTCATTTTTTTCATATTAAATTATGTTTCATAGCTAAATAATTGATATTAAATGAAAGCCCTGTTTCCCCTGAATAAAATGATATATAATAAGGGTGGGTGTATTTAATATGAAAGAGGTGAATTACAGTTGGACAGACATGTAGCGCAAATGCCAGGTTTTGTTTACATTTTGTTTTGTTCACAATGTGTCCATTTGGCTCTGTCCTTAAGGGGTTAAAGAACATTGAATAAAGAAAATAATTTTTTAGGAATACAAGTCCACTTACCCTTTCTTCACCACATACTCAGTGCGGTTGTTCCCTCTAACAGCGTTCACTGCTGCCACAATCTTCCTCCACAGACTGTTCTTTGCACATGAAGTACTTTTGGCTGCTACCCCAAAAATACATTGGTAGTACTGGCAAAACTTGCTGACCAGTACTGCATTCTACTCTGCACCAAAGTTATCAGCATACTTTTTCTTCCTCCCTGGATCTGCAGCCTTTAAGATCCTGGCTGCCTCTGCTTTCTCTTGCTTCTCCCACTTCCACTATATCCATATCTATTTCTAAATTAATTGAGAAGCTGGAGGAGGACATGACCACTTCTGGCAGGATCAGGATGCAAGTGCCTAAAATGGCTGACAGGGCGTTGGGCTGTCTGAGCTCTAAAGTGGCTGAATGGCTGGCCTGTAGACTATCTGCATAGATTTTGCATTGAAGGACTGCCTTGAGTTGATGACGTGTGGTTTTTATTTTTTATTTTTTTACAGTTTTGTCTGGCAGTATTTTAATTGGCTACTTTCCCACTCCCTTCTAAAATGATACTGTGTTGCCAGTTACCACCTGTCAGGGAAGCATGATGATTCATGAGACTAAGCAAAAAGCAATGCATTGCATTTGCAATGCCATTCGACATACAAATACCTATAGTGTTCGGGAGTTTACTAATAGTGCCAATACATTTTCATGCGATTGGTAGCGTTCATGCATTTGACGGTTCGGGAGTTATTTTGGCATGTTGTATTTTTCTGAATTTATGCCTAAAACTCCCATGTTGCGTGATCACTGTACGTTTAGTCAGTGAGCTATTCTAGAGCGTACTAGGGTGCAGTTCCTGTAGGTGATTCAGTTTATGGGCTTCCTACCGCTATATTGTTCCATATACCCCCACTTGCGATCTACGTATGGATTAGGCAGATCTGTCCTCTGTGTGTCTTTTTTAGATAAAGGTTGCTACTAGTTTGAGTCCAGTTCTGCTGCTTTCTATACTGAGAGGGGGTTTGGATCACTAGTGTGTTATTGTCAGTACTAGGTGAGGTAATTAGAGTCCTTTTATCCTCTCTTATGGATTTACTCAGGGTTGCATCCAGCCACTAGCGGCTGTCTACCCCTCAGCTATATCCCTATACTAAGGGAGGTTAACTAGCCACTGGCTCTTTTACTGGCTATTACAAGCAGTCCATCTACTCAGAGGGGTCTAGGGTCTATTCTAGTCTTTCCCTCAGTTGTATTTGGATTTATTAGTCCACTGGGTTGAGACCTTACTACTTTTAGAGGTGTAGATTCTCACTCTTTTGTCAGGCTTTCTGGGATCAGTGTTATGCTTTTTAGGAACTTATTAAGTCTCATATACTATCAGCCACTGTGATAAGGTGAATGGGATGGTCTGTGAGGGAGTTTATATTTCAAATGCATTGTTCAGAGAAGCATATGATCTTTAACCCCAGGGGGAGTGTGTGTGTGTGTGTGTGTGTGTGTATAACTTAAATGAATATTTAGTTATGGGCCCCTGGGGTGGAGCATTTGGAGAGCAGGGTGGGCTAGTGCTCCACTCTGCTGTTTATTGTTTTGTTCCTGGGAGACTAGGGCCAGACCAGGTCAGCTGCAGCAGTGGGAATAAACCCCTCCCTGCTAGGCAGGTAGAGAAGAATGTTTGTTTCTTTCTGGAAGGCTGGAAGCAGCAGGCTGACTAAGCAGTGGAGTGCAGAGAGCTGACAAAGACACTAGGTTGGTGAAACCAATATTGTTTTGTTATAGTTTAACCCCTGAGAGATAGGGAATCTGATGTTAGTTAGTACTCAGATGAGCTAGGTTTTTGTTTATAGGGATCAGCTATCCTCGTATTTTAACTAGGTAAATCCTTCACTTTTTTAACGTTCGTTCACACGTTGGTTTTTGGTGTATTTTTGAATATCTAGCATTATTGTCCTTACTTTACTCACTTATTTTTTTTTTGATTGTCAATAAAGGTTCTTACCATTTTCTTAAGCTATATTTACATTAGGAGGTATCTGTGGATGGGAATAGATCCCACCTCCTTTCGTGGAGCTGGTGTTCTACCCCATCCTTTCGTATTTTTGTTCTATTATGTTCTGGGGTTAAGCCCCCCTTTTGTATCCTCTGTAACCCTTTGGAGGGATGAGTGTTGGCTTGTCCAAACCACGACCTCTCTATTTTTCCTATTTGAACTAACTTTAGTGTGGGGAATAGTTCAGCTGCACAGCCTAATTCTCTGGAACTGTTTTGGGCATGAAAAGGTGCATGCGGTCGGTCAAATATGACTTCCATCTATCTCCCGAACCGCTGAATCGATTTGCATGATTTTGTTTTGAATATGTTGTTCCCATAATTATGCCCGTTCAGAAAATTTTGTGGGAATTGGATGTTTACTTTTAATGTTACAAGAAATGTGTGAAATGTTTTTTTTTTTCACTTGGAGATAATTGAGTTGATACAGTAATTAACTCAATTATCTCACAAGCAGAGGGAAGGAATTTACAGTAATGAATGGGAGCATTTAACTTTGTGACTGAATATTATTGGCTGTTAAATGTACATTTCGGTGCCCAACAAGGTCCACATGGGCGGTAACCTTGTGGGGAAATACTGTATAAAAGAAGTAGTTGTATCATTAAACCTTCAGTTCTTACTTTACCCTCAATCTATAGTCTTGTCTCTTATTGGGGGAAACTGCAATAACACTAGCTCTTTTAAGAGCTTCTCAACTTGGATGACTGCTGAATGCTGAGAATACCCCTCACCATCAGGGTAACCGCTACATTTGGTGGCAGCGATGGGATGGTCCTATCTTCCAGAGGAAGTACTGCACTAATGGAGAGTCAGTATGAGAAGCTGAAACGGCTAACGCTGAAAGACTTATTGGAGAGCCGTGGACATTTGGCAACCGACCACGACGGGAGCTGATAGCCGAACTGGTCGCATTGGACCGAACCAAATCGTGTTGGACAGAACCATCAGCTTGACAAAAGACCTTTTTGGGTCTAAACGTTGCTGTTGTGGTACCTAATAAAGTACCTGTCTTGAACCAAGGAGTGCTTTATTAATTTTGGGAAATCTGGTGTTTGATTCCGGTTCAGAAAGCACCCTGGCTCAGATTTATGGGAATGAGTGCAGTTCCACACACACTATTAAATGAACCAACACGATAGCCAAATCAAATCTGCCGAACGGAGAGGAGGACTAGATCCAGAGAGTAGTGCAACAGAGGCTGGCACTCTATGGACCAAATCCACCTATGGAGCTGGTCACCCAACTCCTCAATGCAGCAATGGAGGAGGCGAGAGAGAAAAGGGCCTATCACCTACAGGTATTGACTGCACAAAGACCTGAAAGTCCAGCGGTACTACCGATTGTGAACCACAGCAAATGGAAAAAGGTGCTGTTTGCAGCGTTTAAAGCTTTCCAAGAGACAGATGGGGAAATCGACTGATATTTGGCTTATTTTGAACGGCAATGTGCACTACATAAAGTACCCCCAGAGGAATGGGTTACCATTTTGTCCGGCAAATTGTCTGGTAAAGCCAATGAGGTTTTTTGTGCCATCCCTACAGAGGATATTATCAATTATGCTACTGTGAAGGAAGCTTTACTGTTCCGGTATGCCGTAACTCCCAAAGCATACAGGCAACTATTTAGGGAGTCCAAGCGGAAAGGAGATTCAAATTCTGAGTAGGCCTGCACCCTACACCGAACTGCCTCACATTGGGTGGAGGGTTGCCAAGCGAAAACCTGGGAAGAGGTTCTGCAGCTGTTTCTACTAGAACATTTCCTAGGAGCCTTACAACCGGGCATAAAAGAGTGGGTGCAGGATAGGTGACCACTTACCCTGCAGGACGCGGCTCACTTGGCTGACGAATATACTGAATCCAGCGCCAAGAACAGACCACTGTCCGTCCTCGTCCCGAGCCAGCCATTGTGAAACCCCCACCTAGGACAGAGTTCTGTGCTCCAGTCCCTCCAGCCCCTGCTCATTACAGTATTCTGGACCTCCCAGGTACCAGCAGAACCACTCCAGCGTCAAGTGCCATGGCTGACATCAAATGGCAATTGTCCCCTTGAACAGCAAGATCCACCTGGGGGCGATTCCACATCCCGGCCCCAACCTACCTCAGCCACCCACTGCTTGGAGGCTGAGCCAGAGTCCGAGGAACACCTAGGGGTCTTGTATGAGGCCGACCCCATACAAGCCGCCTCTCAAGACAATAGGCAACACCACCGCCAAGAGGTCCTAGTCAACAGGTAACCAGCCCAAGGCCTATGAGATAAACGGGCCACGCTGACCCTGTTACAGCGTCACTTGATCCAGAAAAACTGTCACCGTCCGAGTAGCAGGGGGAGAAGTCTATCGGATTCCCATTGCCCGCGTTCATCTGAACTGGGGAGCCGGATCTGGCAAGGTGCATGTAGGAATCATGGACAATCTCCCAGCTGAAGTACTGTTGGGCAACAACTTGAGGCCCCTCACATCCGCCTATGCTCCTACCACAGCCGCTCATCCCGTCACCACCTGTGCCCAAGCTCGCACTGCTGAGTACAACCCACCGGTCGGGGAGACTCAGGTAAGCCATACAGACCACTTGACAAAATCCCTAGCCATGACAACCTTAGCCTGGGATACCCCAGAGGAGTTTGGCAGGGAGACTAGGGCTGTCCTCCCCCTCCATAAGTATCATCTTAGGGCAGAAACCAGTCAGACCGGGTCAGAAGGGGCATCCACTTCAACATTTCAGTCCACGTCTGGGACTTTCATCAGGAATAATACTTATTCCTTGTGACAGACCCATCTGTCTGGATTACAAATGCTTTGTTCGCCTGTTTTGCCGGTTACATGAATTTCCCCATTCGTATGCTTTATTCAAGGGAATGTCGGTTTTGTCGAACGGAACTACCGAACGGACGGCCACCCAGAAGAGAAGTGTGCTGCTGGTTAACCTATTGATCCCAATTAGAACGTTGCGGTTAACCACAGACACTTCTCAATTAAAACCGAATGCCGGGTGGTCGTCGTTCGTATGTCGACCACGAGGCGGCGGCCATTTTGTCCATGCGAACGACCAGCGGTGTTCAACGATTATTTCATGGATCTGAAAACGGACACTTTTTCAGCCGAACACCGCTGAAGCCGTCGACCTCCCCTTCTCAATCGACAAAAGTATACGAATGCCAGCCGTTCGGGAGATTCAATCACACAAATGGACTTAACCCAGATAGCCGTCCCATGGAGTCAATCACATACCGAAGAACTGAAAGAGACTTTGACTCCATGGCGATTGAACTGTGCGAATGGGATCTGAGCGCTATTCTCCAATAATGTGCACTCAGATCCAGGCTATCTGGGGATATGTAATACGAATGTAATATATTCGGCAGTTATGAAGTTATAGATTTTCATGTGTTTTTGCGACTCGTATTTAAAATGGCGATTTGCCTCTGCTCGGGGAGATAATTGAGTTACTTCCCAATTATCCCCCGAGCAGAGGGGAGGGAACTGTGATGCATGCTGGGAATATTGTGGGGATGTATGTCCAAAATGTCCCCATGTCCTTCTGTAATTTCAGTCTCCCATTTGGTCCCCTAGGGGAGTGTTCAACAAGTGGGAGACCGGCAAATAAATACCGGGCAGGTAGCCCACAGTAAATGAGTTCGTGTTTTACCCTCAAAGCGGAGCTTGGTCTCGTTATTGGGGGGATTTGGTTACCAGCGACTAGAGACTACTTATTTGGATTATTTGCCGCTTGGGAGATGTAACGGATCGCCTGGCACCCCGACTGGGTACCTCCGTTAAAGGATGCTCCTAGCGCTTCCTGAGGACTCCAAGCACTGCAGCAGACACCACAACCACCGAACCGTAGGAGCATATGAATCCTCTCAAGCATATGAATGCTGTAGACAGTTGAATAGGAACCATACGAATAGGTTTACTCTCCTAGCAGTCAAACTGGAACAGCATACAATAAATCCTTCCCCCAATAATGAGACGACACTTCACTTTGAGGGTTAAAACAGGAACTCCCTGTACTGTCACATACAGTCTCTTTTATTCCCAATCCACAAACATAGTACAGCCTACAGGGCGTTACAAAACAACCAATCACATATCAGTTACATCCCACATATTCCCTCCCCTTATCCTGAGAGGAAACTCAATTACACATACAGTTAAAACATACTTTCTACCCAACTTTCATAACTCTAAAACCATACATCACATTCACATAAAATTACATATTCACAATCAATCCATTCAGGGGAACAACATATTCAAAAATGGCACAAATCAGACAAGGGGTTCAAAAGTTAGTAAAAAGTCCTTTGTGACTAAATGAAGCATGGCTTTCTGGCCCAAACCAGTTTCAGAGTCTTCTATCCTGGAGATAAGTAATTCAATTATCTCCCAGGACAGACACAAGACTCCATTAAGCACATGGTTGCAAAAAGACACAAAACACTTTAAAATACATAAAGTCACATTTACACTTAACACACAGACATTTCACATATCCCCAGATAGCTGGGATCTGAGTGCACATTATTAGATGAATGGCACTCAGATCACACAAATAAGCCTTTCTGCAGGGGAAATAAACAGTTTAACCTGCAGGGCCATAGTCCAAAGGGAGCAGGCGAGCAACCAGGCTTCTCCAGTTCACAGTGGCGAGGTTGGTTTCGCCACAGGAGATATTGACGTTCGGTTACTATTTGCCGTTCGTGGATTTGCAGCTCGTGAAGGGAATTAGCTGTACAGGTACCGTTCGGGAGTTTGGAGTGTAACCTGGCTGGCGGTTCGCATGGTTTTATGATACCCGCTACCCGACCACATTATTGTGAACGGGGGATACTCGCTAAACGGCGGTTTGTACATTTTACTACTGGAGGTACCGTAACAACTGGTGGCAAGCGACGGGATGATCCTCAGCGCCCAAAGAAACCACTACAACCAGGATTAAATGGAACTACAATACCAGAACCTGAGAAGAGCTACCCTAAAGGATTTATTAGAGCAAAGAGGCGGACAAGCCAGTAACCTCAGGAAGAGGGACATTATTGCACTATTGCTGGAAATGGATGGAGTGCCAGCGGCAGAGGGAACCAATGGACCCAGCACAGCTGACAGAACCCCCGAGGAGGCAAGCTTCGACCGGGCGGTAAGAATCAGGCTGGCCCATTATGGTCCCAACCCAACTACTGAGACTGTCACCCAAGTCATAGCCGCTGTGGAGGCCAACCTGCTACGCCAAAGCGGTGCTGCAGCAGCCCCAGTCACAGCGAACCCGGGAGATAGGAAAAAGGTACCATTTACAGCATTTAAAGCCTTCAGTGAGACAGAAGGAGAAATTGATGGGTACCTTGCTGATTTTGAGTGGCAATGTGCCCTGCACAGGGTACCCCTAGAAGACTGGGTTACTGTACTGTCCGGCAAGTTATCCGGCCGGGCCAGCGAGGCTTTTCGGGCCATTCCAGATGAGGAGATTGGGGATTATGGGGCCGTCAGGGAAGCTTTACTCTCCCGGTATGCTGTTACACCTGAGGCGTACCGGAGGAGGTTTCGAGACACTGTTAAAACCTCTGGGGACTCATATGTGGAATGGGCATGCAAGGTGCACCGCACAGCCGCTCACTGGATGGCGGGGTGCCAGGCTGTGTCCAGGGAAGAGGTGCTGCAGATGTTCCTCTTGGAACATTGTTTTGACAAATTACCAGCAGGGGTCAGAGAGTGGGTAAGGGACCGTAAACCCTCCACTCTGCACGAAGCAGCTCGCCTGGCGGATGAGTATACCGACGCCCGCAAACTGGACAGTCTCATCAGTAAGGCTCCCGCCAGAGTGGAGTACAGGCCGGCAGCACCAGCATCAGCCAACCTATACCAGCCTCCCATGAATCGCCCATCAGCACCTCCTCCATCTGCCCCGTACCAACAGCCACCTCGGTTTCATGCATGGGAGTACACGCAACCCATTCGGTGCTACCTGTGCAAACAGCTGGGGCACAAACGTCCCGAGTGCCCGATGAACGGCGCCAATCAGAACCAGTCCTGGAGGAGACCAGCAAGCGGCAGTCCACGACCTCCCCTCCCGGCCGCTCACTGTGTAGAGGAAGAGGAGTGCTGGGGCATCCTGCATGAGGCAGACCCCGTTCAGGCTGCCCACCGGGATAACCGACAGCATCACCGGCAGTGTGTGAAAGTAAACGGGAAGGAGGTCAGTGGTCTACGAGATACCGGGGCAACAATGACCTTGCTCCAGAAGCACCTGGTATCCGAAGCCCAACATACAGGGGACACGGTCGCCGTACGAGTAGCCGGGGGTGCCGTGTTCCGTCTGCCCGTTGCCCGGGTACATTTGGATTGGGGAGTGGGCGCTAGACATGTGAATGTGGGGGTCATGAAGGACTTACCAGCGGATGTTCTCCTTGGCAATGACTTGGCGCCCCTTGTTTCAGCCTTTGCTCCCATGGGTCCTGCTGAAGTGGATGCTGTCACGACCCGTGCCCAGACCCGTGCCGCCGAGACCGGCCCACCTGCTGCTGAGACCCAGGTAAGACTCTCTCCCCCGACTTGTACCTTAGACCAGGCCCCTTTAGGCTGGGATACCCCAGAGATGTACGGGAAGGAAACCAGGGAAGACCCGACGCTAGCCAAGTACAGGGCCAGGGCCGATTCGGGGGGAGAAGGAGTAGATGGGGAGCACTACGAGTGGGTGGGGGATAGACTGTACAGGATCCCGAAACCGCCCCAGAAGCCGAGTACCCCTCCGCAGAATCGACAGCTAGTGGTGCCTGCAAAATACCGGCAGGAGATTCTGCGGATTGGGCATGATGTCCCCTTAGCCGGCCATCTAGGTTCCCGCCGCACAGCTCATAGGATCACACAAAATTTCTTCTGGCCCAATTTTAACCGAGATGTGCGGGTTTATTGTAGCACGTGTGACACCTGTCAACGGGTAGGTAAGCGGGGGGATCACCCAAAAGCTAGGCTTCAGTCGATGCCTATCATTGGAGAACCCTTTTCCCGCATAGCCGTTGACATTGTGGGTCCACTGGCCAGGGCTAGCCCATCAGGTAAGAAGTATATTCTCACCGTGGTGGACTATGCCACACGTTATCCAGAGGCAGTAGCGCTGTCTAATATAGAGGCAGAGACGGTTGCTGATGCCCTGGTTAAAATCTTCACTAGGGTCGGGTTCCCTCAGGAGATTCTCTCCGATCAGGGAACCCAGTTCACCGCTGTGCTTACCCAGCAGCTGTGGAAGGTGTGCGGTATTAAACCTCTGCTTAGCTCACCGTATCACCCATAGACTAACGGTCTCTGCGAGCGATTTAATGGCACCCTCAAACAGATGTTGAGGACCTTTACTGACACTTGCAGAGATTGGGAGCGATTCCTGCCTCATCTGCTATTTGCATACAGAGAGGTGCCCCAGGAATCTTTACTCTCCCGGTATGCTGTTACACCTGAGGCGTATGCTGTTACACCTTTGAGTTACTCTATGGGAGAAGGGTCCGTGGACCCCTAGATCTCATTAGAGGACACTGGGAGGGGGAGACAGAGCAAGAAGGGACTCCCATAGTACCATATGTCCTGGAACTCCGGGACCGCATGGAGAAACTATCCCTGATGGTCAGGGAGAATCTCCAGGCGGCCCAGGGGAGACAGAAACGGTGGTACGATCGGGGTGCCCGACAGCGGGTCTTCCAGGTTGGACAGAAGGTTCTGGTACTCAAGCCTGTGAAGACGAACAAGATGCAAGCATCTTGGCAGGGCCCGTATAAAGTGTTAGCTCAGGTGTGTGATACTACCTACCTTATAGCCAGCTGTTCAGATGAAAGGATTCAGCGATCCTTCCATGTGAACATGCTGAAGGAGTATCAAGAACGACCAGAAGATGTTGCGGCAGTATGTGCCCCAGCTTCTGACGACCCCGAGAACTTACCGTTACCCGACTTGCTAGAGAGGGACCCCCAGACAGACCTTACTAGTCTTGTACAGCTAGGGGACCGGCTAAACCCGGCAGAGGAGGTACAGGCACGACTGTTACTGTGGGAGAAGCAGGCGACGTTCTCCCAAGAACCCGGGTACACTACCCTAGCTGTACACAAGGTCGAGACACCCGGACAGAACCCCCTACGACAACCCCCATACCGTATTCCTGAAGCAGTCCAAGAAGGAATGCGGAAGGAAATACAGGAGATGACCAGGCTGGGGGTTATCGAATATTCAAACAGCCCTTGGGCCTCGCCTGTAGTTCTGGTGCCTAAGAAAGATGGGACCACCAGGTTCTGCGTGGACTACAGGCGGCTCAACGAACGGACCACCACTGACGCCTACCCTATGCCCCGGGTAGACGAGTTATTAGACCGCATTGCCAGGGGGCGCTACCTGACCACCATTGATCTGTGTAAAGGTTACTGGCAGATTCCCCTGGCCGAGGATGCTATCCCTAAGTCGGCATTCGTCACCCCATTTGGCCTATACCAGTTTAAGGTTATGCCATTTGGGATGAAGAATGCTCCGGCTACCTTCCAGCGTATGGTGGATAGGCTCCTCGATGGCTTTCAGGATTTTGCATGTGCATACCTGGATGACATTGCGGTCTACAGTGAGACCTGGGAAGACCATTTAGTACACGTGGGGGTGGTGCTGGACAAGATTCGGGCCGCAGGCCTGACCTTGAAGCCAGACAAGTGCCATCTAGGCATGGCAGAGGTGCAGTACTTGGGTCACAGAGTAGGATGTGGGAGGCAGAGACCGGAGCCAGCCAAGGTAGAGGCTATGGCTAACTGGCCCACACCTATCACCAAGACCCAAGTGCTGGCCTTCTTGGGGACGGCAGGGTATTACCGACGTTTTGTCCCTGACTACAGTACGGTTGCTAAGCCCTTGACTGACCTGACTAAGAAGAATTTGCCTAAGCAGGTCCTGTGGTCTCCAGCTTGTGAAGCCGCGTTTCAAGCACTTAAGCAGGCTCTTGTTAATGCTCCTGTCCTGGCTGCCCCAGTCCCTAACAAACGCTTTCTTGTTCATACAGATGCTTCCATGTATGGACTGGGGGCTTTGCTAAGCCAGGTCGGGGAAGATGGAGGAGAGCAGAAAGTTACTACCTCGGGAAGTAAGTTATGCGGCAGTGGAGAAGGAGTGTTTAGCCCTGGTCTGGGCACTGAAGAAATTGAGCCCTTATTTGTATGGGCAGGAGTTTTCCCTTATAACGGACCACAACCCCCTTGTCTGGCTTAACCGGGTCTCAGGAGACAATGGCAGACTGCTGAGGTGGAGTCTGGCACTACAGCCTTACAACTTCACCATCAGCTACCGACCCGGTAAGCAGAATGGGAATGCGGATGGGTTGTCCCGGCAAACAGACGTCCCTACTTCTTCCCAGTCCGGTCATCCCCAAGTTGACCCGCCAAAGGGTCAAGCCGGGTCTGCCGGAGTGTTCCACAAGGGGGGAGCCGTGTGACAGACCCATCTGTCTGGATTACAAATGCTTTGTTCGCCTGTTTTGCCGGTTACATGAATTTCCCCATTCGTATGCTTTATTCAAGGGAATGTCGGTTTTGTCGAACGGAACTACCGAACGGACGGCCACCCAGAAGAGAAGTGTGCTGCTGGTTAACCTATTGATCCCAATTAGAACGTTGCGGTTAACCACAGACACTTCTCAATTAAAACCGAATGCCGGGTGGTCGTCGTTCGTATGTCGACCACGAGGCGGCGGCCATTTTGTCCATGCGAAAGACCAGCGGTGTTCGACGATTATTTCATGGATCTGAAAACGGACACTTTTTCAGCTGAACACCGCTGAAGCCGTCGACCTCCCCTTCTCAATCGACAAAAGTATACGAATGCCAGCCGTTCGGGAGATTCAACCACACGAATGGACTTAACCCAGATAGCCGTCCCATGGAGTCAATCGCATACCGAAGAACTGAAAGAGACTTTGACTCCATGGCGATTGAACTGTGCGAATGGGATCTGAGCGCTATTCTCCAATAATGTGCACTCAGATCCAGGCTATCTGGGGATATGTAATACGAATGTAATATGTTCGGCAGTTATGAAGTTATAGATTTTCATGTGATTTTGCGACTTGTATTTAAAATGGCGATTGCCTCTGCTCGGGGAGATAATTGAGTTACTTCCCAATTATCCCCCGAGCAGAGGGGAGGGAACTGTGATGCATGCTGGGAATATTGTGGGGATGTATGTCCAAAATGTCCCCATGTCCTTCTGTAATTTCAGTCTCCCATTTGGTCCCCTAGGGGAGTGTCCACCAGGTGGGAGACCTGCATAAATACCGGGCAGGTAGCCCACAGTAAATGAGTTCGTGTTTTACCCTCAAAGCGGAGCTTGGTCTCGTTATTGGGGGGATTTGGTTACCAGCGACTAGAGACTACTTATTTGGATTATTTGCCGCTTGGGAGATATTGACGTTCGGTTACTATTTGCCGTTCGTGGATTTGCAGCTCGTGAAGGGAATTAGCCATACAGGTACCGTTCGGGAGTTTGGAGTGTTCCCTGGCTAGCGGTTCGCATGGTTTTATGATACCCGCTACCCGACCACATTATTGCGAACGGGGGATACTCGCTAAATGGCGGTTTGTACATTTTCCTACTGGAGGTACCGTAACATTCCTGATGAAAGTCCCAGACGTGGACTGAAACATTGAAACAGCCTTTTAAATGGATCAATAAATTTACAACTTTTGCTTCATTTGGTTACAAAGGACCTTGATCTATATTTTGAACCAATGGACCAATTTGGATGATTTTGAAATACATTTGTATTTGGAGTATGCTGATTCTGAAAATGTACGTTTTATGTGAATGTGATACATACTTTTCAAGTTATGAATAATGTGGAAAAACTTTATTTCTCTGCCAGTGATAATTACATTACCCATTTTGTAAGGTAATTGCATCACAGGCAGAGGGGAGGATTTTGTTTGGGAGTGTCTGAGTGTATTGTATGTGTTTATTGGTTGTTTTCCAAAACCCTGTGGGTGGTACTATGTGTATATAAGAACAATAAACCCACAGCTCTGTCTGTTCCTGCTTGACCCTCAAAACAGAGCCTTGTCTCGTTCTTGGGGGAATTTATGGTATGCTGTTGCAGTTCGACTGCTAGGAGTGTAAACCTTTCGTATGGTTTTTCCTATTCGGCTGTTTACAGCATTCGTATGGTTCCAGTTCAGCTGTTTACAGCATTCATATGTTTCTCTGGTTCGGTGGATTGGTATCTACAGTAGCTGTGCCTGTGTCTCTGGAAGGGAAGATCTACTAAACGGTGGTTTAACCCTTTTATGCCTGGGGGTGCCGTTACAATTGGTGGCAGCAGTGGGATCGTTCCTACAGCCAGAAGGACAGCTACAGGAGACACCATTTCTTTTAATTTACAAGTGGGGGCAACGCATGTCCCAGTACAGCGACCCTAAAAGCAACAGAATGGAACCAGCAGTGTTATACGAGGAGGAGGACCTGGATGGCCGGGATGCATTAAGGAAAGGCATCTGGTACCAGGCCCTGGATAATGTACAATACCAGCGGGATGAGTGTCTCCCCAGTGAAGAGCAGTGGTTGCAGAAGCAAGTGGCCCTGTGGATGCCCTTCCTGGGAGAGCAGCCCCTGGGGGAATGGGTGAAGGAACTAGAGCACCGGGTATGGCAGGAGCTATGGCTGGAGGATGCCTACCATGGCACAGTATATACCCTGGACAGCCGAGCATGACAAGAGAGTATGATGGTCCTGGCTTGTTATGGGAGTCCTTTGCAGAGCCTGACTTAGGGAGCCCTGCGCAGAACAGTCTTCAGGACATTTTCTATGAGAGGGATTCTAGGCATGACTGGGATGACCCCCATGAGGTAGAGCAAGACCTGGCTCACCTGCAATCCTGGAGTGGGAACTGGAGCAGGAATACCGAGATCACTTCCACTCCATTGGGAAGACTCCGCAGGACAGCAGAGTGACAGATCCAGTTCCAGACCCCTTCAGCTGGGAAGATATTGTTGAGATTTACTGGGAGGAACCCCAGGCGGCAGGTGGAGATGGGACAGAGGTCTCTCCACCGGCCCTACAGGGATGCTGGGCGGTCAGCCCAGATCCCCAGCGGCAGATTGATTTGCAGGGAATAGAGAGCCATGTCTCCTTTCCCCAGAGGCAGTGTACCTTGCAGGGAGAGGAGAGCAGTGTCCTCCCTCCCCAGCGGCAGGGTGAGCTACAGGGATGCTGGGCGGTTGGCTCAGATCCTCAGCGGCAGTGTGAGTTGCAGGGAATTGGGAGCCCAGTCTCCATTTTCCAGTGGCAGGCTGAGTTACAGGGGACAGACATAGTTGCTCCTGTCCCCCAGCAGCAGAATGAATTGCAGGGAATTGGGAGCCCAGTCTCCATTCCCAAGCGGCAGAGTGTCCTACAGGGAATAGAGAGCCCAGTCTCCTTTCCCCAGCAGCAGGACTCTGTATTGGGAGCAGAGACAGTCAGTCTCCCTTCCCCACGGCTGGAAGTATGTATGGGAGAGGAGCTTGTTACTCCCTCTCCCCAGCGGCAACTTAACGTACCAGGGGGAGACAGTAAACCCCACAACCATGCAGATGGGACTGTGGTCTCTGCACTTACAGCACAGGGGGTAGGGACGGTCGGTCCTACCCCCCAGCGACAGGGCTGTTTATCCAAAGGGGAGACAGTCGGTCTCCCCTTCCAACAACCAGGCTCCAACCAGGCTACTCCCGTGGTAGCACTGGCACCAGGGCAGAGTACCGCTGGTCTCTGTCCACTCAGCAACCCACCAAGGCAGCTTACCATTCACCCACACAGCCATGGTGAGGCACCTGGACATGGACAAAATTCTCCTCTACCCAGGTGTAGTAACAAGTTATTGTGGGTGGGCTGTATTACTGATTGTGTTTTGTGGGTGGGCTGCTGGACTAACCAGGGCACTGACCGGCAGGAGGTCAGATACCCTGTTAGTCTGTTTCGAAAAGGGGAGAGATGTGACGAGACCAACCTCGCCACTGTGCATTGGAGAAGCCTGGTTGCCTGCCTGCTGCCTTTAGACTATGGCCCCATGTTGAAACGCTTCATTTTCCCCTGCGAAGACATGAAAGCTGGGTCATTCGGTGCTGGCCCTGTTTGAGCCCATTCGTATAATGAAAGACTATGGGAAAGACTTTGGCTCCATGGCAATTGAACTGTATGTGTGTGCTCTGAGCACCATTCAGTAATAATGTGCACTCAGATCTGAGCTGTGACGAGAGCAATCTCTGGACTATGGCCCCATGGTAAAACTTGTATTTTCCCCTGCAGAAAGGCTTATTTGGGCCTTTCTGCCAGGGTGGTCGGTAAATTCTATGTACCGAACAACTGCATGAATGACTGGACCGCCTGGGAGCTGGAGTGTGTCGGCAATTTACCTCCCAGAAGCTGCGGTTAACCGCAGCTTAATTGACAATCACTGGGTGGTCGCGGTTACACCTAGCCGCCACACGATGGCGGTGTTATGGAAGCTCCCCTGGTAGCTAGCGCTTGTTCTACCCAGTGGCAGGACATCAAAAGCAGACACTCAAGCCTCCAAGCGCTGAGGCTGGAGGTCTGCAAACCCATTCGGGAACTGAACAACGGAGCATTCGGGACTTTTAGTGTTGCGATGTATTCGGTGTAAAAGTACCCAGATAGCCTGTCATGGAGCCTGTTCGTGGAATTAAAGACTTTGGCTCCATGGCGATTGGACTGTATTCGTGAGTTCTGAGCGACATTCGCTTAATAATGTGCGCTCAGACCTGAGCTATCTGGGGATATGTTAAATGTATATATTTATTGTAACCTTTCTAACATAATGGCGATTTGCCTTTGTTCTGGCAGATAATTGAATTTCTTCTCAATTATCTCAAGGGCAGAGGGGGGAAGCCAGGATGCATTGTGGGAATATAATGTGACTGTGTGTCCTAGATTGATGCTTGTCTGTCCTTGGTTACAGTCTCCCATTTGGTCCCCTAGGGGAGTGTCCACCAGGTGGGAGACCTGCATAAATACTGGGCAGGTAGCCCTCATTAAACTGTTCACTGCTTGACCCTCAACACGGAGCTTTGTCTCGTTCTTGGGGGGGATTTATTGTTTGCTGTTCCAGTTCGACTGCTAGGAGTATAAACCTTTCGTATGGTTTTTCCTATTTGGCTGTTTACAGCATTCATATGCTTCCGGTTCGGCTGTTTACAGCATTCATATGCTTCTCCAGTTCGGTGGATTAGTGTCTATAGTAGCTGTGCCTGTGTCTCTGGAAGAGGGTGGGGGTTCACCCCAAAGCGAAACTGCTATCCACGTCAATCATAGAAGAACCCTTCAGCCGGATAGCAGTCGACCTGTTGGGGCCCCTCAAAAGACCTAGTCCATCCGGTAAATGGTTCATCCTTACTGTGGTGGACTATGCCACCCGCTACCCCGAAGCCATTGCTCTGGCCAATATTCAGGCCGACACCGTGGCCAATGCATTAGTTGGGATATTCACCCGGGTGGGGTTCCCTAAAGAAATTCTCTCAGACCAAGGGGCCCAGTTCACTGCAGAACTACAGAAGGTCTGCCAGATTAAGTTTCTACTTAGTTCCCCGTACCACCCCCAGACAAACTGCCTCTGTGAACGTTTCAACGGCACCCTCATGCAGATGTTAAAGACATTCACAGATGAATACTGTGACTGGAAGTGATTCCTGCCTCACCTCATGTTTGCATACAGAGAGGTACCACAAGAGTCCACTGGTTTTTCTCCCTTTGAGCTATTATATGGGAGAAGGTGGCGAGGCCCCCTGGATCTCATTAGGGAGCACTGGGAGGGGGCAACAGAACAGGAGGGAATCCCCATTGTATTATATGTACTAAAGCTTCGGGATCGCATGGAGCAGCTGGCACAGATGGTTAAAGAGAACCTCCAGGTGGCCCAGGGGCGACAGAAAGTATGGTACGATCTGGGTGCCCGTCAATGTACGTTTCAGGTAGGGCAGAAGGTCCTAGTATTAAAACCCACCAAACAAGATAAACTGTCTGGCAGGGCCCTTACCAGGTGGTAGACCAACTTTGTGATAACGCGTATAATCGCCAGTGAAAGAAATGAGAGGGCTCGTAAAGCCTTCCATGTCAACATCCTCAAAGAGTACCAGGAAAGGCCTGAAGACATAGCTGCTGTATGCGCCCCAGCCACTGACAACCAAGAAAGCTTACCTTTGCCCGATCTCTTGAGAATGCAGCCCCAGACCGACCCCTCAGTCAAATAAAGTTAGGAGACAAGCTAACGCCCTCAGCGAGGGAGCAAGTCAATCACCTAATCACTAATAAGAGCCAAACGTTCTCCCAAGAACCTGGTTTCAGCACATTAGCAACCCATCAAGTAGAGATCCCCGGCCAGGCCCTACTTAGACAGCCCCCCTATCTGATCCCTGACGCCATCAGAGCCAGTATGAGGGAAGAGATACAGGAGATGTTAAGACTGGGGTCACTGAACCCTCCAATAGTTCCTGGGTGTCCCCAGTGGCCCTGGTACCAAAGAAAGATGGGACCACCCAGTTTTGTGTGGACTATTGGCGGCTAAATTATAAAACAGTGACCAATGCCTACCCAATGCCCAGAGTGGATGAGTTGTTAGATCACATTGCCAGGGGACGATATCTGACCACCATTGACCTCTGCAAGGGGTACTGGCTGTGATTAACTGCCCTTTGCCACTGACATTTGGAGAGGCCTGCTTGCCAACTTCTTGCCCTGAGACTATGGCCCCTGAAGTGTATTGCCATTTAAAAAGTCTATTTGGGCTTATTGAATTTTTAAAACACTTTTTCTGCCCCTTAAATTAGATGGGAAAATGTGCCTCTTCCCCCTCCCCTTTTTTCCTATCCTATTGTTCTCCAGCAGGGCGTTGTCCCAGGTACACTGCCAGACCAGTTGAAACTGGCTGCTTTGCTATTGTCTAACCCCATGGCGATCCAACTGTATTCGTGGGATCTGAGCGCTTTTCTGACATATTGAGTGCTTAGATCCAAGCTATCTGGGGATATGTTGAACATATAGGTTAAACATTGTATTATATGCAGGCCCGGACTGTCCATCGGGCACACCGGGCAAATGCCCGGTGGGCCGCGGTGGCCATGGGCCGAGGCCGGCAGGGGAGGTCCCAGAATCTCCCCTGCCGGTCTATGCAGGGCCGGCGCTATCCGAGCGCCGGCCCCGCTGTTTGCAATGGAGGGCCGGTGGGGAGATCAAAGCTCTCCCTCACCGGCCAATTTAAATAGACCTGCGGCTGGGGAGGGAGAGGAGGACCCGGCGGAGCGCTATCTTGCAGCTCCGCCGGGTTCCTCTTGTGAGATCCGGCGCGTTGCCATGGCAACAACCGGATCTCGCGAGAGTGAACTCTAGCCCGCAGGCTTGCGTTCACTCAACACTGGACTACCAGGGATGATGTCACCGTGCCGGTCCCTCCCCTCCCACTCACCAGCGTACCGGTCCCCCCTTCCCAGGCCAAAGGTAAGAAGGGAGGGGGGGACATAATGCATGATTAATTTTATTTTCTACCACCCAAACACACACAATCCCTTATAATATTCACACACAGCACTCTCACACCTATCACACTCATCACTCTCACACCTATCACACTCATCACTCTCACACCTATCACACCCATCACTCTCGCACCTATCACACCCAGCACTCTCACACCCATCACACATAGCACTCTCACACCCATCACACATAGCACTCTCACACACACAGCACCCTCACACCCGTCACACACAGCACCCCCACACCCGTCACACACAGCACTCACATACTGCACCCTTCACATACACACTACATCCCTCACAGATACCCACTGCACCAAACACACACACACACAATACTTCCGAACATATTATATATATATATATATATATATATATATATACATGCACACACATAAACATACTACAGCACCCCTCACACACATACTGCACTCCTAAACACATTACGTTCCAGACACACACTAGATCCCTTACACACTCTGGATCACTTATAAACACACTAGATTCATTGTAAACAAACACCTACTACACATCGAAACACACACTATCTACAGCCCCTACAAACACTACGTCACCTATATACACACACACTATAGCCTGTATGCACACACTTACTACATCCCCTATACACACATTCTCTACAGCCCCTAGCCATATATGCATCACATTACACCACAAACACAACACGACTAAAACCGACACCACACACCACAATCGGCTCACTCTACACACACGCAATCCCACAAGCAGGCTCCAAACACATGCATAATACTCTTTCCTGGCCCTTTTGTCTCCGGGTATCCATTTATAGAGACACCAGAGACAAATTACAAGGATACAGAGTGCAAGCATGTTATTAAATTTGCTTGCACTGTGCAGAACAAATACAGGGCTTTTTTTTATCATGCTAGAGCTCTTGCAGAGTTCTGCGCATGATCTGCCCTGGAAGAGCATTGAACCAACATGCTCACTTTGAGAGGGGGCGTGTTTTCATTGGTGATGACGAAACACACCCTCTCTGCCCCGCTCCCTTCTTAGTGGGCCGCTGTGATAAAAAAAATGCCCGGGCCGAATTTTTCTCCCAGTCCGGCCCTGATTATATGTTATGTATTTTTATGTAGTTTTTGTAACAGTTTGTGGACTTACCACAGCCAATTATCTCTAGGATAGAAGAGAAGATAGACCGGCCACACAGCCTAAATCTGTGGAACTGTTTTGGGCATGAAAGCCATGCTTGCGGTCGGTCAAATATGACTTCCATAAAACTTTTGAACCCTTGCTCTGATCTGGGTGATTTTTGGATATGTTGTTCACCCAGATCAGGGCTATCCAGGGATGTAGGATTTATGAGAATAAATTGCTGTTTTGGAGTGTTTCTGTGTTTTTGGTAAAATCTGTATATTTTCTGCCTGTGATAATTAGGTTAGCCCATTGTGTTCAGTAATTGTATCACAGGCAGAGGGGAGAGTTTGTGTGCCTAAGCTTGGAGTGTCTGTACTGTACTGTGTTGATTGGCTGTTGTAACTTTGTGTCCTGTGTACCACAAGGTCCACATGGGTGGTAACCTTATGGGAAAATGTGTATATAAGAAAGTCCTGTGTCCTCATTAAAACAGTTCTACTTGACCCTCAACTCACAGCCTTGACTCGTGTTTGTAGGGGACAGCTATAATCACTACAGGGATTTGCTATGCTCTCCATATTCCCTTAGCTTCACTGAGCTCTTGCAAGAGCTCTTGTTCCTGATCCTGCTTCACTCTGGGAGGAAGAGAGGTTCCCCCACTGGAACCTGGAGCCTTGTCATAGATCCAGGGTGGATAGGAGATGGTGAGACCCCAACCCAGCAGCGACAGTTCGTGGGGCCTGCAGTACTTATGGTGTATGCAGTGCTGATGGTCCTTGGTGAGTGCTAGGAGCATCTTTTATACGTTTTTTTTCTGCCTAGAGATAATTGAGGTAATAAAGTATCTGACTCCATTATCTCCCAGGCAGTGGGGAGGGATTGTGTGCTGTGTGTGGGAGTGTTGTGCCTTGTAAACTTTTGTTAATGGTTACTGTGACATTGTAAATCTGTCTACTATCAGGTCCATGTGGGCGTACCCCTTGCATGGGGATTGTCATTTAAGGCCATGTGTGGCACCATTAAAATCAGTTCCTCTTCACCCTCAACATAGAGCCTCATCTCATGTGTGGATGGGACAGCTATAATCACTCTGGAGATTGTTATACTCCCTTGGGTTCTAATCACTAGCTCTTTTGAGAGCTGTTCCTGCTATACTCTCTGGAGTAGGAGAGGTTCACCCACTGGAGGCTGGATGCTGGTCTTGGGTCCAGAGTAGGTGGAGGACAGCGAGACCCCAACCAAGCTGCGGCGGTTTGTGGGGTCTGCAGTGCTGATGGTCCTCGGTGAGCACTAGAAGCATCGATTGGCAGAGGCACCTGGTCGGGATGCCAGACGGTCTGCCACAAATACTAAATGTGTAATTGAGGTATTATTGTAAAATGGTTAAAATACTTAGAATTATATATAATAATATAAGCGGTATGTTGCAAAATCGCGGCAACCGCAGATGGCTGGTGTAACAGATACCCTGTTATGGATTTCCTCCTCATTTTATCCCAGGATACTATTTTACTTTATTTACTTTGAAACTGGGATTTATGGGTTCTAAAAACCCTATTTGTACCTACTATGACTTCAAGGCACTGAACATCCGGACCACACACAAGTGGAGTGTGCAGCCTATATACCCTATTTATTTAACCGCATCCAAATTATCGAACATCTGAGTGGTCGTCGTTCGTATAGTCGAACACGTGACGGCGGCCATCTTGTTTAGTCAAACGTATTCAGCGGTGTTTTGTCGTCTAGTTCATGGAACTCAAATCGGAGAAGCTTCGGCACGAACACCGCTGAACAATTACCTTGATTGCGTTCTACGAAGAAGTAAGTAGAAATATAGATTAGGGTGTTGCCGTGCATGTGATCTATTTGGATTTTGCCAAGGCATTTGATACAGTTCCACACTAGGAAATCGGTCTAGATGAAAATGCTTGTTCTTGGGTAGAACATTAGGCTTAAAAACAGAGTACAAAGAGTTATCATTAATGGTAAATTTTCAAGCTGGACAGAGGTGGCAAGTGGTGTCCCTCAGGGGTCTGTTCTGGGACCCCTTCTATTTAACATGTTTATAAATGATCTTGAAGACCGCATTGAAAGTCATGTTTCAGTGTTTGCAGATGACACCAAACTTTGTAAACAATACAATGTGAGCAAGATATTACTTTGCTGCAGAGGGATTTAGATAGACTGGGGGACTGGGCACTCAAATGGCAGATGAAATTTAATGTTGAAAAATGCAAAGTTATGCACTTCGGCGTAAAGAATACACAAGCAATGTATACCCTTAATGGAAGCGAATTAGGGATAACAACACACGAAAAGGACTTGGGAATTGTTATAGACAACAAACTATGCAACAATGTGCAATGTCAATCAGCTGTGGCCAAGGACAGTAAGGTATTGTCATGCATGAAAAAGGGCATTCATTCTCGGGACAAGAATATAATTTTGCCTCTTTATAAATCACTGGTAGGACCCCATATTGAATATGCTGTGCAATTTTGGGCACCTGCTCTAAAGAAGGATATTATGGCGCTAGAAAAAGTGCAGAGGCGGGCTACAAAATTAATAAAAGGAATGGAACATATCGGCTATGAAGAAAGGTTAACAAATTTAAACCTATTTAGTTTAGAAAAACGTCGCCTGAGAGGGGATATGATAACATTATACAAATATATTCGGGCCAATACAAACCATTGTGTGGAAATCTATTCACAAACCGGACTTTACATAGGACACGAGGCCATGCGTTTAGACTGGAAGAAAGAAGATTTCGTCTAAGGCAAAGGAAAGGTTTTTTTACTGTAAGAACAATCAGGATGTGGAATTCTCTGCCTGAAGAAGTGGTTTTATCAGAGTCCATACAGATGTTCAAACGGCTACTAGATGCATACTTGCAAGAACAGAATATTCAAGGATATAATTTTTCAATGTAGGGTAATAACTGCTTGATCCAAGGATAAATCTGACTGCCATTCTGGGGTCAAGAAGGAATTTTTTTTCCTAGCTTGTTGCAAAATTGTGCTTCAAACTGGGTTTTTTTTGCCTTCTTTTGGATCAACAGCAAAAAACAAATGTGAGGTAGGCTGAACTTGATGGACGCAAGTCTCTTTTCAGCTATGTAACTTTGTAACCTTCAATGGAACTTCGGCTATTCGAACGGGAGTCGAGCGGCATTCGGTGAGTCGAACCCCACGAACAAGGGACACACACTATGTTCAACAACCATTACGTTCGGTAATTTGAACGGTATTTCGACTGTTTGAAATAGACCGGCCACACAGTCTAATTCTATGGAACTGTTTTGGGCATGAAACCATGCGTGCGGTCGGTCAAAAAGAGACTTCCAGGAATTTCCTGAACCCCTGCTCTGATCTGGGTGATTTTTGGATATATTGTTTACGCAGATCAGGGCTATCAGGGGATGTGACATTTATGGGGATATCTTGTGTTTTGGGGTACTTACATAAAAAAATTCATGTGCTTTAAAACTTACAGGTATCCAAATATGTGCAATTCCATGGAGAGGAGGAGATCTAAAAAATATTTTAGGTAGAACTGAAATGGAATGGGTTTTTAATTTAAAAACATTAATACCAGAAGGCTTGAATGCTGATTTCGATCTTTTTAATTTTTTATAATTTATGGATATGCTAACCTTCATTTTATACACTATTTTATATGTAGAAAATTAGTCTTTTTATAAGTTTATATTACTGTATGCCTTTATAGTTCTGTCCTTTTATTTATTTTTAATTTTATGGATTATTGTTTCACATCATTTGCCCCTTTATTTTCTTTTAATTAAGACTTAAAAAGCCTTTTTATAAATATCATATAGCACTTTTATAGTTGCCCACTTTTGGCCCTAATGCAAAATGGCCGCCACTTTCCCAACTCTGACACAATTTCGTCCAAAGTGACTACATTTCCCATACACCCTTTTCTGCCGACCGCATCTATATTGTTTATCTTATTTTCCCAATTAAACATCCACTATATGATTTATCCCTATCCGTCCGTTACTCTTATCAATCTATGATATTACCCAGCTATATGCGGTTGCCGCGATTTTGCAACATACCGCTTATATTATTAATTCTGAGTAGTCTAACCATTTTACAACAATACCTCAATTACACATTAAGTATTTATCCCCAAAATGTTTTTATTCACTTTTAAATGTAAACCGAGAACCATTTCTGAAAATTGTTTTAACTTTTTATATGTACTGTACCAAGTAAAGTCACGTGATCGCGGTCACATGACGATGACGTCATTTTGGAGCCAAAATGTTAATTTATGCAATTCCGCTACCTATATATAAATGTCTACTGCCAGGTATTTGTTTTTACACTTGATAAAACTTTTACTTTACATATTTTTCCATTTACTTTTTGCCTGGCACATCCTACCATCTGCAGTACCAGTACCATCACCCAAAGTATTCATAGATGGGGATTGTTCCACCATTGGTCTCCTCTGTTTTTCTCTTTTTCATATGCTGCTGATGATTTTACTTAAGACGTCCTCTGAATTCCTGAAGAAATATATTTGATACCTAGAGACTTTGTTTTGGGTACCTTTTACGATACCTTTAAATTTTGTTTTATTTGGCGCACCCTGTACTCGCGGTTTTCTGTCTTCTCAGTTTTTTTAAGGGTTTGAGGGTTACCCTTTCCCCCAGATGTGCAGCCTGTTACATTCCATTTTAATTTTTGTTACATTGTATAAGGCTAATTCAGATAACCTATTTTAGCAAATTTATATGGGGATTAAGTTTCGCTATATGGCCATGTTGTGTTAGGACCAGCTCTACTCTACAATACCCCAATATAGGTGGGTCCTACACTAATTCCAACATGGGAGAGTGCCAAAAAGTGCATTTTCTTAATATGTTGTATATTATATATATATATATATATATATATATTTTTTTTTTTTTTGTTTTGTTTAATATTGTATTAACTATCCACAGACTTCAGGTGGAAGGGGTTTTCAATCACAACTTTCCCCCACCATAACCTATTTGGATTTTGCTTCCCAAGCACTACCAAGCCTCACTAAGCAAACCAGTAACCAACCTCATGCTGATGATTTGCATTAACAATGAAACAGCTGTCCATGAGTGGTTTACTGGCTTCGCATTTTTTCCTAAGTTGTGGTTCAAAGCTGTTGTATACAGCAAACACAGGCTCAAAGGAATCCATGTTTAAAATGGAATGAGGCAAAAATATGATTCTTTGTTAAACTAATTTGCATATGCCCACCCAGAATCCTTTGCGGTAGTAACATCACTGCAAATTTGTGATTTCTGTGGGAAAAGCAAGTCTTATGGCTTGACTGGTGTGCAGATTTCTGTTTACTATTGTAATGTAATATATATATATATATATATATATATATATATATATATATATATATTATACACACACACTCTCGGTTTTTCCAAATATATTCAAAAGCTTTCACAATCTATACATCAATGTTTCGACAATGACAGTGCTATACAATGTAAATATATAGTAAATCTTAAGTGAATAACTTACCCCATCTGTGTGACTCAAATCCCGATCTCTGTGAAGAGTTTGCTGGCCGTGCACATGCATGGTGGCGTGACCCCGTGACCTAATGTGCATGATGAGCAGGGGAGGGCTGGCAGCTTTAGGCCTGGGGGGCAGATCCAGTCAAGTGACCCATTGCACCAAGAGGATTGAAAGGGGTGGGGGCAGTCACCTAAACAGACACTCAATGACAGGCACACACTAAAAACACACTCACTGACAGGCACACGCACACACAGAAAGACACACTGTTACAGGCATACGAACTCAGACATACTGACACACACAGACAAACTAGCACACACACACAAACAAAGACACTGTTACAGGCATACTGACTCAGACATACTGACACACACACACAGAGACATACTTGCACACAGACAGACATACTGGCACAGACAAACATACTGACACACACAGACACACCTACTCATACACACACATACAACCAAACTTTACACTTTTAAAACCAGTAGACAGGGGTTGAGTAAGGGCTGTAGTTGGGGGTGGGGTGGGACATGGGCTGTAGTGGAGGGTATATGCTGTAATTGGGGGTTTAGGAAATGTAGGGGCTGAAGTAAACACACTCACTGACAGGCAATTTGGGAAAGGGGCTGACTACGGGGACAGGGGCTGAGGTAGAGGACAGGGGCTTAGGAGGGGGGACAGGGACTGAGGGGAATAAAAAAAAAAAAACTAAAGTGTATTCCCTCCCTGAGTCTTATCTTGGGCCCGGGAGGGGTGGGCAGCAACCAGCATACATCAGTCAGTGAAGTTGGCCTCCCCTGATGATGTCAGGAGGAGGGGGCGTGACTTCCTCTGATCTTCTCCCAGATTCCCCAGCGGTCCTGGGAGAAGAGCAGTGAAAGACAAGCCCCCTCCTCCTGACATCATCAGGAGAGGCTGGCTGACTCCACTGGCTGCAGGGAGAGAGGTGAGTTTAAAAATCTGAGCCAGAGGCCAGATTTTTCCTTTTTTTGCTGGATGCGGGCCCCCCTGCCCCCCTTCCCAGCCTGCCCCTGGTGATGAGGAACTGAGTGACGTGAACATGCGTAATGACGTGAGTTACGACGGGTACCCATAGAAACAATTGGCGATACTATAATCTGCATGGAGGAAATAACCAAAAGGTTATATACAACAACCTGTAAACAAACCACAGATGCTAGATCAGGGATAGGCAACCATATAATAGCACTGTGCCAAAACAAGATTTTTAAGTCTCTTTTTAAAAGTGTGTAGGTTGCCGCATTCTGCTTGTATTATTTATCGGTGCAGCAGTTGCTTTGTAGCATTGTATTTATGCATATGTGGCTTGTTATAGTGTATATATGTTCATGAGTAGTATTGTGTATGATACCTTTGAACATGGGCTGTGTATGGAGGCTGCTTGTGGAATTTTGTATGCAAATGATATGTCACGTTGCATGTTTGTTGGTGTGTGTATTTGTGGGGCGGCTTCCAGTATTGCATGTGAGAGGCTGCTTGAAGGGTTGTGTGCATGTATGTTGATTGTCAATGGTGTCGTGTTTATGGGGGCTATTCGTGTGTGGGCTCTTTGTATTATATGTCTGAGAGGAATTATTTGAATGAGGGGTGGTTTCTTCTCCAGCTCTGTGTATATCTAGCAGTGTGGGTGGCTTCAGTGTGGTCCACTAGGGACCAGGCATGGCCAAGCACAGGTCAAGGGCAGGAGCTGCAATAGCTTTTGCTGGCTGCTCTACTCCAGTGTGGATTCCTGTTCACAAGTAGGGGGAGGAAGTGATTTGAGATCACTTCCTCTAAGTGCTGGAATGCGTAAATTGAGGTTTTTCTCACCAACTGCAACCACTTCTCGGTTTGCAATGGCAGATATCTGAAGTTCCTGTTTGTCTCTGGCAGCCTTGAGTGCCGTGCAAATGTGCCATTGGTTGCTGACCCCTGTGCTAGATACTTAAATAACTGCCCAAAACATTGAGATGACAGTGTAGGGGTCAAGAAATGGATGTATATAGAGTATATAAGATAGAGAAAGTGAAAATATAAAAAAAGGGGGAGGGGGAAGTAAAGATGTTTGTTTGAGCATTTGAAAATAAGGACCTAAATATATGTGTGACAAATATACCAAGTGCTAAGTGAAGAACACAAAAAATCCCAAAAGAGAAAGTATCAAAAGAAAGTGGCCTACCTAGTGTAGAAAACCATCTCTAAATATCCCCCTCACGACTATCAAAGATAAATGCCCATAAAGACTATATAAAACCTATTATGTGCATAAAGACTATAAAACCTGGCACCCCGACTAGGTACCTTCCATTGACCGATGCTCCTAGTTCTTTCTGAGGGCTCCAAGCACTCCACTAGACACCATAACCACCGTAGACCCCATGAACCACCGCAGCTTGGTTGGGGTCTCGCCGTCTTACACCGACTCTAGACCCAAGACCAGGGTCCAGCTTCCAATAGGTAGACCTCTCTTGTAATCCAGAGAGCAGGAACAGCTCTTACAAGAGCTAGTGATTATACTCTGGGGAGTATAGTGATTATAGCAATCCAGAGAGTGAGGTTCTCCAATCCCCCAAACATGAGCCAAGACTTCATGAAGGGCAGAACAGGTCTGTTTAATGCAAGCCAGCACTCACAATTTATACAATTCCTCAGGCCAGAGGCACACCCCCTGGGCCTAATGGAACACAGGCACACAAACTAATCTGAACAATACAACAATGTCTGACCCTCCCACATACAGCACACAAGCCCTTCCCTCTGCCTGTGATACAGTTAACTAAGACAATAGACTAACTCAATTAACTCTAAACAGAAAAAAATAATTTTTACAAGCCCCAAAAAGTACCACAAAAAACATACCCCCACAAAGTCACATCCCCTGATAGCCCCGATCTGGGTGAACAACATATCCAAAATCACCCAGATCTGTTCGGGGTTCACGAATTTCCTGGAAGTCTTATTTTTGCCCCACTGTGCACATGGTCCCATGCCCAAAACAGTTCCATACACTCGATGGCAAAACATTGCTGGACAATTTAAGATGGCCGCCGCCACATGTTTGAATCTGTTCCAGTTAAAAGTCCAAGGGGCAGAAACAGTGCCTTTAAAATACAATATGCCCAAATAGTGTTTTTAAAAGGCAATATATCCCAGGGGCCATAGTCACAGGGCAAGAGGCTGGCAAGCAGGCCTCTCCAAATCCCAGTGACGAAGGTGCTTTCGTCACAAATATATCCATATTTAACATACACAAAGGGCCGGTGCAAGGATGCAAACATACAATCAACACATACAAGTACACTGTCATACAAACACAGACATACAGTCATACAGACACACAGGCATGCAGACACTGTCATATAGAGAAATAAAGACACAGCCATACAGAGACATGCAGAACAAGGCATACAAAAACATACAGGCATGCAGAGACATGCATACACAGGGATGCAGGGACATATATACACAGACATAGTAACACAAAGATATACAGAACAAGGCATACAGAGACGTATGGATACAGTCATACAGACAGGGCCGGCCTTAGGGGTGTGCGAGCTGTGCGGCCGCACAGGGCGCCATGGCAGCAGGGGGCGCCCTATGGCTGACACAGCTTGCACACCCCCTGCCCTCTACCAGGGCTTAGCAGCGAAAGAGACTGTAGGAGGCGGAGCCAAGCAGCCGATGGGGGCGGAGCCAAGTGGTCGGCGGGGGCGGAGCTAACCGAGGCCTGAATCTGCTGCCTGGTAAGTGAGACCATAGTGCCCCTGCTCCCCCTATAGTACCCCTGTTCCCCATCTATCCCTATAGTGCCCCCCTCTCCCCTATAGTGCCCCCTCTACCCCTATAGTGCCCCTGCTCCCCCTATAGTACCCCTGTTCCCCATCTATCCCTATAGTGCCCCCCTCTTCCCCTATAGTACCCCTGTTCCCCATCTATCCCTATAGTGCCCCCCTCTTCCCCTATAGTAATCCTGTTCCCCATCTATCTCTATAGTGCCCCCCTCTACCCCTATAGTAACCCTGTTCCCCCATCTATCCCTATAGTGCACCCTCTACCCCTATAGTAACCCTGTTCCCCATCTATCCCTATAGTGCCCCCTCTACCCCTATAGTACCCCTGTTCCCCATCTATCCTTATAGTGCCCCCCTCTACGCCTATAGTAACCCTGTTCCCAATGTATCCCTTTAGTGCCCTCCTCTTCCCCTATAGTGCCCCCTCTTCCCTATCGTAACCCTGTTCCCCATCTATCCCTATAGTGCCCCCCTCTTCCCCTATAGTGCACCCTTTACCCCTATAGTAACCCTGTTCCCCATCTATCCCTATAGTGCCCCCTCTACTCCTATAGTAACCCTGTTCCCCATCTATCCCTATAGTGCCCCCTATCCCTATAGGGCCCCCCTCTACCCCTATAGTAACCCTGTTCCCCCTCTACCCCTAAAGTGACCCCCTCTACCCCTATAGTACCCCTGTTCCCTATAGTGCCCCCTCTACCCCTATAGTACCCCTGTTCCCCATATATACCTATAGTGCCCCCTCTACCCCTATAGTGCCCCCATCTACACCTATAGTGCCCCTGCTCCCCTTATAGTACCCCTGTTCCCCATCTATCCCTATAATGCCTGCCTCTACCCCTATAGTGCCCCTACTCCCCTTATAGTACCCCTGTTCCCCATCTATCCCTATAGTGCCCCCATCTACACCTATAGTGCCCCTGCTCCCCTTATAGTACCCCTGTTCCCATCTATCCCTACAGTGCCCCTGCTCCCACTATAGTACCCCTGTTCCCCATCTATCCCTATAGTGCCCCCTCTACCCCTATAGTGCCCCTGCTCCCCCTATAGTACACCTGTTCCCCATCTATCCCTATAGTGCCCCCCTCTACCCCTATAGTGCCCCCTCTACTCCTATAGTGCCCCTGCTCCCCCTATAGTACCCATGTTCCCCATCTATCTCTATAGTTCCCCCTATCTACCTCTATAGTGCCCCTGCTCCTCGATCTACCCCTATAGCACCCCTGCTCCGCATCTACCCCTATAGTGCTTCCCCATTTACCCCTATAGTGTACCTGATCCCTCCATCTACAACTATAGTGCCCATGCTCCTTATCTATCCCTATTGTGCCCATGCTCCCCCTATATTGCCATTGTTCCCTGTCTACCCTAGTGACACTGCTCCCCTTATCTACTGCTATAGTGCATTGCTCCCACATCTACCCCAGTGCCCCTGCCCCCCCTATCTACTGCTATAGTGAACAAAAATCACACACGGTCAATACACACACATATCAGACACAGTCAATACACCCATTACAAATATGGCACACAGAGAACACATCACACAATCACGTCTGACACACACATGATAAATGTAGCTGTCTTCCGAGTTCCGGCCAATCAGAACGTTGCCGCGGATTACCACAGGAAAGCTCTGATACTGTAAGTGCCTGAGCTCAGGAGACAGTTGCTGATGGTCTGCACCCAGTGAAGGCACCGACCATATTCCCAGCAAACTGTATCACCAGAGATCAGCATGCCCTCCCTCCATGCAAGGTAATGACAGGGAAGAGGTGATAAATATTTGTTAATTGTTAAATTTTCATTTAATAAATCCCCTATACACATGGATGGCGCGGGGGGGGGGCGCTGTTAAGATTTTTCGCACAGGGCGCCTGAAGGCCTAAGGCCGGCCCTGCATACAGACATACAGTGCATACAGAAACATACGGACACAGTCATATAGAGACATACATACACAGTCACACTCCAACAAATAGTCATACAGAGACATACCAACACAGGTATACAGAGCAGATCCAGAACTTAATCTTGGGAGGGGGACTGGTAGTGAGTTGTAGTGGGGTGATAGGGGCTGTAGTAGGGGGACAGGGGCTGTAGTGCAGAGTTGGGGCTTAGGAAATGTATTAAGGGATAGGGGCAGTAGTAGGGGGTTAAGGACTGAAGTAGATTGATGGCTACAAGTGGGGACAGGGGCTGTAGTGTGGGGGATATGGGCAGCGAGGCTGTAGTGGGTGGATAAGGACTGTAATAAGGGAATAGGGGCTGTTGTGGGGTGTAAAAGGGGGTTAAGGGCTGCACGTGGGGGAATAGAGGCTGTAGTGGAAGGAATGAGATGTAGGGGAGTTAGGGGCTGTGGTGGGGGCACAGGGGCAATATGGTTGGAAACAGGGGCAATATGGTGGGGGCACAGGGGAAGTATGGTGGGGGCACAGGGGCTGTAGAGGGGGACACAGACTGTAGAGAGGGACACAGAAGCTGTAGAGGAGGACTCTGAGGCAATATAGTGGTGTCACAGCGACAGTATGGTGGGTGTAAGTGGGCAGTAGAGGGGAGGACAGGGGCTGTAGAAGGGGGACAGAGGCAGTATGTTGGGGGCACGGGCTGTAGAGGGGAACAGAGTGGGCACAGGGGCTGAAGAGAGGGGCACAAAAGCAATAGAGGGGGGACAGGAGCTGAAGCAGGGGGGCAGGGGTAGTATAGTGGGCACAGGGGCTGTAAAGGAGGGCAGAGGCAGTATAATGGGGACTGTGCCAGTAGAGGGGAAATAGAGGGGGCAGTATGGTGGGGGCAGGAGTTGGAGAGGGTAATAGGGGGGCACAGGGGTAAAGGGGGCACAGGGGTAGTAAAGGGGGGCAGAGGCAGTATGATGGGGAAAGGGGCTGTAGAGTGAAATAGATGGGCTGTAGAGGGGGCACAGTGGCAGTATGGTGGGGGCTGTCAAGGGGGCACAGGGGCAGTATGGTGGGGGCAGGGGCTGTAGAGGTAAATAGAGGGGCATTTGAGATGGGGCAGGGGCTGTAGAGGGAAATGGAATGGCTGTAGAGAGATGCTGCTAAAAACAACAGCAAAAATGTTTTGATTTAAAAAAAATAAAAAATACTAAAAGGTCTTCCACCCACCCTCCCCCTCACAGAGGCTTATCTTGGGCCAGGGAGGGGAAAACCTTATCCATGGTGGTTGGGTGGGACAGGCTGCACTGGAGGCTGGAGCTGCAGAGAGAGGACCACTGGGGAGTCTTGGAACAGTTGAAGTCCCGCCCCCTTCTGACATCATCAGATGAGGACGGCTGACTTCACTGCCCTGTTCCTGGTCTATGCAGGCTGCAGGGAGACAGGTAAGTTGAAAAATCCGAGTCCCCAGCCTGGTGCCCTAAATCGGCCGCCTGTGCTGCTTTATGGGCGCGCCGGCCCTGCACACCATGATTCCGAACCTCCAAAAATGGACAGAATTATACATTGTCATTGAAACCACTTGGATGTACAGTATCCAAGTGCTTAATTCAAAAAGTCTCCTTTTATGGCAAAACAGTCAATCTTGTCAATGGTGATGAATTTGAGTATAGGCAATCTATGGTTAAATTCCAGAAAATGCTTTGCCAAAGGTTTGTCCGTCTTCCCATCCCTGAAAGCTGTCATGATGGCTGATCTATGACCTTGAATAGACTATTGGAGGTGGGGTATTTGAAACATTAGGACAATAAATATCAAGTAGGAGTGAAGCAGAGCTGGAGGAGAGAGCAAAGCACTGTCCCATAGGAGAGAGCAGGAGACAGGTATGTAAGGTAGAGATTACTCTGGGAGGCCATAAGCTTTCCTGAAGAGATGGGTTTTAAGGCCCTTCTTAAATGATTGAAGACTAGGGGAGAGTCTGATGGCAGTAGGCAAGCTATTCCATAGGAGAGGAGCCGCCCGCGAGAGGTCCTGCAAGCGCGAGTTGGCCGTACGGGTGCGAGCAGCGGTCAGGAGGTGGTCACGGGCAGAGCGGAGGGTACGTGGAGGGGCATATTTATGGATCAGTGAAGAGATATAAGCGGGGCTAGAACTGTTCAGTGCTTTAAATGTATGGGTTAGCACTTTGAATTGACTCCTATAGCATACAGGGAGCCAATGTAAGGACCGGCAGAGGGGTGAGGTGTGAGAGGACCGACTAGAGAGGAAAATCAGTCTAGCTGCAGCATTCATTACAGACTGTAGCGGGGCAATACGGCTTTTGGGGAGACCAATCAGGAGAGGGTTCCAGTAATCCATGCGGGAAATTACTAGAGCATGGACAAGCTCCTTGGTAGCATCTTGCGTAAGAAAGGGGCGAATGCGGGCTATGTTTTTGAGTGGGAACCTACAGGACTTGGCAACAAACTGGATGTGAGACTCGAAGGTGAGGCCAGAGTAAAGTATGACGCCAAGACAGCGCGCTTGCAGGGATGGACTTATGTGGATATCACTGACTTGAAGGGAGAGCGAGAGAGGAGGATCAGTATTAGGAGGAGGAAAGACAAGGAGTTCAGTTTTAGAGAGGTTAAGTTTCAGAAAGCGTGAAGACATCCAGTCAGAGATGGAAGAAAGGCGAGCAGTGACACGTTGCAGGACAGCAGGGGAGAGGTCCGGGGAGGAGAGGTATATCTGAGTGTCATCAGCGTACAGGTGGTAGTGGAATCCAAAAGAGGTAATCAGTTTACCAAGAGAGGCGGTATAAAGAGAAAATAGAAGGGGACCAAGGACAGACCCTTGGGGAACTCCAACAGAGACAGGACGAGTGGAGGAGGTATCCTTGGAAAAGGAGACACTGAATGAGCGTTGGGAGAGATAGGAGGAAAACCAAGAGAGGACCAAGTCACAGAGACCGAGCGATTGAAGAGTTTGAAGGAGGAGAGCATGATCAAGGAGAATTAATATGGAGTAATGACCTTTGGATTTAGCGGAGATTAGGTCATTAGTCACTTTGATAAGAGCAGTCTCAGTAGAGTGGAGAGGGTGGAAGCCAGACTGAAGAGGGTCAAGGAGAGAGTTGGAATTAAGGAAGCGGGACACACGGGTAAAGACAAGTCTTTCCAAAAGCTTTGATGAGAAAGGGAGCAGGGATATGGGACGATAGTTAGAAGGGGAGGATGGGTCAAGAGATGTTTTTTTTCAGGATAGGTATTACAGTGGCATGTTTAAGGTCAGCAGGAACAGTGCCAGAAGAGAGAGAGCAGTTAAAGATGTGTGTTAGGGTAGGCACAAGACAAGGGGAGAGAGATCTGATGAGGTGAGATGGGACAGGATCGAGAGGGCAAGTGGTGGGGCGAGAGGAATGGAGAAGCGCAGCCACCTCTTGTTCAGTAGCCGGGTAGAAAGTCTGGAGGGTAGGGAAAGCAAGATTTACATGTGGTTGAGAAAGAGAACGGCAAGGAGGGGAGAATTGTTTCCTTAGCTGTTCAATCTTGTCGGTAAAGTAGCATGCAAAGCTATCAGCTGTAAGGTTAGTTTGGGGGGTGGCCACAGCAGGGCGGAGAAGGGAATTAAAGGTGTCAAAGAGGCGTCTGGGATTGCGGGAGCATGAACTAATGAGAGAGGAAAAGTGTGACTGTTTGGCGAGGGCGAGGGCTGCGCTGTATGAAAGCAACATGAATCTATAATGGAGAAAGTCTGCCTGGTTTTCCTGGGTGCGGGACTTCCTCCAGGAGCGTTCAGCACAACGGGAGCAACTCTGCAGATAGCGTGTTGATTTATTATGCCAAGGTTGGGGTCGTGTTCTCCTCGAGGTGCATGTTTTGAGCGGGGCTGCAGCGTTCAAGGCAGATGTGAGGGTAGTGTTATATGTGGAGATGGCCAGTGAGGGACAGGAGAGGGAAGGGATGGATAGCAGTTGTGAATCAATGTCAGCTGACAGCTGCTTGAGGTCAATAGAGTTAAGGTTCCTCCTGAGCTGAGGGGGGTTAGGCTGAGATTGTTGGGTGAGGGGGTAATTGAGAGCAAATGATAAGAGGTGGTGATCAGAGAGAGGAAATGGGGTGTTGCAGATATTAGATATTGTACATGAATAAGAGAAAATAAGGTCGAGGGTATTGCCAGCTGCATGAGTGGGAGAATTAGCCCACTGCAAAAGTCCAAGGGAGGAAGTGATTGAAAGTAGTTTAGAGGCTGCTGGGGTCAAAGGTGGGTTAACGGGAATATTGAAGTCTCCAAGAATTAGGGATGGGATGTTGGAAGAGAGGAAGTAGGGTAGCCAGGCAGCAAAGTGGTCAAGGAAGAGGAGAGGGGAACCAGGGGGACGATAGATTACGGCAATGTTAGCAGAGAAGGGTTTGAAAAGGCGAATTGAATGAATTTCAAATGATGGGAAAGAGAGGGAAGGGGGGGGGGTAGACAGGGTTTTAAAGGTGCAGTGGGGTGAGAGAAGAAAACCTACACCGCCACCTTTAATCTCTGCTTGTCTTGGGTTGTGGGTAAAGTGAAGACCACCAAAAGACAGTGAGGCAGGTGTAGCAGTATCAGAGGGAGAGAGCCATGTTTCTGTTAGTGCAAGTATGTTTAGGGAGTGTGAGATAAATAGGTCATGGATGGAAGTAGATTTAAAGGTGCTGCACACAGAGCGTGCATTCCAGAGGGCAGCTTTAAAAGAGGAATTATAGTGAGAATTACATGGAATGGGTATTAGGTTGTCGTGGTTTCTGGTGTTTGTACCAGGTGGCTGAGAAGAGGAGGGACCAGGGTTTGGAGAGACATCACCTGCTGCTAGGAGTAGTAGGATGGAAAGGAAGAGAAGGTGGGAGTAAGATTTAAATGTTGGGGATGAGAGCTTGTATTTAGGGTATTTAGAAGGGGTTTGTGGAGAAAGGCTGGATAGATATGAATAAAGTGCGTGTGATGAATACTGAGATGAGGGGAGCAGAGAGGGAGCAATGAAGATGGTGTTAGCAGGAACAGGTAAGTAAAATGATAGAGATATTTTAATGATGAGGGAAGTGAGAGAGAAAGTGAAAAATAGAAGTGAGAACATTAGTAGGAGAGTAGGTGCTGGATTTTTAAGAGCTGTGGTTAGGAGGGTTAAGGGTTAAAGAGGTATTGAGTGAGTATAGCTTTTTTGGGGGGTGTGGAGGGCTTGGTGGACAGAGGCTAACATAATTGGTTCAGAAGAAAGGTAGTTCAAATTACCTATCTATAAATGTAGTGATAACCATGGGGAGGGGGTAGGGTGGGTGGGAAGCGATCATCCAGAAATGCTACCTCTGCTTATGGCAAGTCCTGCAGGGTTGTGTGCTGGGAGTCCTGGGTGTAGCTGATTCAATATTGTATGGGGCCCAGGCTATAAAGGAGAGAATCTGGGGTTAGATAAAGCAGATTGTGGGTGGAGAATCATTGGGGTGTTAAAAACAAAAATCAAGGAAAAAACAGATGAAAGGGAATTTAAATTTAAGGATATGAGGGAATGGCAGAGATAAGATAGGTAAAAGTCATAAATAGGGAACATCATAAATTAATGAGGCATAGAGTGCAACAACTAACACTAGCAAAACAAACCTGTAACTAAACAAGAGTTAAAGGATGGAGGGTGCAATAGTCATCAATTAAGCAGTAATACTGTGGGGGGTGGATAAAGAAAGAAATACAGTTTATAACAAAAGTAGGAGAAATAAGAAGTCCAGGTATTCAAGATGATCATCCAGAAATGCTACCTCTGCTTATGGCAAGTCCTGCAGGGTTGTGTGCTGGGAGTCCTGGGTGTAGCTGATTCAATATTGTATGGGGCCCAGGCTCTGCTTATGGCAAGTCCTGCAGGGTTGTGTGCTGGGAGTCCTGGGTGTAGCTGATTCAATATTGTATGGGGCCCAGGCTCTGCTTATGGCAAGTCCTGCAGGGTTGTGTGCGGTGAGTCCTGGGTGTAGCTGATTCAATATTGTATGGGGCCCAGGCTCTGCTTATGGCAAGTCCTGCAGGGTTGTGTGCTGGGAGTCCTGGGTGTAGCTGATTCAATATTGTATGGGGCCCAGGCTCTGCTTATGGCAAGTCCTGCAGGGTTGTGTGCTGGGAGTCCTGGGTGTAGCTGATTCAATATTGTATGGGGCCCAGGCTCTGCTTATGGCAAGTCCTGCAGGGTTGTGTGCTGGGAGTCCTGGGTGTAGTTGATTCAATATTGTATGGGGCCCAGGCTCTGCTTATGGCAAGTCCTGCAGGGTTGTGTGCTGGGAGTCCTGGGTGTAGCTGATTCAATATTGTATGGGGCCCAGGCTCTGCTTATGACTGTATGTGTGTGCCAATGACAAAGTGTCAAATTTAGATTTTGGGGGTGTCCGAATTTAATTGTGCCTAGGGCAGCACAAATCGAAAATACACCACTGTCTGTACTGCGTTTTGGTTTTTGACTTCTCCTTGTGCCATCTCCTGCAACTGGGCTCTAACTCCTGTTAAACTGTTACACACTGGCAAAAAATCAAATATACAACATGATCCATAATGTGCAATGGCATATCTCTTGCCAGAATGTGGATGCCCAAAAGAGGAGCCTGTCAGCATATGACTACAAGTGACACGTCCAGTACAATGAAAACATCCTTTTCTCTCAGACTTTTGGAAATAGCTTGTCCTGTGGTATATCTGTTTTCATAAGAAGATCTTTCAAATTTGTATTCCTTGCATAAGATATCCTAGGAGATGAAGCGAAGATGGAGCTTAGTGTTTTATCCATTGATAATAATTCCCATCATTTCTTGATACACTTAGTGATGTTCCCACTTGCTGAATGAAACTTCATTGGGATCGTGATTTGAGTATTCTCCGTACGATTAGAGCACTTCTCAAAAATTTCCTGAGCTTGTTTCAGTGCTGTCTTCAATACTTGTTTGTAATATCCTCTTTGAAGAAAGGCTGCATACATATCATTTATACTTGAGTATAAGCCGACCCGAATATAAGCCGAGGCCCCTAATTTTACCACAAAAAACTGGGAAAACGTATTGACTCGAGTATAAGCCTAGGGTGGGAAATGCAGCAGCTACTGGTAAATTTCTAAATAAAATTAGATCCCAATAAAATTACATTAATTGAATATTTATTTACAGTGTGTGTATAGAATGAATGCAGAGTGTGTGTTTGTGTGTGTATATAATGAATGCAGAGTGTGTGTTTGTGTGTTGTGTGTGTTTGTGTGTATATATAATGAATGCAGTGTGTGTGTTTGTGTGTGTGTGTGTGTGTGTATATATAATGAATGCAGTGTGTATATAATGCAGTATGTGTGTGTGTTTGTGCAGTGTGTGTAAACTGGGTGAGGGGAGGGCATTTTTATTTTAATTTTTTATTTTAATATTATATTATTTTAATAATATTATTAGTATTTTAATATTTGCATTATTTTTTTTTTTAATGGTTTTTTTGTCCCCCCCCCTTGCTTGTTGCCTGGTCAGGGAGGGGGGGTAAAAAACCATTTAAAAAAAATAATGCAAATATTAAAATAATAATAAAATAATATTATTTTAATATTATATTATTTTAATAATATTAAATCCCTGGTGGTCCAGTGGCATTGGTAGTTCAGTGGGGGGGCTGACAGCGAGGTGCTACTTACTTTCCTGCAGCTCCTGTCAGCTCCCTTCTCCTCCGTGCAGCTCCTCAGACTTGCACTGTAAGCAGAACGGAGCTGACAGAGGAGCTCCACGGAGGAGAAGGGAGCTGACAGGAGCTGCAGGAAGGTAAGTAACACCTCGCTGTCAGCCCCCAACAGGACCACCGGGCTTATAATGAGCCCGGCGGTCCTGGTCTGTATTGTGGCAATGTAAATTGCCACAATACAGACCTTGACTCAATTATAAGCCGAGTGGGGGTTTTTCAGCACAAAAAATGTGCTGAAAAACACGGCTTATACTCGAGTGTATATACGGTAGCTTCTATTTGTCTATCCTGATTTGTCTCATCAGAATTATTCCGCAACACTTGAAGGAACTGAGAAATCGGTAAAGACCTCTTCAATGCAGGAGGATGAAAGCTAGTTGAATAATAGTCCGGTTATTTCCTCCATGCAGATTTTAGTGCACGCATATCACTGATTGTTTGGGTATTGCCACGTGGTTTCCATTGATACCCATCGTCACTCAGTACCTCATCACGCACGTGGGGTCATGCCTCCACGCATGTGCACGGCCAACAAACATTTAACAGAGATCTGGATCTGAGTCACACAGATGGGGTTATTCACTTAAGATTTACTTTATATTTACACTGTGTAGCACTGTCATTATCTTGATCGAAACATTGATATATAGATTGTGAAAGCTTTTGAATATATTTGGGAAAAACCGAGAGTGCTCCTGTCTTTACTTTGTTTACATATTTCACTGAGATGCACCCAGGTACAGTTTATTTCATTGAATGTTTTGGGGTTGAGTGCCAGAGCCTGGACATTTATTTATGTCTCTATCCTTGTCTCAAAATAAACTGCCTAAATTTCAAACAAGCTGGTCTTGGCCTAGTATGGCCCAAGCAATTATTAATTTTAACTCACTAACTACTAGTGCAAATTCAGCTGAGTTCAATTGTACATAGCCTCACAGAGCTGCCTAAATTCACCTCATGCATTCTGCTTACTATATTTGGCCCTCACTAGGCCATATAGGTTTTTTATCAAATGCATTTCAGTTAGTCACCCTTCTTTTTAATGTTTTCTTTATGGTTGCCCTATTGGTATTCAGGCATGCATTCTCTGTGCACAATACAGCTTAAAATTTTATTCTCCTCTATAAAGGGGAATATCTTCTAAAACAGTAAAAAAAGTTACGAAACAACCTCAAACTCATTAACTCAAAATATATATCATATACATTCATGTAGTAAACCTACATTTTAATGTGTTCTTTGTCTGCCCTCTTGGTATTCCAGCACTCATTGGGCATACATTGTTTAGTAATTATGTGGCTAAGTGTTGCAACTGACTGTCTAAATTTATTTATTATAGAAATATAAACTTGTATATACATTCTCTGTACACAATTGTGAAAGTTCCTTATCCTCTTTAAAGGGGAATCTTTTCTAAATTTCTAAACATCTTCTTATGAAACCACCTCAAACTCATAAAATTTATCATATGCATTTCAATTAGCCACCTTACATTTTAATGTTTCTTTATGGTTGCCCTCTTGGTATTCCATCACTTATTAGGCATACATTGTTTAGTAAATATGTACAAGAGAAACAAGTGCGCTATACCTAAAAAGTACAACACAGTGAAAAAGTGTCAAGGCAATGCACAATATAGTGCCAGCAGTACAAAACTAGAAAAGCTACAATTTCTGGGGAAATTGTGTGAAGTGTTCTTGCCTCCACCAGTAGTCTACAACTGGAGTGGGCGGAGTAACTGTTATCATTTATATAGCACATTTAATTGCAACGTTGTTGCACAGTTACATTAAACCATACATTTATAAAACATTAGCAGGTGTTCAAAAGGCCCTGTCTATGACATCACTTGCCGCTGCAGCCTGGCACAGGTCAGAAAGTATTTTAAAAACTATAACTCCTACAGCGAAGAGCTTTATATTGTGAGAATCACAAGACCCAGACCTACATTTTGATGCATAGTATGTTTCTGAAGTATTAAAATGAAGGCACAGTCGCAGTTTAGAAATTGCACTTCAAATTTGAGCTTTGCAGAGTGAAGTTTCAATGAATGTCAATGGACGGCGTTAGTTGCAAACAAATTATTATATTGTGAAAACTATCAGGACTATGGCTTAGCCGTTGACATGTTTAGTGGCAGCAGGGATAGCTGAACGTTTTGATATAAGATTTGTGTAGGTGGGCCTGAAAATAAGGGAGTGGTGGCAGTTTAGAAATCATGTCCTGATTTTTCAGCTTTTGCCAGCTCCCACTCTAGCTTTGCCATTCATTCCTATGGGACAAATTTCGCCACAAGAACGACGATATTCCGTGAACCATTCGGCGAAACGTTCCACAAAGTAATAGCAATCAGATCGGGAACAATCTGCACGTTTTGGTAAATTTTTGTCTATGTAGTGTAAAATCTGTGGGAGGAGTTAGTGTGGCAAATTTGGCTATAATAAGAATATATATGTGAGATAACATTAAGTGGTTTTGCTATGCAAGAACACTTAATAATAATATATATGTGAGATAACAATAAGTGGTCTTGCTATGCAAGAACACTTAATAATATATATGTGAGATAACATTACGTGGTCTTGCTATGCAAGAACACTTAATAATAATAATAATAATAATATATATGTGAGATAACATTAAGTGGTCTTGCTATGCAAGAACACTTAATCAATAAATTAAATAAGTGTGCAAATGCAAGTGCATTAAGTAATAAGTCTACTAATAGTCTTCTAAAATTGGAGTATCACAATATTCCTTCCAGGGATATATAGGAACATAATGCATAAAAGAGAAAAAGGAAAAAAAATATATAGTATAATACTATATAGTGTAAAATAATAAATAAATGGATGAAATAAAACTCACAAGGAGAGAGCAGTGAAAGTCTGCTCTAACTTCTCTGTCTTTAGTCCTAATACCAAATAGGAAAAAAAGAGGGGTTGCAACTATAGCATCGTCAAAAGTAGCCTTTACATTAATACATCAAGAAGCTGATATTGAAGGAAGATTTCATATTTTAATATGTGAAATCAGCAATCAAAAATACACTATCGTGACCGCCTTATCCCCTTCCCAGAATTGCCAAACGCCACACCATATAACACGTTTGACCACTTTAGATACCTCCAACTCCGAAGCTTCCTGTCAACCCCTACCATAGCCGCTGCGGCGGTGTTGAAACCCACTGCATTCGAAAGGGACTGCCTGAGCAACCCAATACACAAGGGCCAAATCTCCAACCTATATAACCTCATAACACTTAAAACCCCACCTGACGCCCTCTCCTACGTAAAGGCCTGGGAAAGGGATCTTGGTCCCCCGGGGGGCCCCTCGGACTGGGCTGACATATGGGAAGCAACAGCGACAGTGACTATCTGTGTTAACCACAGAGAGCAGGCGTATAAGACCCTGCTCCGATGGTACCTCACCCCCCTGAGACTCAAACAAATGAAACGCACAGACTCGGACAGATGCTGGAAGGGATGTGGCGAAAAGGGAACATACATTCACGTGTGGTGGCATTGTCAACACTTAACTCAAATATGGAAAGAGATGGCCGCTGCCACCTCGAGAGCATTACAAACGGACATCCCCCTAGACCCATGGACCTGGCTGCTGTCCAGGCCCCTAGAAAACCTGACCCGAGCACAAAACAAACTAGTAGCAAAGGTGGCCCTAGCAACGCGTAGAACTATAGCCACCCACTGGGGCAGCCCAGAAATCCCAACAGCCTCGGAAGCCCAGAGAAAGATTAAAGAGGCCATGGAGATGGACGAACTGTCCGCACTCATTCATGAGAACACTAGATCTTTCCATAAGATCTGGGACCCCTGGTTGGCATTGTAAGACTTCGCGAGCGGGGAAGGGGGGGAGGGAGAACAGCCCCCCCCTTTACCACAATCCACCCCTACCCTACACCCGCCCACAACACACATCAAAGCACCACAACCAGCAGAAAACAATTGCACAAATCTGCAAACATCACGACTACAAGCAACCACCTGAACCAACTCAGGTGAACCCCACAAGCTCAACCACACAAACACATCAAACTGATATTACGACACAAGGACACTCTCCAAGTTCTAAACCCCTAAACCCCCGACCCCAGAGGCACCACCTCACCCCCAGAGGACAGAGACAGGGCAACGCAACTGACGGAGTACGACAACGACTCCTCACAAGGCCCACGCCCTAAGCGAAAACCAGGTTTGAGCCTCACAGCGCATCACCAAAACCCATCGCCTAGGGCCTACTCCCTAAACTCAGGGCACACGGTGGTTAAGCCTAACAGAGGGGACACCCCCATCCATCTTACCCACCCGACCCTTCCAGACCCATAGCAATGGGAGTTACATGTTGGACAACTGAAACAACGAATGTAAACAGGGAAAGAGTAATGAGTACAAATGTAACCGATTTAACTGTAACATGTTGCACCCCTTTTTCCTTTCTGTACCCCGTTTTGTTTCAAAAAAAAAAAAATAACTTCTTTTGAAGATCCAAAAATAAAGAATTTATAAAAAAAAAATACACTATCGTAAATATATATGCCCCAAATAGAGCACCTACAAAATGTTTTTTTCAATTGATATAGGATTAAACAAGGGAAAACTATATATCTCAGATTTCAACTATATATTGGATCCTAGTATGGATAGAAACAGTTTGGGTAAAACAAAGAATTAAAGATATCTAAAACAGTCCTCCTTAAGGCTCAGCGAGAAATTGGGGAAAATCAGGTTTAATAGATCTTTGGCTAATATGGAATCTTAGAGAAAAATATGTTTTGTGTGTTTGTCATCCACATCTGGTTAGGATAGATTATATTTTGACAGAGATAGATAAAGCAAGATTGGTTAAAAAAATAACTATTACTATTCCATGGTTGGACCATAACGCAATAATTTTGGTCATAATTTTGGACTTTATTAAAACAAGATCTAACTGGAGATTAAATGAACAATTACTAAAAAAAAACCCCCCACAAAATTAGAGAAAATATTAACACTCTTTTGATTCAAAAATCTAATGTTGCCCTAGAACGGTTAAGAAGAAACTGGTATTACAAAGGTAATAAAGATAACAGGTTAAAAAAGAATTGATATAAAAAAAAAATTTGAAAATTGTTAAGGGAGAGGAAACTATTCTTTTACTGGATAAAATTGGCAAAGCATTTCAAGATACCTGTCAGTTAACTAGGAATGTTGAAAAGTGGGTCACGGCCCGTCACCACCACCTCAGCCAAGAACCACATTCTGTACTCCATTGTGCATCTCACTCTAGATCTGAAAGTGCCACCCAAAGTAAGAATACATGATCTCCAAGTCAAGAAATTTCATGGCGAGGAGTTCTTTGTTGGTTAGCGTTGTCAGCCAATCCATTTTAAATAGAAACTGGAGTTTAAACAAACAATTGTTGAGTAGGAGCACCCTGAATCATTTGTTACATGGATTGACGTGGTATAGAGCCCAAGAGCAAAAAATTCAGGGGTTAGTGGCAATTTGGGAATGTTTTGGTTGGTCCAAAATGCTTGAACTGAAGCACACTCCCACAGACAGTGATATAGGTCAGCTCTTGTGTGTGTACAATGGAAGCAAGTTGTGGATTCCTTTGTAGCCATTAAGTGAAGTCTATGGGGGCAATAGTAGACAGAAGGAACACTGTACAGAGAATAGCTGATTGACTATCTAAGCACCTCTCAGTACAAGACATAGAGTTTTACCTACAACTTAGAAGAAATGGTTATTGGGAAGGATCAGAAGAAGAGGAATATAGATTTTCTATTGTGGTGAGAAACCATACTTGAACCATGTTATGTAATAATAAACTGTACAATGACTTTTGGTGGCATGTGAATTTGAAATCATAAGAGACACATCAGTTAATCAATGAATGAAACCTTGAAGCAATTCATTAATAATAGCAAGACAGTCCTAATAAGAGCAAAATCCCTGCCAACAGAATGGAATATAAAAGGCCAATAAAAACCTTTCAGATACTTGATGCCATGGGACACTGTACTAAAACACAATTTGCAGCTTTTCTTAACTCTACATATTATGTACATATCTGCAAGGCACTCCTGTAACATGACCATAGAGACATTGGTACAACAAGGAATCTGTAATGGTTCTTTGCAGATGTGATCTACTGATGCACTCCTTGCTCTTTTTGGTATAATCAAAATGTTAAATGGCTCCATAAAACCATAGACCAAAAATTCTTGCTATATTCTGGACTTCCAAAAATGTGGTGTGTAGACAGAAAAACAATAATTACTAAAGCAATAATGCTGACAAGTTGCAATAAAATACACATACTATAATTAATGGTATAAAAGACATAAATGTGTTAATTGCAAAGGAGGATAGACTTTTTGAATGTCTGAAATGTAATTGGAAAATATTGCAAAAAATGCTATATGCAGCTGCGACATGGCCTACAAACAATATCTGACATGAAGTATAAGAGCATACCAGCTCCATATGTTTCTTTGTGGTCAAAATTTAAGCGTACTGGCTCTATGAATGATCACAGTGCATATAGACAATGGCGAAATATATGCACAAAACAGACAAAACTGGCCAAGGCCCAATATTTCTATGAAAATCTGAACAGTAACATCTCAAACCCTAGAAACTTTTGGAAAGTCATAAATAAACTACAAACTCCCCCAATCCACTCCCAACCCTCCACTGTCAAAGTGGGTAACCAAACCCTGCAACTTCCCTTAGATGTAGCAAATGCCTTTAACAATTATTTTGTCGGATGCTCTACTGCCCTGATTGCCAAGCTAATAAATGACACGCATCCTGAAACTACAAATGTGGATCAGGCCCCACTAAATTTGCAAAGGCCCAATATAGATAAGTTTAATTTTAGACCTGTACCTGTTAGTGTCATTAAAAAACATCTTAATAATCTAAAAATGAAAAACCAGTCCGGACCTGATCAAATCCCAGCAATGCTGTTGAAGCTCAGTGCGCCGGCAATTGCTAAACCCGTCTCAACTCTAATTAACGAATCATTGGTGTCTGGATACATACCCAAACTTTGGAAGACTGCGAGAGTAGTGCCTATCCATAAAAGTGGTGACACTACTTTGGTTTCTAACTATCGCCCAATATCATTGCTCCCTGTATTGTCAAAAATCTTAGAAAAATGTGTCCATACGCAACTTTGTGAGTACTACCAACAATTAAACTATCTGACCCCTGATCAATCGGGCTTTCGCCAGAATCACTCCACTACAACTGCCCTCCTAAAAGTTTGCAATGACATCCAAACTGGCATGGAACAAGGAGCCCTAACTGGAGCTATTTTCCTTGATTTTGCTAAGGCCTTTGACACAGTAGACCACAACATTCTACTGCACAAACTCGAAAACTCAGGTATTGGTGATCATTCTTTAAACTGGTTTCGATCGTATGTATCGGATCGCTCGCAATATGTGTCCATTTCTGACAGTGACTCCCTCCCTCTCCCAGTCACGTGTGGTGTTCCCCAGGGTTCCATTCTCGGCCCCCTACTATTTACATTATTTATAAATGATCTGCCTAATGTCTGCCAATCCTCAAATGTACACATGTACGCAGATGACACGGTAATCTATGCGAGCAAATCCAATCTACCTCAACTTGAGGTTTTGCTCCAAGACCAGTTTACAGAGGTAGAAAAGTGGATCGCAAAAAACAAACTCTTCCTGAACACTGACAAAACTGTCACAATGATCTTTGGAACGGTACCTAAATTACACAAATTACACAATCCCCACCTATCCATCAAAACAAATTCAAATGGCACACTGACCGCGGTCCACTCTTTCAAATACTTGGGTATGATATTAGACCCCAATCTATCTTTTGGCCTGCACATAGAAAAGCTTGCATCTAAACTTTATCCAAAATTAGGTGCCCTGTACAGAAACAAAGCCTGCCTAAGCCCTACAGTAAAGGAAAAGATTGTACAGCAAATGCTGATGCCAATCATTGATTATGGGGATGTAGTATATGCGTCTGCATCGCAATCCCACATTAATAAACTCAACACATTGTATAACTCGTTCTGCAGATTTGTGCTACAATGTAATTACAGGACCCATCATTGTGACATGCTAAAGGAACTAAACTGGCTGTCGCTGGAATCCAGACGCACCCTTCATCTTTCCAGCCTTGTTTTTAAGAGCTTTTCTGGTAAACTCACACCCTACCTGAACAAAATGCTTTCCCCAGCTGTTCCCACTTTCTATAACCTCCGATCCAGTACAAGCACTTTACTTAGTCTACCTCAATACAAAAAGAAAGCGGCCCGATCCTCCTTCTCCTACAGAGCGCCGCAATTGTGGAACGACCTCCCGCACAATTTAAAATCTTCCCTAAGCCTAAAGTCTTTTAAGAGATCCCTCTCTACATACCTCAAAACAGAATGCACATGTCATGGTTGATTATATATTTCCTGCCTGTTCTATGTTAAATTTTTGTATATATTGTGTATTAATATTGTTTTTGTATTTTGTTGTACCTAATGTAACAATGCAATGATTTGTGGACCCAGGACATACTTGAAAACGAGAGAAATCTCAATGTATCTTTCCTGGTAAAATATTTTATAAATAAATAAATATGAATGTACATTAATGCCTGTGTCTTGCAGCACAAGGAAATTGCTAAACAATGCAGATTCATTTATATCTACTGGACGTTTACCCAGGGCCGGATTAACATAGGGGCTGATGGAGCTGCAGCTCCAGGCCCAGGCCCAGGCCCATTGATTTAAAAAAAAAAAATAAATAATAATAATTTGTTACATTTTTTTTTTTCACACACTACTCTTAGGGATTCCACCTGGCTTTTATTTTATTGGCACAGCCAGTATTTGAGGCTGCCTGGCTGGTGCCAATATACTGGCAATACAAATGTTGGTATTTTTCTCAGGATAAACAAGAGATTACAATGCAATACCAGCACTGGCCAGTAGGGGTCACTGTGTGTGGAGACAGGCAGGGATAGGAAGTTCCAGCATATCCCTCCCTGCCTATCTATACTTACTGATCTGCAGGGGTGCAGCTACAGAGAGTCCAGACAGCAACTCCCACCCTGTAGAGACAGCCTACAGCTCAGGGACGTAAGGGATGGGATGGGAAGGCTGCAAGGAGACATACACTGAGACACTAAGGGACACTGGGAGACATGACACAGACACATGCGGACACAGTGTCCCCATTTCTTCCAGCCAGTGTCCCTGGTGTCTCAGTGCCCCCTAGTCCCCCAGTCTGCCAGTGTCTCACTGTCCCCATGTCTCCTAGTGCCTCCATGTCTCTCATTGCCTCAAGTGTCACAATGTCCCCATGTCTCCAAGCTAGTGTCCCTAGTGTCTGTGGCTCTGGTGTCTCAGTGTCCCCATGTCTCTCAGTGCCCCCATGTCTCAATGTCCCCCAGCCAGCGTCTCTAGTGTCTGTGTCCCTGGTGTCTGTGTCCCCATGTTTTCACGTGTCCCCTATTTTCCCATTGTCCCCATGTGTCCCAGCCAGAGTCCCCTAGTCTCCCAGTGTCACTGGTGTCTCCGTGTCCTCAGGTCTCCCCGTCTTCCTAGTGTCCAGGTGACATGGGGACCCTGGGATACATGGGGACACAGGGAGACATGGGGCATTGAGACACTGTGATACATAGGATCACTGAGAGACCCGGGGACACAACACTAGGGGACACTGGGAGACATGGGGCACTGAGACACTGATACATAGGAACACTGAGACCTGGAGTAATCGACACATGGGGGCACTGAGTCATGAGGGCACTGGGAGACATGGGGGCACTTGGAGGAATCCATCTATACAGCAAAATCAAACTAAGTAGTTTTTTTGGTGATTTTACAGCATTTTCTCTTATGTCACTCCTTGTGATTTACATCATGTGATGTCACCCATACCTGTTTAATTATGCAAATTAGTAAGGCCGGTATGTTTTTCCAAGTAAGGTGGCAACCCTAACTACTTTTCACATACTCTTACTTAAGTATGGAAACTTAAGTGGGATGTATGGGAACAAAACTTGTGTGGACTGGCTGACAATGAATATAGTTAAAGGGACACTATAGTCACCAGAACAACTACAGCTTATTGAATTTGTTCTGGTGAGTAGAATCATTATCGTCAGGCTTTTTGTTGTAAACACTGTCTTTTCAGAGAAAATGCAGTGTTTACATTACATCCTAGTGATAACCTCACTGGCCACTCCTTAGATGACTGTTAGAGATCCTTCCTGAGTCATGGCTGCCTAAAATGCATCCAAACATTCAGTGTCTCCTCCCTCTGCATGCAGGCACTGAACGTTCCTCATAGAGATTAATTAATTAAATTAATCTATATAAGGAGATGCTGATTGGCCAGGGCTGTGTTTGAATCATGCTGGCTCCCACCCTGATCTGCCTCTTTGTCAGTCTCAGCCAATCCTATGGGGAAGCACTGTGATTGGATCAGGTCACCACTTCTAATGATGTCAGCAGACTGCTTGTTTTTATGAGTCTAACAGCATGCAGAGTTACAGCTTCAGGCTTGTATATAGTAAGATTTTGCTATATTTATGGAGGCATGAGGGGCCCTGGCGGCTAGATGGTGGTGTTAACACTATAGGGTCATGAATTCATGTTTGAGTTCCTGACCCTATAGTGATCCTTTAAGGTAATGCTGACTTTGGTCTCTCTAACACTGGAATGTTCCCTTTCTTCTACACTCACACCATACAGCTTTTCTCTGTCCCAGACCATATACCAGGAGCTTCTGCCTGCTAGTAAGAAGGTAAGGAGACAAGTGGACCAGCGAGTGCTAGGGAACAGTCCTTAGAAAGCGTTGAGTGAGCGCATCATTAGATGCATTTATGCCAAGCTCAGGGTGCTGTCTGCATAGTATGCCCTTAGTTGGCCAGCTGCATGATTGGCAGGCAGCCTGACATGCATTCATGCCAGGCTGGCCTTCTAATTCTTTGAGCAGACATGTCCTCTTTTTGGGCATGTTCGCCCCTTTTGGCAGGTTACGTGATTTGTGTCAGTGGCACACCCTTTTACCATGCCCATTGACTTCCTGCCTGACTGGACACTGCTGTTAGGGGTTATGGATTTACTTGAAAGATGAAAACATAAATTAGAGAGAGATTAGCATAGGGTATGTGTTTTCTTATAGCTGCTGTTTTCTTTCTCTCCAGCACCATCTCCATCAGATACATGACGCTTGGGAGTGTTTTACTGTTTTTGGTCGATATGATTCTGTAATTAGGCCCGTCATAATTGTCAGCACCAGGCCCACTGGGCTCTTAATCTGGCCCTGCGTTTACCTGTAGATTCAATCCAAGCAGTGGCCAAGTTATCTGATTTTAACAATGTATCTTTACATAATTGAATCATGATAGTTAAAGATCATATGATTACAATAACTGCAATAATGAATAATGTTTTCACTTTAAAAGAAAGGGTGAAATATTTTCAATACATCAGAAACTACTCAGTATTCGTTTACGTTTGCAGTGTAGTAAGATTGACACAAGTCTAATTAAACCCTTAAGAATGGCGGGCGTTCTATGCCATCCTTAAGGAGCAGGGCCTAAACTCTGGTGGGCAGCATAGAACGTCCCCGCCGTCCTATGCACTCACCTGTTCGCCACCATTCCCCCGTGTTGCTCTTGGTCTGGGGTTACTGCCTAAGAGCCCAGACAGTCCCCCCACAGCAAATTGGGCCCCCGCCGGCCATGTGATTGCTCTAAAAGAGTGGTCACATGGCCGCAATAGGCGTCCATAGTGCTGCCTGTGCTGTCAGTCTTCATGCTGCTGAAAAAAATTAGTTAAGCTAAAAATTAGTTAAGCTAAAAATAATATATGTGTATATATTATATGTATGTAATATATATACACACTGCTCAAAAAAATTAAGGGAAAACAAAAATAACACATCCTAGATCTGAATGAATTAAATATTCTTCTGAAATACTTTGTTCTTTACATAGTTGAATGTGCTGACAACAAAATTACACAAAAATAAAAAAATGGAAATCAAATTTTTCAACCCATGGAGGTCTGCATTTGGAGTCACACTCAAAATTAAAGTGGAAAAACACACTACAGGATGATCCAACTTTGATGTAATATCCTTAAAACAAGTCAAAATGAGGCTCAGTAGTGTGTGTGGCCTCCATGTGCCTGTATGACCTGCCTACAATGCCTGTGCATGCTCCTGATTAGGTGGCAGATGGTCTCCTGAGGGATCTCCTCCCAGACCTGGACTAAAGCATCTGCCAATTCCTGGACAGTCTGTGGTGCAACATGACATTGGTGGATGGAGCGAAACATGATGTCCCAGATGGGTTCAATTGGATTCAGGTCTGGGGAAAGGGTGGGCCAGTCCATAGCATCAATGCCTTCGTCTTGCAGAAACTACTGACACACTCCAGCCACATGAGGTCTAGTATTGTCTTGCATTAGGAGGAACCCAGGACCAACCGCACCAGCATATGGTCTCACAAGGGGTCTGAGGATCTCATCTCGGTACCTAACGGCAGTCAGGCTACCTCCGGTGAGCACATGGAGGGCTGTGCGGCCCCCCATAGAAATGCCACCCCACACCATTACTGACCCACTGCCAAACCGGTCATGCTGGAGGATGTTGCAGGCAGCAGAACGTTCTCCACGGCGTCTCCAGACTCTGTCACATGTGCTCATCTGTAAAGAGCACAGGGCGCCAGTGGCGAATTTGCCAATCTTGGTGTTCTCTGGCAAATGCCAAACGTCCTGCATGGTGTTGGGCTGTAAGCACAACCCCCACCTGTGGATGTCGGGCCCTTATACCACCCTCATGGAGTCTGTTTCTGACCGTTTGAGCAGACACATGCACATTTGTGGCCTGCTGAAGGTCATTTTGCAGGGCTCTGGCAGTGCTCCTCCTGTTCCTCCTTGCACAAAGGCGGAGGTAGCGGTCCTGCTGCTGGGTTGTTGCCCTCCTACAGCCTCCTCCATGTCTCCTGATGTACTGGCCTGTCTCCTGGTAGCTACTCCGTGCTCTGGACACTACGCTGACAGACACAGCAAACCTTCTTGCCACAGCTCACATTGATGTACCATCCTGGATGAGCTGCACTACCTGAGCCACTTCTGTGGGTTGTAGACTCCGTCTCATGCTACCACTAGAGTGAAAGCACCGCCAGCTTTCAAAAGTGACCAAAACATCAGCCAGTAATCATAGGAACCAAGAAGTGGTCTGTGGTCACCACCTGCAGAACCACTCCTTTATTGGGGGTGTCTTGCTAATTGCCTATAATTTCCACTTGTTGTCTATCCCATTTGCACAACAGCATGTGAAATTGATTGTCACTCAGTGTTGCTTCCTAAGTGGACAGTTTGATTTCACAGAAGTGTGATTGACTTGGAGTTACATTGTGTTGTTTAAGTGTTTCCTTTATTTTTTTGAGCAGTATCTTATATATAATGTCATACTAAATGTGTTTGTGTTTTTTTTTTAAATTTCAAAGATTTTCTTTTAAGGTGGGGAAGGGGGTACAGAAAGGAAGACACATGGGAAAAAATCAAGTACAATATACAACATATGTTGATGCTTTCCAGACCTTGATATTGGGGACTTTGGCAAGTGTTGTTTGTTATAACTGTGGGGTGTGGGGGGGGGGCTCTGGGTGGAGGTTGAGGGGTTCATCTTTTTCTCTCCCTACCTGGCAATGTAGGTGTTGTAAGCTCTAAAGAGTGTGCTGTTGTCCTTGTGTGTTTATGGTACTCAGATTTGGCTTTTAGGGATTTCCAGGTATTGGGAGTCAGTGGGTCATGTCTTCTCGGTGGTGTTTGTTGTATCAACCAGTAGTTCTTTTGTTTCCATTTTGTAGCCTTACGGTTGTCTTATTCTGAGTTTGAAAGTGTGGATGGGGTGGAAAAGAAGGGGGGGATGAGGTATAGGATAGAGTTAGGGTGTTCAAGATGGGGTTTAGTCTTAAAGAGTGCCTCAGCTACCATGCCTTGCGTAGCCATCAGTCTCTCATGGGGAGAGGGAATTCGAATAGCCAGGGTCCCAAGTGTTTTGTGGTGTCATGGATAAGTGCTAAGAGGCAGTCCATTTTCTGACCTCATGAACCTTGTGTTTCACTGTTTCTATGGAGGGAACATCCGGGCTTCCCCATTTTTCTGCTATAGCCCTCCCCGTGGCCAGTGCGATTTTATCAGTTTGTTTTGGGCTCTCAGGATTTCTTTATGAGGTTTGGAGAAGAGCCATATACAAGGGTCCAGGGGGATTGTGGAGTGTAGAATTTGGAGGTCAGTTGTGATAATTCTATCCATAGTTGTGTAATTTGGTCACATTCCCACCAAAGGTGGATGTATTCCTTTCATCCCACACCCTTTCCAACAATTGTCTGAATCTGCTCTGCCCATTTGTTTTAGCCTGAGTGGGGTAAGATACCACTGTAATATTAGAATTGATCACACATAACTAGATTATTGTCTTCAGATCATGAAAAACCCTTCTTGTGCATGCCAGTGGGGAACTGTGTGTTTCATGAGGATAGGCGTGAGTGGCAAAGGTGTAGAGATTTGGTCGTTACCTTATCTTTATGGAGGTGAGAATTGCAGGTGATGTGGAAGTGAGTGAGGGTCTCGTCTGTAGCCATATTTATAGGGATGGGAAATCTCCCCCTAATGTGTTTCAGGTCTACCCATCTTTCGAAGCCGCATGGAGGTTTTGTGTCTGAACCATTTGGGCTGCATGGAATTAGTGGGTGAAATTTAGTACGCCTAGTCCACCTGCTCTGTTGGGGATGTAAAGAGTTGGCCGTTTAATCCTTGCTCTTTTTTTTGGCCCAAATTAATTTATCAATGTGTGTTTGAAGCATTTTAAAGTCAGATGTCGAGATTGGTACAGGGAGAGCTTGAAAAAGATATATGAATCTTGGTAGATTCATTTTGAGTGAGGCCAGGTATCTGAGCAAGGAGATTGGCATGTTGTTCCGGTTTGTCAGGTCTAGCAGAGCTTTATGCAATAAATAGGAATAGTTTTGTGTGTCTACGTTTGTGTGACGTCAGCAGGGAGAGTCGTGCCTAAGTATTTAATTGTGGTGTGTTGAAATCTGAACAGATATTGGCCCTGAAGGGGGCTGAGAGTTGTTGGGTCAACTTGAATGGGTAATACCTCAGTTTTGTCCACATTCAGTTTGTAACCGGAGACTTTTGCGTAGTGTACAGTTAACAGTTGATTTTATAGGGTAAGTTATTGTTAGCAGTAAGTCATCGGCATAGGCTGCGGTTTTGAACTCTTCTCTGCTATATGTTTAGGCCAGGTATATCTGTATTTGCCCGGAGTGAATGGAGGAGCGGTTCGGAAAGGGAAAATAGAACAGGGGAAAGAGGGCAGCCCTGCCTTGTTAAACTTAGGATTCGGAAGGAGGGAGGTTTTGAGAAGGACAGGAGTAGGTTGACCGTAGGTGAGGAGTACAATGTTCATGAAAGGTCTAGAGAAGCCGAATTTATAAAGGGTAGTGAAAAGAAAAGTAGAGAGGACTAGGATAGGGATATGTTTAAAGTTGGCATACCACAGGAGGTCAAAAGTCCGTCTAGTGTTGCCATTGGCCTGTCTCGCTGGTATGAACCCAACTTGCTTGGGGTGTATGAGTTTGGGGAAGAAGGAGGTAAGTCTGTCCGCCATTATTTAGAAAATATTTTGACATTGACGCTTAGTAATCAGATGGGGTGATAGTGGCCTGGTTCCAGGTAAGATTTGTCACGTTTGGGGAGGAGGCATATGTTCACCTGTAGCATATCTTGTGGTGGTGTTTTGCCATCTAGAAGTGAATTGAAGAGGTTGCATAAGTGGGGTATCAGTGCAGGGGCAAACGTTTTGTAACAATTAAGTTTGGATTTGTTTGGATTAAGTGTTTTGAATGTGTTAGCTATTTCTTCTGGCGTGATCGGAGTTATCAGTTTGATGGCTCCTGCTGGGGGAAGAGTTGGTAAGTTAATGGATTTTAGATAATTATCAATCTGATGAGTGGCCACTTCTGGTTCAAGGTGTGTGGCGGGACTGCCGCCTAACTGTGAATTGCCCTTTCCTATGTATGGATGTTACATAGTTACATAGCTGAAAAGAGACTTGCGTCCATCAAGTTCAGCCTACCTCACATTTGTTTTTTGCTGTTGATCCAAAAGAAGGCAAAAAAAAACAGTTTGAAGCACAATTTTGCAACAAGCTAGGAAAAAAATTCCTTCTTGACCCCAGAATGGCAGTCAGATTTATCCTTGGATCAAGCAGTTATTACCCTACATTGAAAGATTATATCCTTGAATATTCTGTTCTTGCAAGTATGCATCTAGTAGCCGTTTGAACATCTGTATGGACTCTGATAAAACCACTTCTTCAGGCAGAGAATTCCACATCCTGATTGTTCTTACAGTAAAAAAACCTTTCCTTTGCCTTAGACGAAATCTTCTTTCTTCCAGTCTAAACGCATGGCCTCGTGTCCTATGTAAAGTCCGGTTTGTGAATAGATTTCCACACAATAGTTTGTATTGGCCCCGAATATATTTGTATAATGTTATCATATCCCCTCTCAGGCGACGTTTTTCTAAACTAAATAGGTTTAAATTTGTTAACCTTTCTTCATAGCCGTTATGTTCCATTCCTTTTGTTAGTTTTGTAGCCCGCCTCTGCACTTTTTATAGTGCCATAATATACTTCTTTAGAACAGGTGCCCAAAATTGCACAGCATATTCAATATGGGGTCTTACCAGTGATTTATAAAGAGGCAAAATTATATTCTTGTCCTGAGAATGAATGCCCTTTTTCATGCATGACAATACCTTACTGGCCTTGGCCACTGCTGATTGACATTGCACATTGTTGCATAGTTTGTTGTCTATAACAATTCCCAAGTCCTTTTCGTGTGTTGTTATCCCTAATTCGCTTCCATTAAGGGTATACGTTGCTTGTGTATTCTTTACGCCGAAGTGCATAACGTTGCATTTTTCAACATTAAATTTCATCTGCCATTTGAGTGCCCAGTCCCCCAGTCTATCTAAATCCCTCTGCAGCAAAGTAATATCTTGCTCACATTGTATTGTTTTACAAAGTTTGGTGTCATCTGCAAACACTGAAACATGACTTTCAATGCGGTCTTCAAGATCATTTATAAACATGTTAAATAGAAGGGGTCCCAGAACAGACCCCTGAGGGACACCACTTGCCACCTCTGTCCAGCTTGAAAATTTACCATTAATGACAACTCTTTGTACTCTGTTTTAAGCCAATGTTCTACCTAAGAACAAGCATTTTCATCTAGACCGATTTACTTGAGTTTGAACACTAATCTATTGTGTGGAACTGTATCAAATGCCTTGGCAAAATCCAAATAGATCACATCCATGGCAACACCCTGATCTATACTTCTACTTACTTCTTCGTAGAACGCAATCATGTTAGTTTGACATGACCTGTGCTTCATAAAACCATGCTGATTTTTGCTGATAACCATGTTCTTCTCAAGGAATTCTTGAATATTATCCCTTAATAACCTTTCAAATATTTTACCAGCCACAGAAGTTAAGCTCACAGGTCTATAATTTCCAGGCAAGGATTTTGAACCCTTTTTGAATATAGGAACCACATCTGCCTTCCTCCAATCCTCCGGAACACTTCCTGAAAGAAAAGAATCTTGAAAGATTAAAAACAGAGGTTCACTTATTTCTGCACTTAGTTCCTTAAGTACACGTGGATGGATACCGTCAGGCCCTGGAGCTTTGTTTATATTAACTTTCTTTAGTTGCTGCAGCACCTTGTCTTGAGTTAACCAATTACAATTATTCTGCAAGTTTTTAGTAGCAATCATTTGCACATCTATTGCCATGGGTTCTTCCTTAATATATACGGAGGAGAAATAGTTATTTAAAATTCCTGCCTTTTCCTGGTCTTCATTAACTAACACCCCCGTTTCAGTTTTTAGTGTACCTACACTTTAATTTTTTTTTTTTTAGAATTTATGTACTTAAAAAATGCTTTGGGGTTGGTTTTGCTCTCTTCAGCTATCATTATTTCATTTTGAAGTTTAGCAAGTCTAATTGCCTTTTTGCACGCATTATTTGCATCCTTATATCTTTTATAAGATGCATCTGATTTGTCCGATTTAAATGCTTTAAATGCCCTTTTCTTAGCTGTAATCTCTTGTTATACTTCTCTACTAAGCCACATTGGTTTTAATTTGTTTCTTTTATATTTATTTCCCAACGTTAAATTGTAACGGACCGTTTTGCACACAAGGGGTAAAAACCATTTAGGCGATCGCCCCCCTTCCCAGAGATTCAGGCACAGCTACTGCAGAACACCCAACTCCCAAACTGGATACAAAATAGCACTCCAACTCCCGAACTGGAACCTCCCAAATAGCTGCTAGCAGACGAACAGGAAAAGCAGACAATCAGCTTACACTCCTGGCAATCAGTCTCTAACAGCATACAGTGAATCCCCCCAAGAACGAGACAAGGCTCCGTGTTGAGGGTCAAGCAGTGGTCTGAGGTGCTGGCACACCCAGCCTGGTTTTTATTACAGTCTTGCAAATACAGGACCGCCCACAGGGAGGTATAAAATATCCAGTAACATATTAGTTACAACCCACAGATTCCCTCCCCTTATCCTGAGAGGTAACCCAATTACACATACTTTTTACCACAATGCATCCTGGCTTCCTCTCCTCTGCCCAGGAGATAATTGAGAAGTAATTAAATTATCTCCTAGGACAGAGACAAGACTCCATTATGCACATGGTGACACAAAACAAGCATTACTGTTAAAATACACCAGGTAAGACACATTACATTAAAACTATACATTTAACATATCCCCAGATAGCTCAGGTCTGAGCGCACATTATTAAGTGAATGGCGCTCAGACCACACGAATACAGTTTAATCGCCATGGAGCCAAAGTCTTTACAGTCAGTTTCATACGAATGGGCTCCATGGGATTCCTATCTGGGGTATAACACATTCAAACAAATCTACCGAACCTCAGGCAGAAAAGCACGAATGAAGCTTTTCTGCAGGTAAAAAAGATGTCTTTTAACAGGGGGCCATAGTCCAGAGGCAGCAGGCGAGCAACCAGGCTTCTCCAATGCAATGTGGCGAGATTGGTCTCGTCACAGGTACATACTGAGAAATGTACCTTTTTAATATTTGTTGGAAGATGATCCATTTATCCTCAGTGTTCTTTTCACTAAAGAGTTTATGCCAGTCAATATATTGTAAAGCTTCCTTTAACTTATTGAAATTGGCCTTTTTAAAATTATATGTTTTAGTATTCCCCATGTGCTTTTGTTTTTTTGAGTTTATTTCAAAGGACACTATATTGTGATCACTATTTCCCAAGTGCTCACCTACTTGAATGTTGGTCAAAAGATCAACGTTGTTTGTTAAAACCAGGTCCAGACAAGCATCCATTCTAGTTGGTGCTTGAACAAGTTGTGACATGAAGGTGTCATTTAACAAGTTTAAAAACCTAATTCCCTTTGCTGAGGCACTAGTCCCTCTCCCAATTTATATCTGGGTAATTAAAAATCTCCAATAATTAAAGTGTTACCCAGATTTGCAGCTTTCTCAGTTTGCTCAAACAGCTGTTGTTCCTCGTCAATATTAGCATTAGGTGGTTTATAACATATCCCAACCAATAGTTGGTTTCCCTTCTTTTCCCCCAAGCAGATATTTACCCATAGAGCTTCCACATTATCCTCCTCACATTCCATTTGCTTAACATTTGGCTTTAAATCATGTATGACATACAAACTGTGACGAGACCAATCTCACCACATTGCATTGGAGAAGCCTGGTTGCCCACCTGCTGCCTTTGGATTATGGACCGGCAGCTAAAGGGTTAATTTTACTGTGCAGAAGGATTTATTTCTCCCTTTCTGCACAGCCGTTCGGTAGATTCTATCTACCGAACAAACAGTTTCTTTTCAGCCTCCCCAGAGCCGTGGGAAGCCGGCCGGCGCCGTTAATTGGCCACCCAGAAGCTGGAGTGCGCCCTCCATTTACCTCCCTGAAGCCGCGGTTAACCGCGGCTTAACGAGCGTGTGCCGGCAATTGACCACCCAGTAGCTGCGGTTAACCGCAGCTTAATTGACTGTTACTGGGTGGTCGCGGTTACACTTAGCCGCCACACGATGGCGGTGTTCTGGAGCTCCCCGGGCAGCCAGCGCTTTTCTGCCCGGCTTTCCTGCATCAAAACCAGACACTTTTACGTGCAGGCACCGCTAAACCTCCATCCCCTGGTTCTAATTCGTACGGATTTAACGAATGCATGTAAATTCGGTATTTTGTGTTGGGGGAATGTTTTAACCCAGATAGCTATGCCATGGAGCCTGTTCGTGGAATTAAAGACTTTGGCTCCATGGCAATTAAACTATATTCGTGTGGTCTGAGTGCCATTCACCTAATAATGTGCACTCAGACCTGAACTATCTGGGGATATGTTACATGTATATATTTACTGTACCATTTGTCCCATTATGTATTTTAAAGTGATAGTCTGTCTTTGTGTCCCCACATGTGTAATGTAGTTTTGCCTTTGTCCTGGGAGATAATTGAATTACTTCTCCAGGGCAGAGGAGAGGAAGCCAGGATGCATTGTGGGGATGTTTTACTTCTGTATGTCTGTAATTGGTACATGTCTGTCTTTTGTTACAGTCTTCCATTTGGTCCCCTAGGGGAGTGTCCACCAGGTGGGAGACCTGCATAAATACTGGGCAGGTAGCCCCCATTAAACAGACCACTGCTTGACCCTCAACACGGAGCCTTGTCTCGTCTTTGGGGGGATTTACTGTATGTTGATAGAGACTGATTGCTAGGAGTGTAAGCCGCTTGGATGCTTTTCCTATTCGTCTGGTAGCAGCAATTCGTATGGTTCCTGTTTGTCTGTTTGGAGTGCTATATTGGATGCCGTTCGGGAGTTTGAAGCATTCACTTATTGTATGCAGTTCGAGTGTTTGGAGCATTCCCTTGTATGCAGTTCGGGTGTTTGGTGCATTCACTTGTATTCAATTCGTGAGTTTTGGTGATTCTACAGTAGCTGTGCCTGTCTCTGAAAGGGGATTATCATCTAAGCAGTTTTTACCCCGTTTGTGCAAAACGGTCCGTTACACAAACATACCCCACCACCCTTCTTGTTTTTCCTATCCTTCCTAAATAACATGTACCCATTTAAGTTAGCTGCCCAGTCATGTGTCTCATCCCACCATGTTTCAGTTATGCCTATTATATCATATTGTTTAGTGTATGCTAATGCCTCTAGTTCCCCCATTTTGTTATTTAGGCTCCTTGCATTAGTAAACATACATTTAATATTATGCGTCACTTGTATATTTTGTGAATTTTCACCATTACACAGCTTCTCTGTTCTGAGCTCGCCCCTCCCCCTGTTTCCACCCCCCTTATACTGTGCTAAAGCCCATCTCCTTTCTGTCCTATCTCCATTTTGTAGATTGCTATGACCCTCCCCCCCTACTACTGGTTTAAAATCTCCTCCAACCTTCTAGCCATCCTATCCCCCAGCACTGCAGACCCTCTCCCGTTTAGGTGCAATCCATCACCACTATAAAGGTTGTACCCAATCGCAAAGTCAGCCCACTGCTCTAAAAACCCAAAACCCTCCTTCCTGCACCAAGACTTAAGCCACGCATTGACCTCTCTAATCTGCCGCTGCCTTTCCACTGTAGCGCGTGGCACAGGTAATATCTCAGATAATACCACCTTGGAGGTCCTTTTCTTAAGTTTGCTACCTAATTCCCTGAAATCATTCTTTAGGACCTTCCATCTTCCTCTTACTTTGTCATTGGTACCAACATGGACCATGACCGCTGGGTCATCCCCAGCCCCTCCCAATAATCCATCTACTCTGTCAGCAACATGCCGGACCCGAGCACCCGGGAGACAGCAAACTGTCCGGTTGAGCCGATCAGAGCGGCAGATTGCCCTATCTGCTCTCCTAATGATAGAGTCCCCTACCACCACAACCTGTCTTGCCTTCCTTACATTTTGATCCCCACCCGTACTAGGGGGGCTGTTAGCTCGGCTGTTATTAGTAACAGCTTCCTCTAATACAGCTACTCCTGAGCTGATGCTCCCAACATCTTCCCTCAAACTGGCAATTCTGCTAGGTGGCACCAAATCAGGACTAGCTAGCCCTTTCCTCTTCCCTCCCCCCCTGCTTCCTCGCCCCACTGTCACCCAGCTACATGCCTGTTCCCCATCTGTCTTATCTCCTACCTCTCCACTACCTGTCCCCACTAAACTCTGCTCAGTGAGCAGTAGACTCCTCTCAAGATTGTCAATCTCCCTCAAAGTTGCGATTTGCTTCTCGAGATCTCCAATCTGAGCTTCCAGAGAAGCCACTCGCACACAACCATCACAGAGGTATGGACCCTGAACGGGTACATCCAGGCATCCATACATGCAACAAGATGTGCATTGAGTCAAACCAGCAATCTCATTTCCCCAGAAACAGAAAATTAAAACAATTACCTTGTTAGCGTAAACTGCTTGTTAGTTTCAACTCCTGGTTTTCTAACTCCTACTTGAAAGAGTCTACTTAATAGAGGATGCTTTCAAGTAATGTGAGCAAGCTCAGTGAGTTAGGGGTGTGCCTTTATGGGGATACAAATCCCACACAGGTGCAATTAATGAACACTCCCCCAATCAATCAATCAATCAAGCAGCAGCACAAAAAAAGGGGGGGAAACCAGAACACAGAAAAAAAAAAAGAAAATTTAAAAAACAATGTTTTTATCGAACTTAAATTTGAGCAGTCCCACCATATATGTTTTAGAGTTCCCACTTCCCCATTACATCTCCAACAAAGATTCGTATATTGAGGCTTAAATTTACATAGTCTGAAAGGGACTAAGTACCATCTATTTAAAATTTTATAGAAATTTTCTAAAATATTTATACAAGGTACTGACTTTTTGAGATAGTCTATAGACTCTGTCCATAAGTGATAAGGGATGGTAAGATCTAGGTCTTCTTCCCACCTTAAGATAGTATTTATTTTGATTTCTGGAGTAGATTTATTAATGATCTGTCTAATATTGGATGATCTTAAAGGCTGCGATCCATACAAGATCGTATTCAAAGGAGACTGGTTTATTATTTGGATTGATTTAATAAAGTTGACAATTCTTAAGTATGTACATATTTTTTTGTTGGACAAATCATATTTCTGTTGGAGTTCATAAAAAGTATTGGGAGAAATATTAGATCCTAATTGGCCAATTTTCACAATATTTCTTCTTAACCACTCTGTTAAATCAAGGTCTTTTATAAATAGTTTAGTCATTCCTAAAGGAGCTTTAGAGAAAATTTGATTTATGAGTCAAGAATAGTTTTGTTTTTTTCTCGGATCAATTGATTTAAAATTTTGTAATATTATCCATTTATTGATTCTTAAATTTATAAACATTTTTCTGTCCAGCCAAAAAAAAAGGAACGGATCGATTCCTACACACTGTTCTTTCTCTATATTGTACCATGTTTTTTTCTCTAGATTTTTCATTACCCCATTCCAAGAAATTGGAAAACATTACTGAATTATGAATTGTTGGGAAATGATAGTCCTCCCTCTCTTAAGTGTGTTATCCTTATTTTTCTATTAATTCTTGTTTTTTTATCTGACCATACAAAAGAATAAAATAATTTGTCAAACATTTTCAGAATTTTATTCGGTACTCTCATTGGAATTGTACGAAATAGATATTCAAGTTTTGGCATCAAGTATGCCTTTATTGTGTTTAATCTACCCATTCATGAAAGTATTAAGTTATCCCATGTTTTGAACTGATCTTTTAGATCTTTAAATAGCTTCATATAGTTTAGATTTTTATATCAAAATTTATTAGGGTTCCTAAGTAATTTTATTGTTTGTGAGTCCCAGTTATATTTATATTTAAATTTAAGTGATTTTACCTGATCTTTAGTTAAATTTCAATATATTATCTGTTTTTTTTGTAAATTTATTTTATAATTTGAAAGACAACTAAAACTAAAATGCATTTCATTACCAAGGGAATAGAAGTTTCTGGGTGAGTGAGGGTTAATATTATATCATCTGCAAATAACGGTATTTTTTTGTTCCTTCTCGTCTGTTGGTATCCCTGTAATAGTTGCAGATTTTCTGATTAACACTGCGAGAGGTTCGATAGAAAGAACTTACATCAGGGGAGCCAAAGGGCAACCTTGACGTGTTCCATTCTTAATATCGAACCAATGTGTATTCAGTCCATTACCATAAATTTTGGCTTTAGGGGAAGTATATAGTGCCATGGCTACGTCTTAAAAAGTTCCTACAATTCCAAAAGCTGTCATTGTTGCATCCAAGAATTGCCAATTTATTCTGTCGAATGCCTTTTCAGCAATGACAGCAATATAAACGGTTGGTAAGTTTTCCTTATTAACCCCTTAAGGACGCATGACGGTTCAGGACCGTCCTCGGCATTTTTGCGTTGCCGACCGAGGACGGTCCTGAACCGTCCTAACGGAAAACGGGCGGCGGGAGCGATCAGAGATCGCTTCCGCTGAAATCCCGTTGTTACTATCTGCCCGGCATCCCAGGCAGATAGTAACAGCCAATTGCGGCATGTGAGCGATCCGCGATCGCTCACAATTGGCTGGTGTCAAAGTGGGTGTTACAAACACTCACTTTGACACTGATCTCTGCCTCTCTCCTCTCTGTAGCGTTTTGTGAGAGGAGAGAGACAGAGATCCTGATAGTTTGTTGCAGCAGCTGTTCCTGTGAAAAATAAAAAGTATCTTCAGTTAATTAAAATCCTATTTTAACCCCTTCCCTGCCAGATCTGTTACAGACAGTGCATTTTTACTGTCTGTATTTTTTTTTTTGCCCTTAAGGGTTAACTTTATTTTTAAAAATCTGTGTCTTAGACTGTCTTAGACTGTCTTAGACTGTCTTAGACTGTCGTAGTCTGTTTTAGTCTGTTTTAGTCTGTTTTAGTCTGTTTTAGTCTGTCGTAGTCTGTCGTAGTCTGTCATAGTCTGTCATAGCCTGTCGTAGTCAGTCAGTTTCCTTCCCCCAAATCTCCATTAGATTCTTCTAACAGGAGTTAGTTTAGGGATTACTGTTTTAGTCTGTTTTAGTCTGTTTTAGTGTTTTAAAAAAAAATAAAAAAAAATATTGTGTTTAGTATTTTGTTAGTTTAGTCTGTTGGTGTGAAACATGCAGCGCATGTACAGCTTGGAGGAGGCATATGCCTTCTTGGCGTCAGACTCTGACGCCACTGACACTGCGTCCGATTTTGACCCAGGTCAGTTTAGCGGCACGTCTAGTGACATGTCATCTGTGAGTGAGCCAGCTGCTAAAAGAAGCTGTGCTTCCCCTGCTACGCTGAATGTGGAGGAGGACTGGGTACCTCCACAGTTAGCTGAGCCCAACATCCCCCCTTTTAGTGCCAACGCAGGCATTAATGTGAATGTGGTTGACTTCTCCCCTATACAATATATGGAGTTATTTTTAGGGGATACCATCTGGGAGGAGATTGCTTCCCAGACTAATTTATACGCTAGCCAATTTATTGAGACCAATCCAGGTAGCTATACAGTCAGGGAGCATGCTTGGCATCCCACAGATGTCCCTGAACTTAAAACATTCTGGGCTCTTACCATGCTCATGGGGATAATAAAAAAGCCATCAATCCGGTCTTACTGGAGCACCAACCCAATTTGTTCGACTCCTATATTCTCCCAAACAATGCCTAGACCAAGATATGAGCTGCTGCTCAGATACTTACATTTTAACGACAATACGCTCTGTCACCCCAGAGATCACCCCGAATATGATAGGCTTTATAAAATACGCCCACTGGTAGACCATCTTCAGAACAGATTTTCTGAAGTTTATACTCCCCAACAAACTTTATCCATCGATGAATCCCTTATGAAATACAAAGGGAGATTAGGGTTCAAACAATATATCCCCTCAAAGCGGTCTAGGTATGGCATTAAAGTATACAAACTTTGCGAGAGCGAAAGTGGCTACACATTTGCCTTCCGTGTATACGAGGGGAAAGATGCTCAACTGAACCCTCCTGGCTGTCCTGACTCTCTGGGGACAACTGGGAAACTTGTTTGGGACCTACTGAACCCTTTGTTCAATAAGGGTTACCACCTTTATGTGGACAATTTTTACAGCAGTGTCCACTTGTTTAAAATTCTTTATAGTTTACAGACACTGGCCTGCGGCACTGTAAGAAGAAATGCCAAGGATTTTCCCAGACCTCTCATAGAGGCCAAATTAAAAAAAGGGGAATGCAAAGCTCTGCGCAAGGCTGAACTGCTTGCGCTAAAATTTAAGGACAGGAAGGATGTTCACATGATAACAACCATCCATAACGAGGGCATGTCAGACGTCACTGTCCGAGGCAGGGTACAGACAAAACCGGTGTGCATCAGGGCTTATAACAGGCACATGGGGGGTGTTGATTTGGCTGATCAGCTGATGCAGCCTTATCTTATCTTAAGAAAGACAAAAGCCTGGTATAAAAAGGTGGCTATCTACCTGTTGCAAGTAGCAACACATAATTCATTTTTACTTTTTTAAAAAATTAATCCAGGAAGAACCACCTATCTCCAATTTCAGCTCAAGCTGATTTCCACAATAATTTATGGAGATGGTCAAGTTCCAACGACAGTGCAAGAGTCGTCTAGACATTTTATTTTTAAGATACCGCCAACACCAAAAAAAAGAAACCCCCAGAAACGTTGCCGGGTCTGTTATAAAAAAGGGAAAAGGACAGACACCCCTTTTCACTGTCCCGATTGCCATACAAAACCTGGACTGTGCATTGGAGAATGTTTTAAGGTCTACCACACAGAAAATACATTTTTATAATACTTGTTCCTGATTTATTTTTTTTGTTTATTTTGAAAGCAGCAAATTTCTGTTAGTCAGTATCCTTCCCCCAAATCTCCAGTTAGATTCTTTTTGCAGGAGTTAGTTTACAGATTGCTGCTAACAGAAGTTTTAGTCTCATTTAGTCTGTTTTTTAACTCTGTGTTAGCCAGACTCTGACGCCACTGACACTGCGTCCGATTTTGACCCAGGTCAGTTTTCTGACATGTCATCTGTGTGTGAGCTGGCTGCAAAAAGAAGCTGTGCTTTCTCTGCTACGCCGAATGTGGAGGAGGAACAGGTTTCTCCACAGTTAGCTGAGCCCCAAATCACCCCTTTTAGTGCCAACACAGGCATTAATGTCAATGTGGATGACTTCTCCTCTATGCAATATATGGAGCTATTTTTAGGGGATACCATGTGGGAGGAGATTGCTCCCCAGACTAATTTATATGCTACCCAATTTATTGATACCAATCCAGATAGCTATGCAGTCAGGGAGGAGTGTGCTTGGCATCCCACAGATGTCGCTGAACTTAAAAAATTCTGGGCTCTTACAATTCTCATGGGGATTATAAAGAAGCCATCAATCTGTTCTAGTCGAGTGTACTCTCAAACCATGTCTAGAACAAGATTTGAGCTGCTGCTGAGATACTTACATTTCAATGACAATACCCTCTGTCACCGCAGAGATCACACCCAATATGATAGGCTTCATAAAATACACCCACTGGTAGACCATCTTCAGCACAAATTTACTGAAGTTTATACTCCTCAAAAAAATGTATCTATTGATGAATCGTTAATGAAATATAAAGGGAGATTAGGATTCAAACAATACATCCTCTCAAAGCGCTTTAGGTATGGCGTAAAATTCTACAAACTGTGCGAGAGCGAAAGTGGCTATACATTTGCCTTTCGTATATATGAGGGGAAAGATGGTCAACTGGACCCTCCTGGCTGTACTGACTCTCTGGGGACAAGCGGGAAACTTGTTTTTGACTTACTGATCCCCTTGTTCAATAAGGGTTACCACCTTTATGTGGACAATTTTTATAGCATTGTCTGTTTGTTTCAAACTCTTTAGGGTTTCTAGATACTGGCCTGTGGCAGTGTGAGAAGATATGCCAAGGATTTCCCCAGACCTTTAATAGAGGCCAAAAAAAAAAAAAAAGTGAATGTAAAGGTCTGCACAAAGCTAAAGTGCTTGCAATAAAATTTAAGGACAGGAAGGATGTTCACATGCTAACAACCATCCATAACGAGGGCATGTCAGACGTCACTGTCCGAGGCAGGGTACAGACAAAACCGGTGTGCATCAGGGCTTATAACAGGCACATGGGGGGTGTTGATTTGGCTGATCAGCTGATGCAGCCATATCTTATCTTAAGAAAGACAAAAGCCTGGTATAAAAAGGTGGCTATCTACCTGATGCAAGTAGCAACACATAATTAATTTTTACTCTTTAAAAAAAAATGAATTCAGAAAGAACCACCTTTCTCCAATTTTAGTTCAAGCTGATTTCCACAATAATTTATGGAGATGGTCAAGTTCCAACAACGGTGCCAAAGGAGTCCAGACATTTTATTTTTAAGATACCGCCAACTGCAAAAAAAAAACAAATCCCCTGAAATGTTGCTGGGTCTGTTATAAAAAAGGAAAAGGACACTGTTTTTTTTTCTTTTGAAAACAGCAAATTTTAGTTAGTCAGTTTCCTTCCCCCCAAATCTCCAATTAGATTCTTTTTGCAGGAGTTAGTTTAGAGAATGCTGCTAAAGGTGCATTTGATACCTGCACATTTGGTTAAAAAAGTTTTATGGTAGTAACATATAACTGGCTGGCCAAAACCAGATGACGTGTGCATAAAAAGCAGAATTAAAAAATTACCACCATGCACGTTCTCTGAAATTTGTTTAGCACAATGGTTGGGGGAAGGATGTGAAAACACCTCATATACAATACTCTGGAATGTCTACTTTATAAAAATATAAACTTTCATGATGTTAACATTAACGGGGGGATGCAAAAATATGCCAAACTGAAGATAGGCCAAGCATACCTATATATCAAGTTGAAAAACTGATATGTACAAGTCTTGAATGTGGCCTTTTAGCCCCCAAACAACCCAGCAAACCTATGCATGGGTGATGTCACTGTACTCAGGAGATGTTGCTGAACACATATTGGGGTGTTGTTTGGCAGTGATACATAACAGGATCTGTTAATTCATGCCTAAAGTACAATGTATGTGTAAAAAAACATGAAGAAAATTACTACCCAAAAGTTTGCCAAAGGCTGGTGGTAGAATTATTGCATGAAAAGTATTAAACTACCACCATTTAAAATACCCTGAGTTGTCTACTTTTCAAAAATATATGGTTTGATGGGGGTAAAATACATTGGCCCAAATAGGACAGGGGCGCTGGTTTACTACATGTCAAAATTCCAAGTTGAAAAATGGATATGCGCACCTGCCAAATGTGGCCTTTTAGCCCCCAAACAATCCGACAAGCCTATGCATGGGTGGTATCACTGTACTCAGGAGATGTTGCTGAACACATATTGGCGTGTTGTTTGGCAGTGACACATAACACGATTTGTTAATTCATGCCTAAAGTACAATGTGTGTGAAAAAAAACACACAAAAATGACTACCTAAATGTTTGACAAAGTCTGGTGGTAGAATTAGTGCATGGAAAGTGTTAAAAAACCACCATTTGAAATACCCTAGGGTGTCTACTTTCCAAAAATATATGGTTTGGTGGGGGTAAAATACATTGGCCGGCCTTACAAATGTCCCAAATAGGACATGTGCGCAGGTTGACTACATGTCAAAATTCCAAGTTGAAAAATGGATATGCGCACCTGCCAAATGTGGCCTTTTAGCCCCCAAACAATCCGACAAGCCTATGCATGGGTGGTATCACTGTACTCAGGAGATGTTGCTGAACACATATTGGCGTGTTGTTTGGCAGTGACACATAACACGATTTGTTAATTCATGCCTAAAGTACAATGTGTGTGAAAAAAAACACACAAAAAATGACTACCTAAATGTTTGACAATGTCTGGTGGTAGAATTAGTGCATGGAAAGTGTTAAAAAAACACCATTTGAAATACCCTAGGGTGTCTACTTTCCAAAAATATATGGTTTGGTGGGGGTAAAATACATTGGCCGGCCTTACAAATGTCCCAAATAGGACATGTGCGCAGGTTGACTACATGTCAAAATTCCAAGTTGAAAAATGGATATGCGCACCTGCCAAATGTGGCCTTTTAGCCCCAAACAATCCGACAAGCCTATGCATGGGTGGTATCACTGTACTCAGGAGATGTTGCTGAACACATATTGGCGTGTTGTTTGGCAGCAAGACATAACAGGATCTGTAAGTTTATACCTGAATTGCAATGTATGTGAAAAAAAACAAAAAAAACAACTATCTATGCAAAGTTTGGCAAAGACTTGTGGTAAAATGGCTGCATAGAAAGTGTCAAAATATCCTTAGATGAATACCCTGGGTTGTCTACTTTAAAAAAAATATATACATGTGGAGTGTTTTCCAGAGATTTATGACAGATAATAGTGTTACAATGTCACTATTGATACATTTAAAAAATTTTTGTTTTGAAACCGCCATATCCTACTTGTACCTATAGCCCTATAACTTGCAAAAAAAAGCAAAAAAGCATGTAAACACTGGGTATTTTTAAACTCAGGACAAAATTTTGAATCTATTTAGCTGTTTTTTTCATTCGCTTTTGTAGATGAGTAAAAGATTTTTCAAGTAAAAGTCAAAAAACATGTATTTTTTTCAATTTTTCATCATATTTTTTTATTTTTTTTAAATTAAAATACATGAGATTATATAAATAATGGTATGTAAAGAAAGCACCTTTTGTCCTGAAAAAAACAATATATAATTTGTATGGGAACAGTAAATGAGAGAGCGGAAAATAACAGCTAAACACAAACACCAGAAAAGTGTAAAAATATTCCTGGTTGCAAATGTACAACATCGCAAAAACAGTCCAGTCCTTAAGGGGTTAATGTAACTGTGCAACAACTTTGCAATTGAATGTGCTATATAAATGATAACAGTTACTCCGCCCACTCCGGGTGTAGACTACTGGTGGAGGCAAGAACACTTCACACAATTTCCCCAGAAATTGTAGCTTTTCTAGTTTGTATGTTGTTGTTGTTTTGTCTCTGAATAAATATTTGTTAAAGTAGGCCGACCAGAGTTTATATTTGTATACGTACATAATAATTTATAGAGTTTGGTAATTTACCACATTTGGCGACCACAAATTTTAGACTTCTACAACAAATGTTTGTGAGGCGCAATAACTACCATATTGATTCATAATCTAAGAGAAAGAGACTTTATAGCATAGGATTCATTTTGTTGAAACAAATATACCGTATATACTCGAGTATAAGCCGACCCGAATATAAGCCGAGGCCCCTAATTTTACCCCAAAAAACTGGGAAAACGTATTGACTCGAGTATAAGACTAGGGTGGGAAATGCAGCAGCTACTGGTAAATTTCTAAATAAAATTAGATCCTAAAAAAATTATATTAATTGAATATTTATTTACAGTGTGTGTATATGATGAATGCAGTGTGTGTGTATGAATGCAGTGTGTGTGTATGAATGCAGAGTGTGTGTATGAATGCAGTGTTTGTGTATGAGTGCGGTGTGTGTATGAGTGCGGTGTGTGTATGAATGCAGTGTGTGTATGAATGCAGTGTGTGTATAAGTGCAGTGTGTATATGAGTGCAGTGTGTGTGTGTGATGCAGTGTGTGTGCATAAATGCAGTGTGTGTATGAGTGCAGTGTGTGTATGAGTGCTGTGTGTATGAATGCAGGGTGTGTGTATGAATGCAGTGTGTGTGTATGAGTGCAGTGTGTGTGTGTGTGAGGCAGTGTGTGTTTGTGTGGCAGAGCCTTGGTGGGGGGGTGGGCATTTTTATAAAAAAAATTTTTTATATTATTTTAATTTTTTTTTGTTATATTATTTTTTTTATTATTATTTATATATTATTAATATTTAAATTTTTTGTTACATTTTTTTTAATTATTATTATTTATATATTATTAATATTATTAAAAAATTTTTGTTATATTATTTTTTTTTATTATTATTATTATTTATATATTTTTAATTTATTTATTTTTCGTCCCCCCTCCCTGCTTGATACATGGCAGGGAGGGGGGCTCTACTTCCCTGGTGGTCCAGTGGCATTGGCAGTTCAGTGGGGGGAGGAGGGGCGCTGTCAGAGCTGTTACTTACCTCTCCTGCAGCTCCTGTCAGCTCTCTCCTCCTCCGCGCCGGTCCGTGCAGCTCCTCTGTCAGCTCACACTGTAAGTCTCGCGAGAGCCGCACTATGACCCCGCTGCTCTCGCGAGACTTACACTGGGAGCTGACTGAGGTGCTGCACGGACCGGCGCGGAGGAGGAGGGAGCTGACAGGAGCTGCAGGAGAGGTAAGTAACAGCTCTGCCAGCCCCCAGTCTGTATTATGGCAATGTAAATTGCCACAATACAGACTGACTCGAGTATAAGCCGAGTTGGGGTTTTTCAGCACAAAAAATGTGCCGAAAAACTCGGCTTATACTCGAGTATATACGGTACATATATGTTTTGTTGACGCTTTTGAATTTGGGTATTGTGACTGACAGAACATATTTTGTTGCAAAGTGTAGCATTTATAGGTTTAACTTTGTTTCTGTTCAGTTTTAAAGTATTGGTGATAAAAGGGGAAAATTGAATAGTTGCACTGCATTGGAACCTTTGATGCTTTGGCCATTTTTAATTGCCCATGTGCTGTATTGTCTCTCTTGTTGCAACTAACTAGAATGAAACTTAATCTATTTTAATTGTTTTCTTATGTGTTAAATTGTGTGGCTTCACTACATTCTAAGTTTAAATAGCAAACTTTTTTGTTATCTTTTGTCTGTTTGAATCATTGAATTCAGGATAGGAGCATAATGTTTGTGCATTATGACTGACCGAACGTATTTTGTTGCAAATTGTAGCATTTATAGTTTAATTTTGTTTATACACCGTTTTAAAGTATTGGTGATTAAAGGGGAAGATTGAATAGTTGCACTGCATTGGTACTATTGATGTTTCGGCCCATGTGCTGTATTCTCTCTCTCCTGTTGCAACTAACTAGAACTAAACTGAATATATTGTCATTGTTTTTAGATGTTACATTTTGTACATTTTGTGGCTTCCCTGCATTCTAAGTTTAACCCCTTAAGACCGGAGGGCGTACTATTACGTCCTCTAATAGGCGGCTCTAAACGCCGCCGGGCGTAATAGTACGCCCTCCGGTCTTTCTGTACTTACCCGGTCGCCGGCGGTCCCACGCCGGCGATCGCGGTGGGGGGGACTCCCAGGGAGCCCCCCGCAGCACGACCGTCCTCCAGGAAGCCCCCCGGCGGTGTGAGAGTGGGGTCCTAGCGAGGACCCCACAATCACATGGCCGGGTATAGCTGGCTTCTGTATTGCCAGCAGGGGGGCTGCCTGTAATTACAGGGGGTCCCCCTGCTGGCTGAAAATAAAAGTAAAATAAGTTAAAAGTGTAAAAAAATAAAATTATATATACTTAGATCATATATATATATTATATATATATGATCAAAGTATATATATACACATATACATACACACATGTACAGCGTCTAGGTGTATTATACTATTAATATATATATAATTATATATATATATTAATATCAAATTACACGTACACTGATACTGATTAAATATATATATAATTATTGTTATATATATATTTATATATATTAAAAAAAAAATTAAAATGTAAATACGTTAAAAAATAAAATTACAAAAATAATTAAAAATAAATAATTAAAAAATATATAGATGTGTGTTATTTCATTCTAACTGTATTGTGAAATTAATATATATATATTTATATCAAAATACACATAGAACGAAATAATATATATATCTATACACATAAATATATAGGTATATATCACTATATATATACCTATATATAAATAAAAATATTTAAAAAAATTATATAGATATATACATATATATACACATACGTATATATATACATATATTGATTCTACATATATATTTATGTAATATTTTTACATAATTAGGTATCTTAATTAATTACAATTAGCAGGACCTGCATGACAACCCATGCCGAAAGTAGAGGGAATTTAATTTGCTAGCACTATATTTAACCCTATAACTTTCCGAGACACCATAAAACCTGTACATGGGGGGTACTGTTCTACTCGGGAGACTTCGCTGAACACAAATATTAGTGTTTCAAAACAGTAAATGTATTACAACGATGATATCGCCAGTAAAAGTGAAGTTTTTTGCATTTTTCACGCACAAACAGCATTACACGGACAATATTATTGCTGTGATACTTTTTACTGTTTTGGGCTAAATATTGTGTTCGAATGGCTCCAGCTAACAATTACCCCTCATGTACAGGTTTTATGGTGTTTTCAAAGTTACAGCGTCAAATATAAGGCTTGTGTTTCATTTTTTTCACATTAAAATTCGCCAGATTGGTTACGTTGCCTTTGAGACCCTATGGTAGCCCAAGAATGAAAATTACCCCTATGATGGCATACCATTTGCAATAGTAGACAACCCAAGGTATTGCAAACAGGGTATGTCCAGTCTTTTTTAGTAGCCACTTAGTCACAAACACTGGCCAAAATTGGCGTTTTTTGCATTTTTCACACACAAACAAATACTAACGCTAACTTTGGCCAGTGTTTGTGACCAAATGGCTACTAAAAAAGACTGGACATACCCCATTTGCAATACCTTGGGTTGTCTACTATTGCAAATGGTATGCCATTATGGGTGTAAATTTCATTCCTGGGCTACTATACAGTCTCAAAGGCAACGTAACCAATCTGGCGAATTTCAATTTCAAATGTAACGTGCTATATTTGACCCTGTAACTTCCCAAAACGCCATAAAACCTGTACATAGGGGGTACTGTTTTACACGTGAGACTTTGCTGAATACAAATATGTGTATTTTATTGCAGTAAAAGCAAACAGTATTATGACACTGACAGTTAAAATGTCATGTAGAACTAAAAAAATCCAAAAAATCTTATTTTCTCCCATTTTTTTCATATTAAATTATGTTTCATAGCTAAATATTTGATATTAAATGAAAGCCCTGTTTCCCCTGAATAAAATGATATATAATAAGGGTGGGTGCATTTACTATGAAAGAGGTGTATTACGGTTGGACAGACATGTAGCGGAAATGCCAGGTTTTGTTTACATTTTGTTTTGTTCACAACGTGTACATTTGGCTCCGTCCTTAAGGGGTTAAATAGCAAACTGTTTTGGTTATCTTTTGTCTGTTTGAACCATTGAATTCTGGGTAGGAGAATTGTTTACATGATAAAGGTATTGGGGCTAATACAGTGTGGTGGCTATTGTTTAGCCAGGCTAACATTTCCATTTTTACACTGGAGTGTGTTTAATAGAAAATGAACAGTTTGTATTTGAGGTAAATATTATGAAGTAAAGGTGCCTATGTTAGATTGTTAAATGGTTGGGAATTATCATTGTGCTGAAGTTACAGTCAGGTATTTTCCAGTTCCCATCCCTTCCTTTAAATCATTCTGTTTATGTGTAAGCCCCCCACACTGCACTTAAACAAAGGCAGAAGGGTGGTTTTGTGTTTTGCTATCTGTGGGCATTTGTTTTATTGAGACTGTGAAGTTTGTTTCTTAAAAGACAAGAGTTTGTTTGAATAGGTTAATGTAATTAAGTTTCTCAAATGGTTCAATCTCTTTGGAGCCAGTTTCAGTTTTTTTTTAAATTAATCCCATTGTTAAAAGCTTGTTGTTTTTTTACTTAGTCTGCTGGTCTATTTCGATTAAAGACTCATGGAGAGCTCGGTTTTAAAATGTCATATCTAGGTACTAAGTATTTTTCTGCAGAAGTACTAGAGTACTTCAAGAATGACATTGACAGACATGATGGACCATATGAGCTTCCAGAACCAGCAGGCCCCAATTGTGGAAAATATGAAGGATTCATGGATGTTTTGACACAAATTGTTACTAATAAAAAGTGCCATATTAATAAAAGGAAAACCTTGGTGGCACAAGCGGTTGTTGCTGCAATAGGGGGTTTGGCAAGCATGGTACTCAAATTGTAGCAAGCTAATTTAGTAACCACTAATAGAATGGAAGATGCTCTTGATGAAAGAGATTGTTTTAAAATAGCTGCCCTAAGAACAAACAAAATGATCGAGGGGTTGGAGGAGGAATTAAAGGAAATAGAACAACAGAGAGATGCATATAGTGCTAAGATCACTGAACTCCAAAACCTAGTTATGGAATATAAAATGAAAACTAAAGAAAACATAAATAAATGGGATAAGGAGATTCCTAAAGTATGCCCAGGCCAGTCTCATTTTATATCTAAAAGTACAGAACCAGTGCTGGGAACCAAACACAAGAGAAATGCGCCTGTTGTTAACTGTGTCCCACAAGCCCCTTTAATAATAACTGAACACTTTAATGCAAGAGAAATGCCTACTAGTTACTCTAGATAGACCAGCACTATGTCAATCACAGACAAAGAAAATTTCCAGAAATGGTGGGGAAGTATGCCAAATAACAACTTTAATACTTTTACACACTGGTTTATGAGGGGAGCAAATAGAGCTAAAAAAGGAGGTCTTAACTTAGAGGAATGGACAGAACTTTTAGAATATGCTATGGGTCCTTTGGCTAGTAGACTATTGGGATTCAATAACAGTGTGTCTGATCAGGCAGGAAGAATTGCTGCAACTATTTTCTATCTACTCAGCATAGAGAAAGAAATAGCTAATATTACGATCAGGCCAGCAGATGGTCCTAGAGAGGTAGCTCAAAGGATATTTTTCTGGTATACACTACGCCAACCTCAACAGCCCCTGGTGTTGGGCTTACCAGAACACATTGCTAAAGTAATGGAAGCCCTTCCCTGGGAGTGTCAAGAATTTGTCAGGCTTTTGGATCCAACACCAGCGGACTTAGAAATGGTACTAACTAGAGCTGACAATTGGTGCATTAAGCATCCTTTCTCAGAACAGGCCTTCTCTATTTCAGCCATAAGAACATTTAAGGTTGACTCTGGTAGAGATTTAGATGGTAAATGGAGAAGCCAGAGGTGGGATGTACCCCAGAACAAGAGGGATAATGAGAACTGGAGACCAAAACAGGACTTTGACAAAAGATGGAGAGATCCACAGAGGGACCATAGGAATAGGGACAGTTCTAAAGGAAGCAATGTAATGGGAGATAATTGGAAAAATAGATGGGAGGAGCCTAAGGTAATCAATAATAATTGGAATAATAATACCTGGGAGAGGCTAAAAAGGAGAGATAACTGGGAAAATCACAGTTGGCAAGAAAAACAGAGAAACAACAGGAACAGTTATTGGGAGAATAATTGGAAAAGGAACCAGAGATGGGATGAGCATCAGACCAATAGACGGAATTGGGATAATTGGAGGAATAAAGAAGGGAATAGAGACTACTGGGACCTAAAGAGACAGACTGAGAGATTGGAGGCAGACGTGAAAGCGCTTAGGGAACAGATGAGGGAGGGAAATACTGATCAATTGGGGGTCACCAGCAATGAATAACTCCCATAATTTTTGTTGTCCTCTACATCTGTATGTATGTTTGTTTTTTCTTTTGTTTCTATATTTTATCTGTCTCACCATTATTTCGTAACACTCCAGTTTAAAGAGGACCTTAGTATGTATTGTTATTTATATATATATGTTTTTTTTTTTCATATTAATGATAAGCCTCTAAATTCATTCATTACAGTCAGGTGGGCCAAATTCCAAATCATTTTAGTTTTTATGTTTTATTTATTTTTTGATGCTGGATTAATAATTATAAATTCATAGATTAAGTGAATTGTTGCCAATGTGAGGCTTATATTTGATCACACTGGAGAGATGTAATCGTGTAACTTTCAGTTGGTTTACAACAGTAAAAACATTAAAAGCATTTTTTTTTTTATTTGGTTCCCAACAAATATAACCTCAAGTTGATTTTTGATTTTGATTTTTGAATAGCAACAGACAGTTTTCTATAGATTGCACGCTGCCAAACTGTGTAATGGTAGCATTCAGTCTACTTTTTTTTTTTTTTCTTCTCTCTCCATCTTTGATGCTTTGTTTTTTTTGTTTTGTTTTTTTGTCATTAAAAATATAGGGAAATTAGATAGCTTTGAGTGAAGATGGCATAAATAATAAAGTGACAATGTATGCTATTTGACTATCCGCAGGGGGTTAAATAGTTATGGGTATGAGAATTTGCACCTACGTTCAATTGCGAATACATTTTTCACCCTTACGTCTTTCCCACTCACGTTCATGTATAATAATTTTTGATTTAAACTATGTACATTTTGTGATTATTGCATGTATTCATCAGTAAATTATAAAATAACTAATATGGTTTTGTGTTCAACTCTCCATCAGGTGTGGAGTAAATTTCTAAATTAATCAAAATTTCAGGAGACATTTGTGGGTCTTTTACATACCTCTAAAATGTAAACATAGCCTTAAGACACCACAACCAAATAGATTTTATTAGACAAAACTAGTTAAGCCTTTGACACAAGACAATATGCTGATTACTGTTGTACATATTTCATTGTCTGTGTTTGATTCAAAGAACATTTTAATTGGAAGGCCCAGAGAGGCGAAGGTAACTGACATGTCATGTCACAGTTTACTATACAGATGAAGAATAGTGATGTACTGAACGGTTCGCTGGCGAACGGTTCCCGGCGAACATAGCATTTTCACGTTCGCCACGGCGGGCGAACATATGCGCGGTTCGACCCGCCCCCTATTCGTCATCATTGAGTAAACTTTGACCCTGTACCTCACAGTCAGCAGACACATTCCAGCCAATTAGCAGCACACCCTCCCTAGCAGACCCTCCCACCTGCTGGAAGGCATCCATTTTACATTCATTCTCAAGCTGCATGCTTAGTGAGAGGAGGGAAAGTGTAGCTGCTGTTGATTAGATAGGGAAATGCATAGCTAGGTTAGGGTTAGGGTATGCTTTTTTTATTTTTTTATTCTATGTAATGTAATTGCAGTTAGTTTTCTGCCACTGCTGCCAGCTTCTGTGTCAGGCTCACAGTGGGTACTGAGCCCATTTCCCCAGTCAGTGCCACCACTTAGATCTGGTGTCACAATAGCTTGGATTTAAAAACAAAAAACTTTTTTCACTGTTATAGATTGAATAGCAGTCATTGTCCTTAAAGCGGGTGTGTTACGCTAACAGTGGATACGCTGACCAGTGCCACTAATTAGATCTGGTGTCACAATAGCTTGGATTTAAAAAAACAAAATACTTTTTTCACTGTTATAGATTGAATAGCAGTCAGTTATCTTCAAGCGAGTGTCAGGCCTACAGCCTGTGCTCTGCACAACTGTGCCAGTGCACATTGCCACTCATATCTGGTCTCACAGTAGCTTGCACGCATAGTACCACTAATCCCAACAAAAATGACAGGCAGAGGCAGGCCACCCCGCAGGGGCCATCGTGGTCGTGGTGCTGTGATTCCCTTGGGCCCTAGAATAATGCCCAGTTTTCAGAGGCCACGTACCCTGAACTTGAAAAGTTCTGAGGACATAGTTGACTGGCTAACACAGGACACCCAATCTTCTACAGCCTCCGCTCAGAACCTTGACGCACCATCCTCCTCCAGCTTAGCTTCAGGCACCTCTCAAGATACCACTCACCCGCCTGCCGCCACCACCAAAACTAGCACCACAGCCGCTTCAGTTGGTATGTCAGAGGAGTTATTCACACATCCGTTTGAAGAAATGAGTGATGCGCAACCATTATTGCCAGAGGATGTAGATAACAGGGATATGTCTCAGGCAGGCAGCATTACACACATGGACGTACGGTGTGATGATGATGATGATGTTGTACCCGCTGCTGCTTCCTTTGCTGAGTTGTCAGATACAAGTGAAGCGGTTGATGATGACGATGCGTCCATGGATGTCACGTGGGTGCCCGCTCGTCAAGAAGAAGAACAGGGCGAAAGTTCAGATGGGGAGACAGGGAGGAGGAGGAGACGAGTTGGAAGCAGGGGGAGGTCGTCGCAAGGAGCTAGTGGCACAGTCAGACAGCATGCATCGGCACCCGGGGTCAGCCCGACAGCACGCCAATCAACGCATGCTGTGTCCACCACCAGAATGCCGTCATTGCAGAGCTCAGCAGTGTGGAATTTTTTTTGTGTGTCTGCCTCTGACAACAGCGATGCCATTTGCAACCTGTGCCAAAAGAAACTGAGTCGTGGGAAGTCCAACACCCACCTAGGTACAACTGCTTTGCGTAGGCACATGATCTCACATCACAGACGCCTATGGGATCAACACATGAGTACAAGCAGCTCGCCTACTCTAAGCCGCCAGCCTCCTCCTGGTCCAGCATCTTCAGCCACGTCAACCACTGCTGTCCTCCTTGTCCCCTCTCAACCATCCTGCCACTCCGCCTCCCGCCTTGAGCAGTTCACGCTCATCTTCCCACAGTCATGTGTCCGTCAAGGACATGTTTGAGCGTAAGAAGACAATGTCAGAAAGTCACCCCCTTGCCCAGCGTCTGACTGCTGGCTTGTCCGAACTATTAGCCCGCCAGCTTTTACCATACAAGCTGGTGGAGTCTGAGGCGTTCAAAAAATTTGTAGCTATTGGGACACCGCAGTGGAAGGTACCCGGCCGAAATTTCTTTTCCCAAAAGGCAATCCCCAACCTGTACTCAATTGTGCAAAAGGAAGTAATAGCATCTCTGGCACACAGTGTTGGGGCAAGGGTCCATCTGGCCACTGATACCTGGTCTGCAAAGCATGGTCAGGGCAGGTATATCACCTACACTGCGCATTGGGTAAACCTGTTGACTGCTGCCAAGCATGGAATGCATGGCTCTGCAGAGGAGTTGGTGACACCGCCACGACTTGCAGGCAGGCCTGCTGCCACCTCCTCTACTCCTCCTACTCCATCCTCTTCCATAACCTCCTCGGCTGAGTCCTCTTCTGCTGCTGCGTCTTGCTCCACATCAACGGCACCCCCCCAGCTCCCCAGGTACTATTCCACATCCCGGATACGGCAGTGTCACGCCGTCTTGGGTTTGACTTGCTTGAAAGCAGAGAGTCACACCGGACAAGCACTCCTGTCCGCCCTGAACGCACAGGTGGAAAAGTGGCTGACTCCGCAGCGACTGGATATCGGCAAAGTGGTTTGTGACAACGGAACAAATTTGTTAGCGGCATTGAAGTTGGGCAAGTTGACACATGTGCCGTGCATGGCACATGTGTGTAATCTGATCGTACAACGCTTTGTGCATAAGTACACAGGCTTACAGGACGTCCTGAAGCAGGCCAGGAAGGTGTGTGGCCATTTCAGGCGTTCCTACACGGCCATGGCTCACTTTGCCGATATCCAGCGGCGAAACAACATGCCAGTGAGGCGCTTGATTTGCGACAGCCCGACACGTTGGAATTCAACACTCCTAATGTTCGAATGCCTGCTCCAACAAAGAAAAGCCGTTAATGTTGTACTGACCGGGGTGCTAGGACAGCCTCTGGGGAGCTGGGAATTTTTTTGCCACGTTACTGGACGCTCATGCGCAATGCCTGTAGGCTCATGCGTCCTTTTGAGGAGGTGACAAATTTAGTCAGTCGCACCGAAGGCACCATCAGTGACATCATACCATTTGTTTTCTTCCTGGAGCGTGCCCTGCGAAGAGTGCTGGATCAGGCCGTAGATGAGCGTGAAGAGGAAGAGGAAGAGTTGTGGTCACCATCACCTCCAGAAACAGCCTTATCAGCATCGCTTGCTGGACCTGCGGCAACGCTGGAAGAGGATTGTGAGGAAGAGGAGTCAGAGGAGGAATGTGGCTTTGAGGAGGAGGAAGAGGAGGAGCAAGACCAACCACAACAGGCATCCCAGGGTGCTCGTTGTCACCTATCTGGTACCGTGGTGTTGTACGTGGCTGGGGGGAAGAAAATACCTTCATTGACATCAGTGAGGAGGAGGAACGGGAAATGAGTAGCTCGGCATCCAACCTTGTGCAAATGGGGTCTTTCATGCTGTCGTGCCTGTTGAGGGACCCTCGTATAAAAAGGCTGAAGGAGAACGACCTGTACTGGGTGTCCACGCTACTAGACCCCCGGTATAAGCAGAAAGTGGCGGAAATGTTACCGAATTACAACAAGTATGAAAGGATGCAGCATTTGCAAAATAAATTGAAAAGTATGCTTTACACAGCGTATAAGGGTGATGTCACAGCACAACGGGAATCTAACAGGGGGAGAGGTGGAAGTCATCCTCCTCCTCCCATGACCACGCCGGCAAGGACAGGACGCTTTAGAGACGTGTTGTTGATGGAGGATACGCAGACCTTTAAGTCCTACGCATCGCCACAGCCCTTCGGGATCCACCCTCAGAGAGCGACTCGACCGACAGGTAGCAGACTACCTCGCCTTAACTGCAGATATCGACACTCTGAGGAGCGATGAACCCCTTGACTACTGGGTATGCAGGCTTGACCTGTGGCCTGAGCTATCCCAATTTGCGATAGAACTTCTGGCCTGCCCCGCTTCAAGTGTCCTGTCAGAAAGGACCTTCAGTGCAGCAGGAGGTATTGTCACTGAGAAGAGAAGTCGCCTAGGTCAAAAAAGTCTAGATTACCTCACCTTTATTAAGATGAATGAGGGATGGATCCCGAAGGGACTGACACTGGGCGATACATTAGATTAAAAAAGGCCTGATGAGATGAGCTGCCTTGGGCTACAAATGGTCCACACGCTGCTGTATTTTAGCTCTGAATGCCGGTTGACTTGCGTGACTTATCCGCCACCAACTAGGGTTCAAGCCGCCATGTTTTAGGGCACTTTCTGCCTGTGAAACAAACATCAATTATAGATTGAATAGCAGTTAGTTGTCTCAAAGCTGGTGTGTCAGGCTCACAGTGGATACTGTGCCCAGTGCCACCACTCACTCACTGGTACCCGGACGAAATTTATTTTCACAAAAGGCAATCCCCAACCTGTACTCAATTGTGCAAAAGGAAGTAATAGCATCTCTGGCACGCAGTGTTGGGGCAAGGGTCCATCTGACCACTGATACCTGGTCTGTAAAGCATGGTCAGGGCAGGTATATTACCTACACTGCGCATTGGGCAAACCTGCTGACGGCAGAGGAGTTGGTGAAATCGCCACGACTTGCAGAGGAGTTGGTGAAATCGCCACGACTTGCAGGCAGGCCTGCTGCCACCTCCTCTACTCCTCCTACTCCATCCTCTTCCATAACCTCCTCGGCTGAGTCCTCTTCTGCTGCTGCGTCTTGCTCCACATCAACGGATAGGGGACGTAACAGTGATTAAACTGATAAAAATAGTACTAAACACACCACTCCTATCTGGTGGCACATTAGATTGCACGCGCAGTGCCCCAAATTTGTTGTGATCTGTGAGTAAAGTAAACGGTTGTCCATACAAGTAGGTTGCAGCTTTTTGAGGGCCCACACCACCGCTATGCACTCCTTTTCAATGGCAGTGAATATTCTTCGCTGTGCAAAAGTTTACGGCTTAGATAAGCCCCGGGTTGCTAGCCACCATCTGCTCCGACTTGGCTCAGTACTGCTCCCAATCCAAGCATAGAAGCGTCTGTATGGACGAGAAAGTGTTTGGTTGGATCAGGAGAAGAAAGTACAGGTGATTTAATGAGCGCCGTCTTGAGCTGTTGGAAGGCCTGTTCACATTCTGGGGCCCATACTACTATCTTGGGGAGGTTTTTACACGTTCCTATATGGCACTTACTGGGCTTTGGGGTCAGTCCGGACTCCCTAATCCGGTCTATTACGGCTCCTATGTGGGTCAGGTGTTCGGGCCAGGAGCAGCTAAAAATGTCTATACCATCCAAGTAGGTGTGTATCAGTGTGTATCAGGGATCCTTAGGACAGGTGTCAATCCATATCTGCCAAGTGACCCGATGTAGGAGGAACAGTCCCTATTCTGATCTGTGTCAGTGTGTATCCGGGATCCCTAGGACAGGTGTCAATCCATATCTGCCAAGTGACCCTATGTAAAAAGGCCTGATGAGATGAGCTGCCTTGGGCTAAAAATGGTCCACACGCTGCTGTATTTTAGCTCTGAATGCCGGTTGACTTGCGTGACTTATCCGCCACCAACTAGGGTTCAAGCCGCCATGTTTTTAGGGCACTTTCTGCCTGTGAAACAAACATCATTTTTTCTGTTTGCTGCTACAGCAGCGGCTGCAACAATACCGAATTTTTCAGGCATGTGTACATGCCTAATTTTTAGGCCCTCTGGTGCTGCACTGTGGCTTCAAAACTTTTTTCACTGTTATAGATTGAATAGCAGTTAGTTGTCTGCAAGCGTCAGAAAGTCACCCCCTTGCCCAGCGTCTGACACCTGGCTTGTCTGAACTATTAGCCCGCCAGCTTTTACCATACAATCTGGTGGAGTCTGAGGCGTTCCAAAAATTTGTAGCTATTGGGACACCGCAGTGGAAGGTACCCGGCCAAAATTTCTTTGCGCAAAAGGCAATCCCCAACCTGTACTCGACTGTGCAAAAGGAAGTAATAGCATCTCTGGCACACAGTGTTGGGGCAAGGGTCCATCTGACCACTGATACCTGGTCTGCAAAGCAGTGTGTACTTTATAAATGGCTCCACCCAGGGCCGCCATCAGAAATTTTGGGGCCCCTAACACAGCTCAAGGTCTGGGCCCCCCTTCAAGCCTGCCTCCAAATCCCGCCCACAGGAATACACACACACTAACAGATACAAATACTGAAACAGACATACACACATGCATAGGGAGATGCTGAGACACACACACATATACAAGCAGACATACATATACATACTGCATATTGATATATACATACATACCGACAGGCATACATACATACATACAGACACACACAGGCATGCATACAGACACACACTGGCATACACGCACTGGCATACATACACACACATACACTGGCATACATACACACACACATACACACATGCACTGGCATACACACACACATACACTGGCATTCATACACTGGCATACATACATACACATACACTGGCATCTACACACTGGCATACATGCACACATACACTGGCATTCATACACACATACACTGGCATACACACACTGGCATACACTGGCATTCATACACCGGCATACACTGGCATACACACACTGGCATACATACACATACACTGGCATTCAGACACTGGCATACACACACACACTGGCATTCAGACACTGGCATACACACACACACTGGCATTCAGACACTGGCATGCACACACATACACTGTCATTCATACACCATCATACACACACACATACACTGGCATTCATACACACATACACTGGCATACACACACTGGCATACACACACTGGCATTCATACACTGGCATTCAGACACACATACACTGGCATTCAGACACTGGCATACACACATACACTGGCATTCACACATACACTGGCATTCATACACCAGCATACACACACATACATACACTGGCATACACACACTGGCATTCATACACTGGCATTCATACACTGGCATTCAGACACTGGCATACACACACACACTGGCATACACACACTGGCATCACACACCAGCATACACACACACAGACACTGGCATACACACATACACTTCCTCCCCAGCCACCCTCCTCTCTTCCTTACCATTTCGTCGCAGGAGGGTGGCTGGGGATGATGGGCATCGGCTGCCTCTCTTCAGGCTGCGTCCTCCTTCCCGCGCGGAGTAAAGTGGGAGGAAGTGACCGGACGTCACTTCCTCCCAGCAGCACTTGCTTCCGGCTGCATTTTTTTTTTTTTAAAGGGGCCCGGTCGCGCTATTACAGCGCTAAACGGGCCCCTGAAGATAATAGGGCCCATTGGGTGGCCCTAAATGATTGGGGCCACCTGATGGGCCCCATCAGCGTGTGGGCCCCGGTGCAGATGCACCGGCGGCAGTTCCGCTGATCCACGTGGGGCCCGGGCGGCCGGGCCCCCCAGGGCCGCCGGGCCCGTGACAATTGTCACGGTTGTCATGCCCTGATGGCGGCCCTGTATTTATTCAGGATACAATTTAGAATATGTAAAATAAGTGAAGAGGGCGGGGCTCGACCGCCATGCAGTGAGGACGCACAGTGATATGAGCTCCTCAGTAGTTTTCTCTACAAACTTAAACAACTACCAGAATAGCTTCTAATTCTCAAAATATTGGTGCTCCAACTTGTTGGGGACACTTGGGCGCTGAAACCGACCCTTCTACAGATCACGCTTGAGACTCGCTGGTGGTATACTAGAGGCGTGGGGCGGAGAAGACTGACGCTCTTCTGCTGTCCTGAAATCTAATCAAGAGCTCCTCCATCCCCCCCCCCTTTCTGGACCGGTGGGGGTAATCCCGGTCCCAGAAGTCCACTCTAAGCGGTGGATAGTTATCCTTATCACATGACAGTGGAGCTGTGAGGTCTGCTCTTTTCCCTCCTCATGCCTTGCAACCAGAACAAGCAGACTGGACGCCATCTTTGAAGATGTTTTGCATTGTGTATTTATTAAGCAAAGGAGAGCAAAGAACCTCTAGTCGGAGCTCACCAGAGAAAGCGCCTATTCAGACCCCAAACAAATTGCCTCTCTGGAAGCAGACATCAGGCACGACTCCTGGCGGAATCAGATTGAAGTGGAAGCAGGAGCATCAGGCCTGGTGAGACCTTCCTTCACTGCTAAAGCAAAGAAGGAATGATCCTCCGAAAGGGCCTACTTAAAACTGATGGATCCTCCTTACACGTGAACTGCTCTGTCCTCCTGAGTGAAGTGCTGTCTTGCGTATGTCTTTTTGGCTGGCTGCCTCATAACACAGTGCAGATCTTTACAAAGTTGTAGGCCTTGAGATTGGGAGTTGGCTGAGGGTCTACTATAAGCTGACTATTTGTGTCCTGCAGACACTATATGTTTCTCTGGGACTCCTGTTCTTATCAAGTACACTGCAGTGGTCTTATCTTATTTTTGTTAACCTTTCTTATTATCTATTCTATGTGACATATGCAGTTTTGTTATTCATGGCTATATATTTTTTCCACTACTCATGCACACCTTTGGGGACTAGCTATAGCCTGTTGACCTGTCTATGCTTTTAAAATATCAAAATATCTTGTTTTGTATCTTTACTCTTTGACTATGTGTTGCATGTGTATATTCTCTAATACATTTTCATTTTGCAATGTATGCTGACATTCTGCATCAGAACAAGACATAAAGAAAGAATTTAAATAATACAAAGAACTCTGGGTACTTAACTAAAATTGTGGTGGAACACTTCCTCCCGCATCTTTATGGGACACATTATTGGGACGTCAAAGAGGAAAGTTGGAATTGATGTTACGAATACACATCAACCGGATATTGGACACAGGTTGTGGCGGAACCCGCCTCGCCACTGGACATTGGAGAGGCCTGGATACCTGCCTCCTACCTGCTGAGTATGGCCCCTGGTAAATTTGTACTTGTAATGCAATATTTGGGCATGTGATATTGTATATTGCTGCTACTGGCCCTTTAAGGGCCATCCGGGGACTTAGTATGACTTTTAGGAACAATACCGCTTTAAGACTTGGTAGCAGATTACAGTAAGGAAGTCTTTTATATTATGTATGTTTCTGTGTGTTTGGCTAAATTGTATATGTGTTTGCAGCATTCCCCTGATTGTTCGGTAGAATCACTCCATTCATTATATTGAGTGAAACTACCAAACAACCAGACCACCCGGGAGGAAGTGTGCCTCCAATTACCGTTTGCAACAATGTTGCAAACGGGTAATTGGCAATCGATGTAATGTGTGGTTTTGTCCTCTGGGTGGCCGCCATTTGGAAACGAACACATGGCGGCGGCCATCTTAAACTCCCGAACAACGGTGTTTTGCCGTCGAGTGTCTGGAACTAAAATCGGACACTCGACTAGGCAAACACCGCTGAGACCTCCAGACTTCCATGAATTTGTGTGGAAACTACCAAATGACCCGCCGTTCGGTAGAAAGAACCCCACGAACAAGGGAATTCGTTTAAACCCTCCCCAGGCTCTATAACCCAGGCAATTCGTGTGTTTTCATTCCCTTTTCTGTGACCGACTGCAGGGCCAAAATACATGGAACTATTTTCGGATACTTTTGCCACGCAGTCGGTCAAAACTTTAACCCTCCATAATTCCCGAACCCCTGGTCCGATCTGGGTGATTTTTGGATATGTGTCTCACCCAGATCAGGGCTACCAGGGGATGTAACATTTAAAGGGGTAACCCTATGTTTAGGGGTACATCCAGTAACCCAGGGAATTTGTGTCTGTACTAATGGGATTATGTGTCACACTAAGGGGATGAGATGTGTGGGAGGTAACTGGTACATTATTGGCTGGGGTACTAATTGTTTTGGATCCCTCCCTCGCATGGGAGAATGTCTTAAAAGGAGAAACATAGACATAGAAACATAGAATGTGACGGCAGATAAGAACCATTCGGCCCATCTAGTCTGCCCAATTTTCTAAATACTTTCATTAGTCCCTAGTCTTATCTTATAGTTAGGATAGCCTTATGCCTATCCCACGCATGCTTAAACTCCTTTACTGTGTTAACCTCTACCACTTCAGCTGGAAGGCTATTCCATGCATCCACTACCCTCTCAGTAAAGTAATACTTCCTGATATTATTTTTAAACCTTTGTCCCTCTAATTTAAGACTATGTCCTCTTGTTGTGGTAGTTTTTCTTCTTTTAAATATAGTCTCCTCCTTTACTGTGTTGATTCCCTTTATATATTTAAATGTTTCTATCATATCCCCCCTGTCTCGTCTTTCCTCCAAGCTATACATGTTAGGAGGTTGTGTGAATAAATATGGAGTTCCTGTTTAACCCTCAAAGTGAAGTGTTGTCTCATTATTGGGGGAGGATTTATTGTATGCTGTTCCAGTTTGACTGCTAGGAGTGTAAACCTATTTGCATGTTTTTTCCTATTCGGCAGTATACAAAATTCATATGCTTAGAAGTACTCATATGCTTCTCCGGTTCGGTGATTGTGGTGTCTGCCAGAGTGCTTGGAGTCCTCAGGAAACGCTAGGAGCTTCCTTTAATGGAGGTACCTAGTCGGGGTGCCAGGTGATCCGTTACACAGGTGTTTGCAATAGAATAGGATGTATAAAGACCACCATTACAAGTTGTCATCAGCACTGAAAGAAGGCCGTTTAGGGTGAAACGTGTCTACTGCTATTGTTTATATATTGGATATCTAATTTTGAAATCCTGGGTTACTGTTTTGGTGGTGAGTGGAACCTTGATTTTTATCATACTGTTAACATTTCTAAGATATTGTTCCACCACCATCCTAGTTAAGTACCCAGAGTTCTTTATGTATTTTACATATTCTAATTTGCATGTTGAATAAATATATATTTTTTGCCAAAGATCTGACGTCCCATCTTCTACTACTGTTAAGTGGATCTTGTAGCCAGCATTGGCACCCTTGAGCCTTTGATGCAGAGCTTGGTACAGCTCTGGGCCATGTGAGTGGTAGTCCTATTGTAGTACTTAAGCACTTTCTGTTTTTTACAGTTCACACTATGCTGTTTCTTTTTATTTTGTTTTAGTCTTTTTTTTTTTTTATCTTGGTACCTACATTTCGTGTATGGTTTTATATTTTATACACTTTAACATTGGGATTTATGTATATGCTGATATTATTTGTATTTAATTTTGTAGTTTCACGTGTCAAGCTTTTCTAGAATCTACGTAAGGTTTTTGTTGGTGTGTATTGTTTGTAGCCTTTCTCACTTAGAGGTTTTGTATATTCTGTATATTTTCTTTATTTACTACTGGCATTTATATAGTGCCAACATATTCTGCAGCGCTGTACAAAATGGCAAACGACAATATCAACAGACCAATTCAAAAGGTAAAGGGCCCTGCCCGTGAGCTTACAATCTAAAGTATTGGTTATCTGTTTCTTTGTGTATTGCTCTTTTGTAATAAAGATTGTAAGATACTTTTGATTTGGTGTGCATCCTTTGTTTTATATAGGAAAGCTGTGCAAGTCACATGCAGGGAGGTGTGATTAGAGCTGTATAAACAAAGTGATTTAACTCAAACAGCTGAGAATGGAGTAGTGAGACTGCAGGGACATTATCTATACACCAAAACTGCTTGATTAAGTTAAAGTTGTTTTGTTTCCTATACGGTTCTGGAAGACGTAGTTCAATTACAGATTATTGTAGTAGAACGCAAACAGCAAAACTACTCCCTGAACCTTGTTCATGAAACAACGTACAGCAGTATTTCTATATCAACTAATTAGAATAGGGAAGTATCAGCACAAATGTAGAAAAAAAACAATACCTTGCATGTAATTGGTTTGGACATGTGGGTCTCCCTTGCAAGTCAAGTCATAATGTTAAGTAGGGTAAACGCTCTCACTGACAATATAGCGTCAGGATTTAAACAGTCCTATGGATTTTCCATACTGAACTATACATGACCGGTGTATAGTCGCCATATGGGCAGTCGGACTCCAGGACAACCCTCCCACATACCTAACCCAATAACTCACTGACACAAAGGTATATGGGAAAATTTGTCCACAGCTTTATTTTAACAATCTTGAATAATAATAATTTATTAAGCAATAATAATTTTTACAATAAACATGGGTCATTGCCCCCATACTCCGCCCTCGTAACCGAATCCTTCTGTTAATATAACAGGCAATGACCCCCATATAAATAACATGTATACATATACATATAACATACGTATCAACATATTCCAACATACCAACTTAAAGTGCCAAACATAAATTAACCATGGCAGGGGTATACCCGGATACCCCTGCCCCACCAGATTCTGAGCCACCGACAGGACTCGGAACCTACCAACCACCAATGACCACAGTTTTACGTCTCCATGACGTTCATCCTAGGGAGCCTATTTCTTCTCCTTCAGCTCCCTATCCCGCCGCTGTGAAAAAACGGGATAACCCAAGTCCGAACCAAATTCAGGGAGGGTGGGCGGGACAAACTCAGCAAGGTAGTAATTAAAAGTGAAGGCTTTAAAATGGCTGCCTATTTAAATAGCCAAGCCTACTTACCCATAACTCCATACTTCCTTCCCTCCTCCTATGCCCGCCTCCTAACCCCTGTCAAGGCCTTTTTTCGCTTAGCTGCGCTTTGGCTACATGGGGCTACAAGAACGTCTGAGAACTCAACACTATCAAACTTCAATAACCTAATCTGCGCTACATCAGTCAGTTGCCAGGTGCGGGATCCTAAAAGCAGAAAATTGGGACCGCATATGAGACATACAACAATAACTCAGGGTTAAAACAGTTTATTGTACTTTTTTAGTGTAATGGGAAACACAGAAGTTGTTTTCGCTGTACACAGTGCATTCTCTTATTCTAAAAACATTCTCGACACTAAGGGCTGGATCCTCTTCCCATAGAGAACATTATTGAGTCACAGTTCTCCTACTGACGTCTATGAGAAAATTGCTTGACAACTAGCAGAGGAAAACGTCTCTCTGCTAATACTTTCCAGCCATAAATATTTATCAGTGCTGTTTCCCTACCCATGATTCCCCCAGGTACAAACCTATTCTAATTCAGATGTATGTGTTTACATATATCTCTCAACTAGTTTTATTATAATGCTGCATCAAAGTAACCAATGGTTCAATCAACTATTGTTTGTTTAGTACTTTGCTTTATGCATCTTTTAATTAAATAATTAACTATATTTTTGTACGTCATATTATATAGTTTTTGCATCCCTATTACTTCCTTCTAGTTAGTAACTGCACACTGATTTCAAAGGTATATTATTTCTGGCTATATACCTTACAACATCCAATAACAATTGTACTTTTCATAAGGAAGCATAGTATAGATTTGTGGGATAGGCCGAACCTCTGAGCTGACCTCCTGTCTCAGGAGTTCCTAGTTTGTGAAAAACTGGAGATGTGTACAGAGAGCTCTGAAATATGCTAGTCAGTTGTTCTCCTACACAGTGTGACGACATATAGGCAATTTCACGAATTCATAATAAGTGAGTTATTATGGCATCTCCAGGCATGGTTTCAGAAATATATGTATAGTGAGACCTAGTGTAAAGGAGGAGTGTTTGTCATTGCTAGGGCAGGGGTGTAAGCCCACCTGTATATAAATTCAAGTCAGACCCCACTATATAAAGGGTGTTGGTATATTTGGTAGTCTGAACCCTGACGGTCACCAGCTTCAGAATTATTAATTTTAAATAAAAATTATTAGGGTCAGAGTAATCCTTTAAGAAGCAATTTGGTGTCGATACCGTGTTCTAACTTTGAATTTTGTAGGAACTATTCAGGAGCATTCTTTGTTTAATACGAAAAGTACAGATATCTGTTTTACAACATACATTGGAAATATCAATTTCCTTTCAATAAACACACATGAGAAAACATTTTATTCTTTAGCTACAAAGTCAGAATCTATTTCATTTTTATTAATACCATCTTTGCTGAGTTTCAGTGATGACAAGGTTTCTCAATAGTACCCATTAAGCAAAGGTCAAGAGAGACAACCTAAGAAACAGATCACTAATGGGAATTAATGTTACACAATGCAGGATCACAAGGGTTATAACAGAAATAAAAAAACAGGGCAGTAATGTGGCAGTGCTTTCAGTGTGACTCAGCATAGCTTATACTAGCATCGTATAAAGTGTTCACTAGTTTTCAACATTGTAAGGTTTTGTTTCATTAAAGGGACACTGTAGTCACTATAACCACTTTGTCTCTTTGAATTGGTTATAGTGCCTGGAGTGGCCTGGCACTGTCCCTCCATTCAGTGTTGCACCATGTTTGTGCAATATGCCACAAAATAAGAGTCCCTGGCCACCCACAGTCCGGCCCCTTCTGAATGTGTAGCTAAGGCAGAGAATACACACTTCCTTGTTGCCATACCCATTCATACTGTCAGTTGGAGCTCTGACAAGTTAAAAGCAGTCAGCTGACATTCTCAGCCAATCACAGCTGCCCATTGCTGCTCAGGGTAATACTTCCTTATTAGCCAAAGCAGCACAGAGGGGATAGACTGCTGTGGACTTTTGTTTAGCATTAAAACATTACAACATTAAAAACTGTTTAATGCTGAAAGAAATTATGGTACCAGGGGACTCCAGACACTGTAACCAGTTTAATAAGATGAAGCAGATACAGTGCCTATGGTGTCCCTTTAACATGTTAAAGGGCACATTCCCCACTTTCCTACAATGGTTTGAGTGTATTTTTACACAGAAATACTTGTTCATGCAATTATTAAAAAAGGTGGGGCTATTCTATTTCTTACAGATACAGGTATTCATTTAAAACACAAACCGATATACAGCTTCTATGCTCAACTTGGTTATATCCCCAGAGAAATTCCAAAAAGAACAACTCAACCATATTCTGTTAACTGCAAAATATTTTATAGAAAGCAATGAAAAAAAAAAAAAACCTATCATCCAGAACTATTTCCACAATTAAAGCATAGAAAGCGAACCATGGGACAATGAAAGTATGGCACAATTGGTAACTAATGATTTACACACACCTTTTCACAACATTTTGCACCTTTGGCCTCCACATTCTGAAGGGTAGCCTCTTTTCACCTTCACCCCCACTATTGGTGATTTATAATTTTAAAAACAAATCTATGATTCATCAACAAAAGGGGAATAAACCTAAAAACACCAATACATATTGCTAATTACATATGAATGCATTAATGCGCTGAACAAAATTATAAAACGCAACACTTTTGGTTTTCCCCGATTTTTCATGAGCTGAACTCAAAGATCTAAGACTTTTTCTATGTACACAAAAGGCCTATTTCTCTCAAATATTATTTACAAATCTGTCTAAATCTGTGTTAGTGAGCACTTTACCTTTGCCGAGATAATCCATCCACATCACAGGTGTGGCATATCAAGATTAGACTGCATGATTATTGTAAAGGTTTGCCTTAGGCTTGCCACAATAAAAGGTTTTACTGTATTGGGGAGGTCCAGGGGGGTCCGAAAACCAGTCAGTATCTGGTGTGACCACCATTTGCCTCACGCAGTGCAACAGATCTCCTTTGCATAGAGTTGATCAGGTTGTTGATTGTGGCCTGTGGAATGTTGGTCTACTCTTCTTCAATGGCTGTGCGAAGTTGCTGGATATTGGCAGAACCTGGAACACGCTAACGTATACGCCAATCCAGAGCATCCCAAACATGCTCAATGGGTGACATGTCCAGTGAGTATGCTGGCCATGCAAGAACTGGGATGTTTTCAGCTTCCAGGAATTGTGTACAGGTCCTTGCAACATGGGGCTGTGCATTATCATGCTGCAACATGAGGTGATGGTCGTGGATGAATGGCAGAACAATGGGCCTGAGGATCTCGTCACAGTATCTCGATGCATTCAAAATGCCATCAATAAAATGGGCCTGTGTTTGTTGCCCATAACATACGCCTGCTTATACCATAACCCCACCGCCACTCAATCCACAACGTTGACATCAGCAAACCGCTCACCCACACGAAACAACATACACGCTGTCTGCCATCTGCCCTGTACAGTGAAAACCGTGATTTATCCATGAAGACAACACCTCTCCAAAGTGCCAGAATCCATTTGAACATTCGCCCACTCAAGTCGGTTACGACGGCGAACTGCAGTCAGGTTGAGACCTCGATGAGGACGACGAGCATGCAGATGAGCTTCCCTGAGATGGTTTCTGACTTTTTGTGCAGAAATTCTTTGGTTATGTAAACCGATTGTTGCAGCAGCTGTCTGGGTGGCTGGTCTCAGACGATCTTGGAGGTGAAGAAGCTGGATGTGGAGGTCCTGGGCCGGTGTGGTTACACGTGGTCTGCGGTTGGATGTACTACCAAATTCTCTGAAACGCCTTTGAAGATGGCTTATGGTAGAGAAATGAACATTCAATTCATGTGCAACAGCTGTGGTGGACATTCCTGCAGTCAGCATGCCAATTGCCCGCTCTCTCAAAACGTGCGACATCTGTGGCATTGTGCTGTGATAAAACTGCACATTTTAGAGTGGCCTTTTATTGTGGCCAGCCTAAGGCACAACTTAACAATACTCATGCTGTCTAATCAGCATCTTGATATGCCACACCTGTGACGTGGATGCATTATCTCGGCAAAGGAGAAGTGCTCACTAACAGATTTAGACAGATTTGTGAACAATATTTGAGAGAAATAGGCATTTTGTGTACATAGAAAAAGTCTTAGATCTTTGAGTTCAGCTCATGAAAAATGGGGCAAAAACAAAAGTGTTGCGTTTATAATTTTGTTTAGTGTATATATATTAAATCCCCCTATCTCTTTTTCCTCCTTGCCTTTATCTGATTATTCTGATAGTTTAACCCCTTAAAGACGGCGGGCGTTCTATGCCGTCCTTTTTTGGGTGGTCCTAAACGTCAGAGGGCGGCATAGAACGTCCCCGCTGTCCAGGGGACTTACCAGGTCCCCGCCAATCCCACAATGGTGGTCGCAATCCGGGGGGTGCCTGGGAGCTCAGGCAGCCCCTTTCTGCATGATACGGCCCTCTAGGGCCATGTAATCGCGGGGTCCTTGCGATCACATGGCCGGAATAGCCGGCTCTACCAGTGCGAGCAGGGGAACTGCCTGAGCCCTCAGGCTGTCACCTGCAGCCTGTAAAAAAGTTTTAGAAGTAAGGAAAAATTTTAAAACTATTATTCTAAGAGTGTAATTGGGGGAAGGAATGTATCAGTGCTTGCTGCTAGAACTTCCCTGGAACCACAGTCTCTTCTTTTTTGGCAGAACAATAGGTATAGAAGGTAGTGTCAGGAAGCAGCGACTGTAGTCTTCTCAAGCTCATTGAAATATAGGGGAGAGAGGCGAAGACGAGGATATAGTGTAGTATGTTAAATTGCTTTATAGTGATAAATGAAGAAAAAATTGCACTTACAATTTTCTGGAGCTTAAATTCAGCTCCAGATATATGAGCCTGGACGGTATAATCCCCGTCTAAGGATATGATGATGGTCCTGGTGTACTCTCAGAGGCTTCTTCGGGGTCAGGGTGTTCTGGTGTCACTGCCAAAAACCGGTATCCTCAGTGGATAGGAGGAGAAATGAAAACAAAATATAGTGCTCTCTGTATACTCTGGAATAAAACTAGGATCAAAAAGTGGAGGTATACTCACAAACGAGGAGCAAAAGGAATATTGCTCAGTATCGGAAGCGTAGGTGGAATAATCCCCACCAAGGATATCACTTGCGAGTCCTAAGGTTCTCAATGTTTTGTATTTTATACATTCTTTTTTGCTATATTGTTTTATTTTATTAATCTCCAATAAATATAGCGAATGTTAGCTATTTTGGAGCCTCCCAGCCTATCCTTTTAAACATCACAATTTCATCATTAACACATTATACACACAGACCTGTATTATACAGGGAGCACTGACTGTGCCGGGATAGTATACACACAGTCCTGTATTATACAGAGAGCAGCACTATACAGGGAGCACTGACTGTCTTAGGATAATATACACACAGACCTGTACTATACAGAGAACAGCACTATACAGTGAGCACTGACTGTCCCAGGATATTATACACACAGAACTGTACTGTACAGAGAGCAGCACTATACAGGGAGAACTGACTGTATAATACAGGTCTATGTGTATAATAGAGACATACTGGATACCACACTCACCAGGTAACCCAAGTGCTCTGAAACCAAGGCTAGCTGGGCCTCCATTTCAAGATGCTGCTCTCTGTATAATACAGGTATATGAATGTATAATATCCTGGGACAGAGAGTAGCACTATACAGGAAAGATATTTTGCACACAGACCTGTATTATTGATAAATTATCGATACAATTATGCTTATATTTATTGGTACCTCAAACAAATGCAATACATTCATACAATACATACACACAGACTGCTTAATACAGACACAGACTGCTGAATACATGCACACACCAACTGCTAAATACGCGCACACACAGCCTGCTGAGTACACGCAGACGGCTGAATACACACACACACACATAGTGCATACACACAAACACACACACACAGACTGCTGAATACACACACACACACAGACTGCTGAATACACACAGACTGCTGAATGCAAACAGACTGCTGAATACATACAAACTGCTAATTACACACACATGGACTGCTGAATACATACACACACACACAGACTGCTGAATGCAAACTGACTGCTGCATACATACAGACTGCTGCATACACACTCATACAGACTGCTGCACACACTCACACAGTCTGCTGAATACACACACAGACTGCTAAATACACATAAAGAGACTGCTGAATACACATAAAGAGACTGCTGAATACACATAAAGAGACACCTGAATACACATAGAGAGACTGCACACACAGGCTACTTTATATATACACACTCAAACAGACTGCTGAATACAGTCACCGACTGCTGAGTACACGCACACACCGACTGCTGAGTACACGCACACACCGACTGCTGAGTACACGCACACACCGACTGCTGAGTACATACACACAGACTGCTGAATACACACACACATAGTGCATACACACACACATAGTGCATACACACAAACACACACAGACTGCTGAATACACACACACAGACTTCTGAATACACACACTGCTGAACTCACATAGAGAGACTGCTGAATACACACAGGCTACTTTATATATAGACACACAAACTCCTGAGTACACACACACTGCTGAATCCACACACACAGACTACTGAATACATGCACACACAGACTGCTGAGTACACACACACATACTGCCGAGTACACACAGCCAGCCTGCTGAATGCGCACACACACACACAGTGCATACACACAGTACACTGAATACATACACATAAACACACACACACAGAGACGGATGAATAAACACACAGACTGCTGGATACACGGAGAATGCTGAATACACACACAGACTGCTGAATGCACACAGGTTGCTGAATACACACACACTGCTGAATACACACAGGCTACTTTATACACACACCTACACACACTCACACACACAGAGTGATGAATTCACACACACATAGACTGCTGAAAACACAGTGTATGTGTTTTTGTTTAGGGGTGGTTTGTGTGTGTGTAGGGGTGTTGTGTGTGAGCGGTGCAATGTGTGTGTGTGTGGAGTGCAGTTTGTGATGGGTGCTGTGTGCTGTGTGTGTGTGTGTGTAGGGGTGTTGTGTGTGGAGTGCAGTTTGTGATGGGTGCTGTGTGTGTGTGAGGGGTGGTGTGTGTGTGAGGGGTGCTTAGTGTGTGTGATGAGTTCTGAGTGTGTCAGAGGTGCTGAGTGTGTGAGGGGTGCAGTGTGTCATGGGTGCTGTGTGCACGTGAGGGGTGCAGTGTGTGGGGTGCTTAATGTGTGTGAGGGGTGCTGAGTGCGCCAGAGTTGCTGTGTGTGTCCGGGGTGCGTATGTGAGAGAGGTGCTGTGTGTGTGCGCATGAGGGGGTGCAGTGTGTGACAGCTGCTGTGTGTATGTGAAGGTGATGTGTGTGTGCTGAGGTGCTTTGTGTCAGGGGTGCTGTGTCCTGGTGGTCGGGAGTTGTCACAAACTCACTACAGACAAGCTCACTGACACACACACACAAGCTCACTACAGACAAACACACACACACACACACACGCTTTATCACAAGCAGGCACACACACACACACAGGCTGAGTATATCACTGGAGGCTGTTGCTGAGAGGTCAGGAAACCATTTTCTGCAGCAAGGTCTCCTGCTAAATGAGGGGGCGGAGCTTGATGGTGGGAGGCAGAGCTTGCCTGTACAGGTGGAGCTTACAATGTGGGGGTGGAGCCTGCATCAACGATGAAGAGCAGGAGCCTGTGTGTAGGGGAAGCTGCTGGAAAATCGGAAGGGGTCTGACAGTGCTCCCTCCAGTCCCCAGCAGCCCCCTGCACCTCTCTATAGCTCCAGCATCTCCCAGCCGCCCTTTCCTGATTTCCCTTGGACTAACAGGCTGTTACAGTCCAAGGTAAAATAATTAAAGCACATGGCCCTGCAAGTTGCCGGGACTGTCTCGGAAGAGTAAATTGCCTGGGACTGACGCCAGCTTGCCGGGACTGTCCCGACAAAAACGGGGCAGTTGGCAACTGGTGGGCGGCGGCGGCCGGAAGAAAGCACTATTCAAAAACTGCAGCAGCTTTTTATAACACTCGATGTTAAGTGTAGGACAATCCAGGCAAATAATCAAACAAGCACAAAAACATCCTTTTAAAAATACACCTTTAACCCCTTAAGGACAAATGACATGTGTGACGTCATGATTCCCTTTTATTCCAGAAGTTTGGTCCTTAAGGGGTTAAAGGAAAAGTGAGGGAGCAAAGATTTATTTTTTTTAATTTCAATTGAATTAAAATTGTAATCTTTAGGCTTAAAGGACCACTATAGTGCCAGGAAAACAAACTTGCTTTCCTGGCACTACAGTGCCCTGAGGGTGCCACCACCCTCAGGGTCCCCCTCCTGTTGCGCTGAAGGGGGAGGAAGGGATTAATCCCTTACTTCTTTTCCAGCGCCGGACTCCCTCGGCACTGGGACTCTCCTCCCTCTTTTTCCGTCATCGGCTGAATGCGCATGCGCGGCAAGAGCCGTGCGCGCATTCAGCCAGTCTCATAGGAAAGCAGTCTCAATGCTTTCCTATGGACGCTGGCGTCTTCTCACTGTGAAAATCACAGTGAGAAGCGCGGAAGTGCCTCTAGCGGCGGTCAATGAGACAGCCACTAGAGGCTGGATTAACCCATAGGTAAACATAGCAGTTTCTCTAAAACTGCTATGTTTACAGCAGGCAGGGTTAATCCTAGAGGGACCTGGCACCCAGACCACTTAGTTAAGCTGAAGTGGTCTGGGTGCCTATAGTGGTGCTTTAAATGTGAAACAGTGTGTGTTGGAAAATATTTTTCACAGCAGCTATAGTTTAATAAATTCATTATTATGAAATCCAAATGGCAAAATTTTGTAAAAACTATTTTTAGCAATGAACATGATCAGACTTGTGTACTGAGAATTGTCTCATTGTACAGTAAATTCAAAGTGAATTTCAAATTTAAGCTAAAATAGCCAAACTAAAAGCATAGTTGACAGGTTATTTTGTCTGAAATTCACTTTGAATTCTCACTTTAGTGAATAACTCTGCCTTTATATTTTCACATCTGCTGTTAGTAGTAAATATAACCTGTTCCTTTAAATACAACTCACAAGTATAAACATAATATTTAGTAGAATACACCAAAAATATGCAGCCCAAGAAGTGTATGATAACTATAACACTATCGCTTCTGTTTTGGATGCAGACTTTAACTGAACTCATAAACCACAGTTAAATGCTTGGAATAAGCCATACACAGTAAAGATGAAATTATCCAGATGAAAATTACTGAAATGCTTCTTATTACAGCGATGTGTAGATCTGCCTTGGCAGATTTGCATAAACAAGCTAACTGCTTTGCTGTTCACTAATCCTTTTTAAGGTCACACATTTGGAGTGGTATTTTAGAAAACTGTATTCATAATTTCCTATGTATCTTAATTATGCCCTTAAAGTCATTACGCTATGCATTTATTGAAATATGCTTTACTTACAAGTTTCTGGGGGGAAATCTGATTCTGTGCGGGTTGGATTTACAAGTCAGGTGCCTTTGGCCCCCCCCCCCCTCTCCCCCCCGCTCTCCCTCCCAAAAAACAGAAAGACAGATTAAGCAAGTTCTTAAGGGAAACTTTGTTTATCAGAACCACTACAGCCTGCTGTACTTTGGCCCAGGATCCCCCTTTAGCAACAGTTTGCTTCCTTACCTAAACCCATTGGGCTCAGATGTTCCATGGTGAAACGATGCTCATAGTGAAATGCTTCTCCGATGGTCATAGTGAAATACTGCACATACAGACTATAGGCACCATGACCACTTCAAATAACTGGTGCTAGACTATATCCATTGGCTTTAATTCTACCAACTTAATAACATGCCCACTCAACCCTGGATACAATGGGACATTATGTAGCCCAAAGAAGAAAGCACAGCTTAGCAGAGGGGGCCTTGACAGGGCTTGGAGGTGGGCTTAGGTGGAGCAGGGTGGTGACTGACAGATCAGGATTCTCGGTAGGCTGATAAAATGTCGGCCATTTTAAAAATCCCCATTGCTAATGAACTTACCAGGCTGAATTGGTCCCTCCCTTTAATGTTGGGTTTGATTTTGCCCGCTTGGTCACAGCGGTGGGCTAGTGGAAGGAAAATTAAGGGGGTAATGGGCCTGCTTAAGGAAGAGAAGAGCAAGAGTAGTGAGTTGGCTGTTTTAATATGGACTGGTTACCTGTTGGTAAGATGTTAGTGGTTTCAAGCTTGTTGGTAGCTCAGAACCCAGGTGGTGTAGGGGTATCAAGGTATACCCCTGCCAGGATCGTGTGGAAAATGTTGGATCTTGTTTTGTTATACTTACGGATTGTTATACCATGTTATGTTATATATGATAGGTCATTGCCTTGCGAATTGATATGTGGGGAAGTGATAATGTTGGATGGCTGAGGATTTGGGGGTGGGCAATGACTTTTAATGTTATTTAAATATTATTGTTATTAATATTATCATTTTATAAATATAATAAATAAAAGCTGTGGACATATTGACCCATACCCAAAAGTGTCAATGTTTCATTGGGGTGGGTTGGGTAAAGGTATTAGATAGCTCCTCCAGCCCATATGGCGACAATGCACCTGTCATGCCCTGTTCAACATCATAACTGACCTCCCAACATGTCAAAAGGACAAAGAGGCATAGTATAATTTTAGGGGTGCAAGTGGGGTTGCAGCCAGGAGCAGGGCTGTTTTAAGAAATTTTAGGTGACTTACTAATAATGATACTGATAACTGATAATGTTACCCCAAAAAAGCCCCAAGTACACCACAATACAAAGGCACACAAGATCTTACAGCCACATGTAAAACTAATGGGGCAGGCTAAAAATCCCACTAGACCAGACTAAGCATATCTGAGGGGTCTCTAACGCTCTGAGCCTCTGTGTGCAGCATGGCCTCAAAACACTTGCGAAAAATTCAGCCCTGAACAATATGGATCCAGCAGGACAAAGCCAGTACCAAAAAAGACAAGAGTAAAATCAAGTTCAAAATCAAGCAATAATCAAAAGCATGGAAGCAAAATAATCAGGTTGCGAGATTTAAAATGGTCATATCTTAGAATGTTCATGGGAATATACAGTGCCTTGCAAAGGTATTTACCCCCTTGACTTTTTTTTTTTTTTTTTTTACCTATTTTGTTACATTACAGCCTTAAGTTCAATGTTTTATTAATCTGAATTTTATGTGATGGATCAGAACACAATAGTCTAAGTTGATGAAGTGAAATTAGAAAAATATATACATAAAACTATTTTTTAAATAGAAAACAGAAAAGTGGCATGTGCGTATGTATTCACCCCCTTTGTTATAAAAAGCTCTGGTGCAACCAATTACCTTCAGAAGTCACATAATTAGTGAAATGATGTCCACCTATGTGCAATCTAAGTGTCACATGATCTGTCATTAAATATATACACACACCTTTTTTGAAAGGCTGCAACACCTAAGCAAGAGGCACCCTAACAAAACATTGCCATGAAGACCAAGGAACTCTCCAAACAAGTAAGGGACAATGTTGGTGAGAAGTACAAGTCAGGGTTAGATTATAAAAAAAAATAGTCAAATCTTTGATGATCCCCAGCAGCACCATCAAATCTATCATAACCAAATGGAAAGAACATGGCACAACAGCAAACCTGCCAAGAGACGGACGCCCACCAAAACTTACGGACCGAGCAAGGAGGGCATTAATCAGAGAGACCTAAGGTAACCCTGGAGGAGCTGCAGAGTTCCACAGCAGAGACTGGAGTATCTGTACATAGGACGACAATAAGCCGTACGCTCCATAGAGTTGGGCTTTATGGCAGAGTGGCCAGAAGAAAGCCATTACTTTCAGAAAAATTGGCATGTGGGAGACTCCCAAAATGTATGGAGGAAGGTGCTCTGGTCTGATGAGACTAAAATGGAACTTTTCGGCCATCAAAAAAAAACGCTATGTCTGGCGCAAACCTATCACATCACATCACCCAAAGAACACCACAGTGAAACATAGTGGTGGCAGCATCATACTGTGGGGATGTTTTTCAGTAGCCGGGACTGGGAAACTAGTCAGAGTTGAGGCAAAGATGGATGGTGCTAAATACAGGGATACTCTTGAGCAAAACCTGTACAACTCTGTGTGTGATTTGAGGCTAGGACGGAGGTTTACCTTCCAGCAGGACAATGACCCTAAACACACTGCTAAAGCAAAACATGAGTGGTTTAAGGGGAAACATGTAAAAGTGTTGGAATGGCCTACTCAAAGCCCAAATCTCAACCCAATAGAAAATCTGTGGTCAGACTTAAAGATTGCTGTTCACAAGCGCAAACCATCCGACTTGAAGGAGCTGGAGCAGTTTTGCAAGGAGGAATGGCCAAAAATCCCAGTGGTAAGTCGTGGCAAGCTCATAGAGACTTATCCAAAGCGACTTGGAGCTGTGATTGCCGAAAAAAGGTGGCTCTACAAAGTATTGACTTTGGGGGTTGAATAGTTATGCACATTGACCTTTTATATTATTTTGTCCTATTTGTTGTTTGCTTAAAAAAAAAAAAAATACAAAAAAAACCTTCGAAGTTGTGGGCATGTTCTGTAAATTAAATGATGCAAATCCTCAAACAATCCATGTTAACTTCAGGTTGTGAGGCAACAAAACACGAAAAATGCCAAGGGGGGGTGAATACTTTTGCAAGGCACTGAAGATCAAAAGCACACTGGCACGTTTTATTGCTAGAGCATTAAGATTTTGCGATAAGCCAAATTAAATAGCAAAAAGATGAGCAACTGTGGAGGAAGTTTGGATAACAATGACCAGGTGTAGCAGGAGGCACTTATGTTCAGTTCTCTAACAAGCTATATAACTTATTATACCAATTAAATTGATTTCAAATCGTCAATATTAAGATTAAATCAATATTATGTGAAAAAAAGATGTGGATAAAAATCAGTTTGTTCACAGAGCCTTAATTCTCAGCTGAGAGGCTTTAGCAGAACGTTGGAAAGAAACCTGCATGAGTTTGTTGACATGGAATACATAGTACAGGCTACGGACCTCAATATTTTTATTAGCCCTCATTTTAAAAACATTAATGGGGGGGCGTGGCCAACTGAGCGACTGCACGGACATCTCTAAGCGAAGCTCCGTGCTCGATAACGTAAAAGAGACCTTTTGGCCAGAAATACAGGCTTACCGACCACCACATCTCACCCCCCCACCAGCAGACACAATGGGGCGGAAGAATAAGAGAGCCCAGCACCCAGAGACATCCCGTTTTCAAGATATACGGCTCTCCTTTGACAGACCCGTGCCGAGACTGCAAACAAAGATGGCGCCGGAGGCGAGCAAGGACCAGGACCAGGAGACGTCTGAGGACTCCCATGAGGAGGATGAACTCCCCACACCACAATCAGGCGGAGAATCCGACGCACCTGAGTCAGATGAGGACTCAGCCCCAGTCACAAAAGGAGACATAAAGAGGCTCCTGCTGGACCTCAGAAAGGTATGGAGGGAGGACCTCCAGAAGGTCCAGACAGAGGTAGGGGTAGTCCATACCAAGGTCCGGGCTATAGAAGCAAATGAGGCACATAGGAACAATTTGATGCAAGAGACTAAGGCACAGATGGAAGGCTTGGCATCACAAGTGCGGCAGCTACATCGCACAGTGACAACGCTAGAAATGCGTCACAGACGCAGAAACATACGCCTCAGGAGGATCCCAGAGACGATAGGCACAGAGAACCTACTACAATACACACAGACCCTCATAGACTCAATGGGAATCAAGGGGGGGATCAACCCCACCACTGATCACTTCGGTGTTCAGAGTCAGGAAATCCCCAGCGGCGCCAGAGGGAACCTCCAGAGACGTAATAGCAGTGACACGCGACGTGACAGTCAAGAACACGATCATGACACTCTCCAGAACACAGGGAAACATAACATACAGAGGGAGCACGGTGGCAATCTACAACGACATTCCATTCCCAGTGCTGATGGAGAAACGCAAACTGACTCCTGTGGCAAAGAAACTACGAGACCACTCAATAAAATACCGCTGGAGGGCAGAGGGATCCCTAGAAGTGACAGCTGGTGACAAGGCGTATACACTGACGTCGGCAGATGACCCCAAAGAGCTGTATAAACGCCTGGAACTGCGTCCCCAGCCTCAAATAGAGACTCCCGCTAAACAGCACCAAACAGGCAAAAAGGAGGCGAACACTTACAAAGCTCAGAGACTGGCCAAACCTTCAGAGGGGGCTACATCCTGGAGCTGAGACACAACCTACCTCCACACCGCTGCTACTGAGCGAAACCCTACCCAATCCACACGCCCAGAGATCAACATGTATACCAGGCAAAGACAGGACAGCCGAAGGAGCCTTCAGAACGGAATAGCGACGACTACCAGCCACAACAGAGCAATCCGACACTGCTCCTCTCCAAATACCCCCAGAGAGAAGCAACCAGAGACATTAAAATTACCTACCATTGTAGAGATATATTGTGATACAGTTGTGTTTTTCCTTTTTTTCTGTACGCAGAATACTATATATAAAATGACAAAGTTATGTCTTACTCATAAAAACCTCAATAAAATACAAATTGAAAAAAAAAAACATTAATAGAAATATTTTATTTTCACAAAGAGGAAGAATTTTAATTACCCAAGTCGTGTGCGCTCTTAGGCTTTAACTTCCAAATTGGCACTAATAAAATGTGTCTGTCAACAGCATGCTTAGCATGCTGGCGACAGCCCAATAATGTTACTACCTCACCCTCTTTGTGTCTCCATGTTCCAGCTTCCGTCAATCCCTCCCCCTCACTGGCATAGAAGAAGCACAACTGCCACGCCTGCACTCTAGCTTCTATGAGAAGCATTTAATTGGACATCCATGTGAAGGGGATTGGGCTGTATATATATATATACACACACACACACACACACACGTGGGAATCTGAATCTTTGTTACGCCAACATCATCCTAAACATTCCAACTTATCGAAAATTGAACATTCTTTGATCAAGAATCTAGCCACAGACCCTACAATTGTGATTCGGCCGGCGGATAAGGGGGGAGGGATTGTGATCTTAGATTATGAGACCTACGCTGCTGAAATCAGGCAACAATTCAGTTGTTATTTCAGATTTATTGATGACATCCTAATTCTGTGGAACGGCTCAAAAGAGGAGGCGATACAATTTGTACATGATCTTAACAAGTTACCAACACAGGTCAGGTTAACTTCAACGATAGATGAGCACCGTGTCCAATTTTTGGATATTGAGTTGATGATCATCAATCGAAAGTTGGAGTATACACTCTTCACTAAACCTACTGACCGGAATACCCTGTTACATTTCGATAGTTTCCATCCGAAACATCTTAAACAGTCGCTTCCTTATTCACAATTTCTACGAGTCTTATGAAATAACTCTCTTGAACATTTACGTGGGCAACAAATACAATTGATGTATGAAAAATTTCTCTTGAGAGGATACCCACGCCTGATTTTGGATAAGGCACTGGATCGAGCTAAATCCAGCTTCAAGACCTTTCCTTCTACAACTCAGAAGCGGACGGACAATAGATGCCTATTTCCTATGCAATTCAACACTGCTAGTTCTGAACTAGCCACTACAATTCGCAATAATTGGCATATATTAGAGATGGACCCTTCCCTCCCCGCAACATTTCGTCAGAAACCTATGATGTGTTATCGTCGGAACAAAAATCTAAGGGACCTCTTGGTCAAGACGGATCCATCTCATTGCTATAGACCGATGAAGAAAGAAAACACCAATGTGGGGTGTGTGAGGTGTTTGGGATGTGTGACATGCGGTCATCTCATCCCTTCCAAAACCTTCACACACCCCTTTACAGGAAAGTCTTATAAGATCAGACAACGTATTCATTGCAGAACAGACTTTGTTATATATAAACTGACATGCCCTTGTGGTCTTAACTACATAGGGAAAACAGAAACAGCACTCTGTGAGAGAATAAGGGGCCACAGGTCTAGTATCCGGTTAGCCTATCGTGATGGCAAATCGGACAAGCCAGTGGCCAGACATTTCTTGGAATGTAAGCACCAACTTTCCTCACTCAGTTGTGTTGCCATCGAGCATGTTCCTATTGCGGCCCGAGGTGGTGATAGAGCCAGGCTCTTGTTGCAGAGAGAGACTTACTGGATTTGCCAGTTGGGAACTCTAGCACCCAGAGGCCTAAATGAAAAATGCTCGTTTATACCATTCCTATAATGATTAGAACTTCAACCTTATTTTTTAGAGGTGTATGCCTTATATATTAATAAAGTACTGTATCTGCTTGATTACGCATTATCCTTCCCAGATCTTATGTTCCCAATTTGGGAATCTACTTGAGATGCTTGTTTAAATTTTATATCATTAATTCCATTGACGGTTACATTTAAAAAAAAATTTTGAATAATTTTTCTGGAGAACCATGGGTTATCTATAGAGAAAAAAAATTTTTTGGACTGTTTTTAAGTACAGCTGACTGTTTTTTATGATTTAAGATTGTTTATAATTTGTTGTGTTTAGTATGTAATAGTGGGTCTCACTCCAGGTGTAGTTTTCTTTTGTAATATACATGGATGGTTCACTCATTCACTATTTTGTTTAATTCTGTAATAGGAGTTTCATTTACACTCTACATACTGTTCTCCAGTTCAGTAGTACAGCATCACTTACTCCCCTACAGTTTTCACACAGTATGCACCTTTATTTATCTTTTACACTATTATGAATGCCGTGTGTATATATGTATATATTTTTTTATTTATATCGGCATCTCTTATCTATCACCTAGTTTACTCATCATCTAGTCAATCCATTTGTTACACATACAATCCATGCAGTATTGTTGGAGTATATTTATGATTTATATGTTTTATTGCATTCCCGTTCGCGCGCAGGAGACGCATTGGGGTCGCCATGCCAACGCACAACAACAGGATACTTGTTTGTCCCTCGTCGGCTCAGGTGTGGGTGGGTGCAACCAATCAGATCTTGTTGACTACGGTTGCCCTAGTAACACACTGAGCCGTCCAACAGATTATGGTCTAGGGTGTCACATTATTGGAACCCGGAAGTGAATTGGCTTGACATGGCGTCCGCGGCGGTTCCGGCGGGAACGAGAATGCAATGCACCTGTATGTAAGTACCCATTATTAAATGTCCTATATAAGTGTGTTTTTTGTGGTGAAACCCTTGAGTGCCGGTATTACTTTGCTATATATCATCTAGCCACCAGAGCACCAGGTATTTAAGATTTATTATAGTTGGAGTGCAGGGGTCATCTAGATTTTTATATATATATATATATATATACACACATACACACACACGGCTGTGTGTGTGTGAGGGTGCTGTGTGTGTGAGGGTGCTGTGTGTGTGTGCACATTTGTAAGTGTGCTGTGTGTGTGTGGGGTGCTGTTAGTGTGTGTGTGTGTGTGTAAGGGTGTTGTGTGTGTGTGTGTGTGTGTGAGGGCGCTGTGTGAGTGTTTGTGAGGGTGGTGTGTGTGTGAGGGTGCTGGTAGTGTGTGCGTGTGTGTGCTGTGTGTAAGGGAGCTGTTTGTGTGAGGGTGCTGTGTGTGGGGGGAGGGGGCTGTTAGTGTGTGTGTGTGCGTGCTGTGTATAAGGGTGCTGTGTGCATGTGAGGGTGCTGTTGGTGTGTGTATGTGTAAGGGTGCTGTGGGGGTGTATGTGTAAAGGTGATGTGTGTAAGGGTGCTGTGTGTGTAAGGGTGATGTATGTGTGTGGGTGCATGTGTGAGGGTGTTGTTAGTGTGAGGGTGTTGTTAGTGTGTGTGTGTGTGTGTGTAAAGGTGCTGTATGTGTAAGGGTGCTGTGTGTGTGAGAGTGCTGTATGTGTGAAGATGCCGTATGTGTGAGGGTGCTTTTAACGTGTTTGTGTGTGTGTATAAGGGTGCTATATGTGTTAGGGTGCTGTGTGTGTGTATTTATTTGGAGGGGCTGTGGGGGTGGCGGGGACCATTTAGGAAATGCCCCCCTCCCTTCTTTCCTTTTGTAGGGAGGGGGGACCGTGCTGCTGCCATCCCTGGTCCAGTGGTGAGTGAACTCTAGCCTGCAGGGCTAGAGTTCGGTCTAGCGAGATCTGAGCATTGCTGCAGCAACTCTCCGACCTCGCGAGAGGAACCCAGCGGAGCTGCTGGCTAGATCTCCCTGGGTCCTCTCCTGCCTCCCTCCCTGCCTGTGAGGGAGATCTTTGATCTCCCTCACCGGCCCATGGAGGCACATAGCGCGGGCTGCGGGGATTAGGGTGTGCCCAGGCACACCCGGCGCACACCTGGCACACCCCGTGCGCACGTCTATGATGAAAACACTGAGAATTGAAAAAAAAAGTTTCAATTGCATCACATTAAAAAGCAATCTGCACTTCTTTAGTTGTAAAGTTATTACTAGCAGCTGGCCATATGTATATAGCCAAGAATCAATATTGGAAATATTGTAAGCTAAGCATGTTGTATTAAAGAGCGTCAATGGCTAGACCTCAGCTTACGGTCAGGCCCCTCTCTACAATTTGCATTTGTGGACGTTAATGGAGTGTAGAAGTTACTGGAATGAGGAGGTAATTGAAAATGATCTCCAACAGATGGAAGAGCATTCTATAAATCTGGTAGGAACCAGGGTGGGTGGAAATGTTATTAAAGAAAATGGAGAGAATCAGTATTGCTTGATACAGGGTGTGTGAAGTGAGGCCTAGGGAACATGGATGGAGATGAAACAGTTATGGGAAGGATGGAGAGAGAGGGGCCGGGGAGAGCAAACATCTGTTGTATGATTCTGACCATAATAATGTAAATCACAGATGACATACCTACCAAACCTTATGGACGAGGAGTAGACAACCTTTGGCATTTCAGATGTTTTGGACTACATCTCCCATAATACTCTTACAGCCATAATGCTGGCAAAGCATCAAGGGAGATGTAGTACACTTCAAGAGTGCTAAAGGTTGCCTACCCCTGACAATATAGACATATATCAAAATCTTGCTCCTCCCTCTTCCTGCTCTTTTCACTGATGTGCCCTGCCCGGGGACACTTCCCCAATCAAATCACACCTTATCCATGAATCAGACATGCTGGCTTCATTGCCAGCATGCCAGTGTCTGAATGAAGTTCCCATACTCCCTAGCCAACGCTAGTAGCTTTGGCTAGGGAGTTTCTATAGCAACCATACCACATGTGGCATGGTTGCTATGCATGTAGAGCAGAACCATCACCTGTGGGATGCTCCTTCTGCTTTCCCCATTAATCAATACTTCAGCATATAAAAAGGATTGATTGACAGCTAGGAGAAACACTGATTTTTAAATAGTTTTTTCTCCCAATCTATACATTTGCTAGCAAAACTGCTAGCACAATTTATAGATAAAATGTGATGCTCTTTTAAAAAAAAAAAGCGCAAAAGTAGTTTTGGCCACAACAGATTCCGTTTAAACTTTTCAAAAATAGTTTTAGGCTGAATGGACACCATCTGTCCATTCGGTCTAAAACTATTTTCGAAAAGTTTAAACGGAAACCTGTCATGGGACACCAGACACCATAACCACTTTAATGAGATGAAGTGGTTGTAGTGACTACAGTGCACCTTTAAGAAAGAGATGTTTCATGTAAACACTAAATACCTTGTATTTCATTTATTTATAAGAATAATATGTGTCGAGCAGGTTTCCTGACGCCCAGTGTAAAGCATTGGCAGGGCACTAGGACCACGAAGAGATCATGTCAGCAGTGCTCCATACAAAGTTTGCCCTAAAAGGAGTTGGACTGAGAGGCTGCCAGTCAGCTGGCCCACAAATGTCCTGGGCGGACCATCATTTCTCCTCACTTCTACTCAATTTTATTGTTTCCTGTAGATACACACAAAAAATGAGTATTTAACTCACGTAGAAAACAAAAGCCCTGTTGTCCCTTTAAATTCAATAAATATAAAAGTATGTATGTTTCATTATTTGAGGTTAACAGAAAACATCTCTCTGTTACTGAATAGGTTAAGAAATTATGTTTTGCATTGGTTACAATACATCATATACTGTGTTTACTGCAATCACTTGAACCTCCAAGCTGAATGTAATAAGTGGATGTATGATGAAATCAGTATTGAAAATAAATATTACTCTAATAAACAAATATTCTTAGTGTGTTTACAGGAACGAAGAGCAACAGCTGTTTCATTGGATTTAGAAGAGCCATAAAAAAAATGGTTGATCATTTTTTACTCACAAGAGTTTAAACACCAGTTACAGGTTTTTTCCAAAACTTTGATATTTGGTCTAAGTTGGTCCACTTACTGTAACTCATTGGTTTTCGACTAGAGTGCAGCTTTATTTGATTATTGTTTTTTCCCAAGTGTAAGATAAAAACTGGGTTGCTCAGGTAACATTTTTTCATTTAATCTTATACTCTGTTATCTCTCTTTAGATTACAAAATCATGATGATGATTCATCTTGCTCTGCATCATTTTTTAATTTTTTTATTATTCTTTACTTTGGTTGTGCAGGTAGGTACATTTTAACATCAAAAGCCACAACAGTGTGCATATATGTTAATAGGATTGACAGTGGCATGGGAAGTTGCACATTTTTATAATTATGTACTTAAGCTTAACGTAACATGTGATGTTCAAAGATAACGTTAAATATGCATATAACTGAAGAATGTATTACAAGAGTATTATATGTTTTAAGCAGGCAAGATTCCTAACATATAGCGCAGATAAGCAAGGTTTGTAGACTTAGATTGTATTTAGCTATATTTCAGAGAATTTATAATGTTGAAACCATGCAATTACAATGTTAACCCCTTAAGGACGGAGCCAAATGTACACGTTGTGAACAAAACAAAATGTAAACAAAACCTGGCATTTGCGCTACATGTCTGTCCAACCGTAATTCACCTCTTTCATATTAAATGCACCCACCCTTATTATATATCATTTTATTCAGGGGAAACAGGGCTTTCATTTAATATCAAATATTTAGCTATGAAACATAATATAATATGAAAAAAATAAGATTTTTTTAAAATTCTTTTAGTTCTACATGACATTTTAACTGTCAATGTCATAATACTGTTTGCTTTTACTGCAATAAAATACACATATTTGTATTCAGCAAAGTCTCACGTGTAAAACAGTACCCCCTATGTACAGGTTTTATGGCGTTTTGGGAAGTTACAGGGTCAAATATAGCACGTTACATTTGAAATTGAAATTCGCCAGATTGGTTACGTTGCCTTTGGGACTTTATAGTAGCCCAGGAATTAAATTTACACCCATAATGGCATACCATTTGCAATAGTAGACAACCCAAGGTATTGCAAATGAGGTATGTCCAGTCTTTTTTAGTAGCCATTAGTTAGCGTTAGTATTTGTTTGTGTGTCAAAAATGCAAAAAACGCCAATTTTGGCCAGTGTTTGTGACTAAGTGGCTACTAAAAAGACTGGACATAACCCGTTTGCAATACCTTGGGTTGTCTACTTTTGCAAATGGTATGCCATCATAGGGGTAATTTTCATTCTTGGGCAATCATAGGGTCTCAAAGGCAACGTAACCAAACGAATTTTAATGTGAAAAAAATGAAACACAAGCCTTATATTTGACGCTGTAACTTTTCAAAACACCATAAAACCTGAACATGAGGGGTACTGTTGTACTCGGCAGACTTCGCTGAACACAAATATTTGTGTTTCAAAACAGTAAAAAGTATCGCAGCAATAGTATCGTCCGTGTAAGTGCTGTTTGTGCGTGAAAAATGCAAAAAACGTCACTTTTACTGGCGATATCGTAATACATTTTACTGTTTTGAAACACTAATATTTGTGTTCAGCGAAGTCTCCCGAGTAGAACAGTACCCCCCATGTACAGGTTTTATGGTGTCTTGGAAAGTTATAGGGTTAAATATAGTGCTAGCAAATTAAATTCCCTTTACTTTCGGCATGGGTTGTCAGGCAGGTCCCGCTAATTGTTATTAATTAAGATACCTAATTATGTAAAAATATTACATAAATATATATGTATATATACGTATGTGAATATATATGTATATATATGTATATATATATATATATATATATATATATATAATTTTTTAAATTTTTTTTATTTATATATAGGTATATATATATATAGTGATATATACGTATATATTTATTTATATAGATATATATATATATATATATATATATATATATATTATTTCGTTCTACGTGTATTTTGATATAAATATATATATATATATATATTAATACCACAATACAGTTAGATCAAAATAAGACACATCTATATATTTTTTAATTATTTTTAATAATTTTTTTATTTTTTATATTATATATAAATATATATATATAACAATAATTATATATACCGTATATACTCGAGTATAAGCCGAGTTTTTCGGCACATTTTTTGTGCTGAAAAACCCCAACTCGGCTTATACTCGAGTCAATGTCTGTATTATGGCAATTTGCATTGCCATAATACAGACTGGGGGCTGGCAGAGCTGTTACTTACCACTCCTGCAGCTCCTGTCATCTCTCTCCTCCTCCGCGCCGGTCCGGTCAGCACCTCGGTCAGCTCCCAGTGTAAGTCTCGCGAGAGCCACGGGGTCATAGTGCGGCTCTCGCGAGACTTACAGTGTGAGCTGACAGAAGAGCAGCATCGACCAGCGCGGAGGAGGAGAGAGCTGACAGGAGCTGCAGGAGAGGTAAGTAACAGCTCTGCCAGCCCCCCTCCTCCCCCCACTGAACTGCCAATGCCACTGGACCACCAGGGAAGGAGAGCCCCCCTCCCTGCCATGTATCAAGCAGGGAGGGGGGACAACAAAATAAATACATTAATGATTTATAAATAAAAATAATAATAAAATAAATAAAATAAAAAATAATATAACAAAAAAATTAAAATAATAATTTTTTTATATAAAAATGCCCACCCCCCACCAAGGCACTGCACCACACACACACACTGCATTCATACACACACACACACACACTGCACTCATACACACACCCTGCACTCATACACACACACTGCACTCACACACACACTGCACTCACACACACACTGCACTCATACACACACGCTGCACTCATACACACACGCTGCACTCATACACAAACGCTGCACTCATACACAAACGCTGCATTCATACACACACACTGCACTCATACACACACTGCATTCATCCACACACACTGCATTCATCATATACACACACTGTAAATAAATATTCAAATAATATAATTTTTTTAAGATCTAATTTTATTTAGAAATTTACCAGTAGCTGCTGCATTTCCCACCCTAGTCTTATACTCGAGTCAATACGTTTTCCCAGTTTTTTGGGGTAAAATTAGGGGCCTCGGCTTATATTCGGGTCGGCTTATACTCGAGTATATACGGTATATTTAATCAGTATCAGTCTACGTGTAATTTGATATTAATATACTAGACAGTATATGTGGGTGTATGTATATATATATATATATATATATATATATACTTAGATCATATATATATATATGATCTAAGTATATACATTTTTTTTTTTACACTTTTAAACTTTAATTAATTTTATTTAACTTTATTTCCAGCCAGCAGGGGGACCACCTGTCATTACAGGCAGCCCCCCTGCTGGCAATGCTGCAGCCAGCTATCCCGGCCATGTGATTGTGAGGTCCTCGCAAGGACCTCACTCTCACATGGCCAGGGGGGCTGCAGGAGTGAAGATGTGAAGATGTGCCGCGGGGGGGCTCCCTGGGAGTCCCCCCAACCACGATCGCCGGCGTGGGACTGCCGGCGACCGGGTAAGTAAAGAAAGACCGGAGGGTGTACTATTACTATTGTGCCTCGGGAGGTTCTCAGCCTGTGATGGCGGTTTGTCGCTGGAGTGTGGGTAGGAGGTTCTTTGCCCACAGGTGATTTCCCCTGCTTCAGCACTGCGCGGTTTCTAACCTCTGGTATGGGCTGTTGTTTTAGCTGCTGTGTTCTGGCTTGCAGTTTGGCCCAGAAGGCATTAAAGATTTCATCCAGGTGCTGCTTGCCTTGTTCGATGTAGCTGTGACCGGTTTGCTGCATGAGGCCCAGGCCCCACGTGTTGCAAGGGGAGGCTGTCGCCATTTTGGGTAAAGAGAGATGCAGCAGTGCGTCTCGGCTTTGAGGCCAGATGCTAGGGTGGTGGGCTTTACTCCAAGCGTGATCAGCTGGGACTGGGATAACCCCCACCAGTGCAGGGGGGGTAATGGGGATCGAGTAGCCGCAGAGTCTGCTTAGTTACCGATGGGGAGGTCAGCCGCCCCTCCCGGTCGGTTTCGGAGAGGCCGCTCGTACAGAGTCAGTTCTTCGGTCCCTCAGTGCGCTCAAGTGTCACGGAGTATAGCCGGCTCGTTCTCTGCACCCTCAGACCTCGGTCTGTAGTTTCTGTGGTCGGCAGTGAGCTGTATTTCAGCGATTTTAGGTAGATTGTGTGGAGAGCTCACCAACCGTGCGTCCGCTCAGTATGGCAGTCAAGCTCGCCCCTCGCTCTGCATAATTTAAAGTAAACACAGCATTTTGGACTCATAGGCAGAGCTCTTCGTTCCTTTTGTCTGAGTGTGTCTGTGTTTTGTACGGTCTTCGCTCTCCCTTCTGTTAGTGTACCCATTGTATAGCACAATGACATTAACGTAATAGTAATATAATCATAAGCATATCAAGGATGTATATTGAAAATATAAGCAGAACTTGTTTCTTGGCAATTAGAAGACAAATCATCAGCCTTTCAAGTCTCTGGACATTGGTTGGCTTTTATGCCAATATCTCTATCTCTCTAAATTGAATATGACAGTCTTGGACAAACATGGATCTGGCTGATTTCAGAAAGAGATGAATTTGTGCTCAAGTGACCCATTCAGGCACTGCAGAGCACAGACATTTTTGGAAAGGAAAGATAAGATGATAATTCACCGTTGTTGGTGAAAGAATTTAGACAGGAACTGGTGTGTATATTCATTACATTTGTCTAAGGCAGGTGTTACTGAATTTGAGAAACATTTCATCTCATTGACGCTGAAAGGCAACCCTGGAAGGATTTCCCACAGACCCTGTACTCAGCTTCTGATCCTATTAGTGAGTTTAAATAGAGGGGTTTTTGCAGTAAGCAGATTTGTAATTCTACACTGCTCTGCTGGTTGTAGCTTTTATGTTTACAACCCTGCTGGTGGAGAAAAATGGGAGGAATTTGTCTGTTTAACTTTTAATTCCAGGGAAATGTGTTAAATAAGCTAAAACATTTTTTTATTTGTTTTATTGTTAATTTGTTTATCAAACAGATTTTTAGAGATAAGATATCTGAAATTGTTTTCTCAACAATAGGCTATCTTAGAAAGGTTATTAAAATATACTTATCTTTAGAGTTATGTGACGGACCGCCTGTCACCCCGACTGGGTACCTCCATCAATCGCTGCTTCCTAGTAATCATTGAGTACCATAAGCACCGCATCGGACACCATAACCACTGTAGACCCCACAAACTGCCGCAGCTTGGTTAGGGTCTCGCTGTCCTCCACCCACCCAAGACCAGGATCCAGCTTCCTGTGGGTAGACCTCTCCTAGTACAGAGATCAAAGCAGGCTGCTCTTACAAGAGCAAGCATTGTGATACAAGGGAGTATAGTGATTATAGCAATCACCAGAGTGAATATAGCTTTCCAATCCCCCAAACATGAGCCTAGACTTCATGAAGGGTAAAACAAATCTCTTTAATGGCAGCTACATCTGGCCTTATATGCAGGTCCCCATGCAAGGGGCACTCCCCCCTGGACCCGAGAGTAGACTACAGTAAAAACATACACATGATTACATTGGCTCTCAGGTCCAGGACACTCGCATATAAAATAGGTCAATCCCTCACCTGTGCCTGGGAGATAATGGAGTCAAGCACTGCATTAAATTAATCATTTATTCATTTATCTCCAGGCACAGAAAACATACAAGTGACGGACCCTCCATCAAATCGATGCTCCTAGTGCTTACCAAGGACCATCCGCAGTGCACCAGACACAATCAGCACCGCAGTCCCCAGGTCCAGCGTTACAGCTTGGCTGGGAACTCGCCGTCCTCTACCCATCCTGGACCTACGACAAGGCTCCAGGTTCCAGTGGGTGAACCTCTCCTCCAAGAGAGAGTAGCAGGAACAAGCTCTTAAAAGAGCTTAGTGATTATAATCCCTGGGGAGTATAGTGATATAGTAATCCCCAGGGTAGATGCAGCCTTTCCCCCCACACATGAGACGAGGTTCTATGTTGAGGGTAAAATAGGAACTCAGCAGATCTGAGGGTTTATTGTCTTTTATACGGTTTTCCCCACAAGGTTACTACCCAGGACACAAAGTCACAAAGCCAATCCGAACAGTATTGTACAGTTGGACACTCCCAGATAATGTACACAAACCCTCCCCTCTGCCTGTGATACAATTAACAAAGACAATGGACTGACTCCATTAACTCTAAGCAGAAAAAACATAAATTTTTACAAAACCCCCAAAATACCTTCAAAAACGCATAAAAACCACACATACCTCCCTTGTAGTAATAACTAGTCATACTGTCAATGGGAGTTTTGATACGCGAAAAGAGGTAAGCTGACACTTTCAGCCAATCACAGCTGCCAACTCCTGCTCAGGCTAATACTTCCTAATTTGCCAAAGCAGCACTGAGGGAGTAGGCTGCTGGGGACTCGTGTTTATCTTTAGTATAAAAGCATTAAAAATTGTTTAATGCTGAATGAAATGGTGGTAACAGCAGACTCCAAACACTATAACTAGATTAATTAGATGTAGCAGATACAGTGCATACCGTGTCCCTTTAATTCTCTCCTAACTAGCGTTTGGATCTTTTAATTTTCACTTGTATAAGCTGGGCTTTAATTAGTATATAGCATTGTAATAGCATATCCAGTCTGTGGACATTCGTGTGCAGTGGTAGAGTGTAAGAGAGTCATTGGTTCGTAGATTTTGCTGAAACTAAAATGAAAAATATTGTTGCTCTTACTAAAATTACCACGTAGTTAAATATGGCCAGTGCATTTCTGAGAAGCAGTCAAACAATCTAAATCTACTCTTCAGATTTCTTTTCTTCGCCCCCCCCAAAAAAATAAATAATTTTTTTGCTAAAGTTGAGCTCTTCTGTTATTAGCGAACCTATACAAACATACTTTAAATTAGCATTACTAAAGGAACACTTGAATTAAAGTGCTTATGTGGTCTATAGTTTGTGGGTGTCAAGACCCATATCATTACTAAAAGGTCTACTCACTGTTTAGTATTAGTTCTCGGTACATGGCAGCCTGAAGTCCTTCAATGATGATGGCGGATTCAGAGCTTTCGCCTACTTGTTAATTCTTTACTTGGTTTTGCACAGAGCATTTTGAGGAACCCCTGAATACACTGGATCTAGAGTGGTGAAGGTGGACCAATACAGATATCCAAAGGCAAATATCGAGGGAAAGGTCAGCGGAACATGAATTTCCATCTGACAAAACAATAACAAATTGCATTTTTTTGTTACATTTATGGAGGATTTTGTAAAATCCATATTATTGCTGGTGTTTTCAAGGAAGTAATCTCACAGTATACCAGTCAAAGCATTGCATGTGTATGGAAAGGACCAACATGGTGCAATTTGAGAAGACAGTTGCCAATGGGAGCATAGGGTGCTACATATTTGTAACTACAGTAAATTAATCTACTGTCTTCTACTTCTCTTAAAGAGACAGGTCCTTAAGCCATCATCATACAAATACTTTTGAGACATTTTATTAGAGGAGGTGTGCAGCAAAGATACATCCTAGGGAAAATAAATAATACAGGTTAATTTTCTATCTCAATATTTCAAAATAAAAAGATTTTCTACTTGTATTTATTTGTGGCTCCCCAAAAGTCAAACAGGGTGTTAGTGGTACATTTAAACCATTCACAGTTTATTGAAACCTGTAATGTTGTAATACAAGATGAACAGAATGGTCAGAATATGTAAAACATAAAACGTACATTCAACTATTGCATATAAATATTTCTGCAGGAATATCAGAACCTAAGAGGTGGAAAGGGACTATGTACAAACCAACATTGGCAATAGTTTTTTCTATTAGTCATGCCAATAAACTACTGATTTATTGTAGAGTCTAATATTGTGTAGCTTAATAAAATTGGGAAATTATAGGAACTGCTGATTGTACGTATTTCAAAGGGATGGCACACAATCTATGCATCAGCAAGTTACAAGATATCTTTAAGTCATTTACTACATCTGTTGCACATTAAGAATTGCCCACTAAAGTTTAACATTTTAGCTGGGGAGAACACTTGGAATGATTTCTACTGTGCTATGTTCTTGGAACTGTGAGTAATAATAAACATGGATGAAGAACCTGAACAATACATATGTTTTTGATGTAATACAGAGAAATAGGCCTGAGAACGTATTAGAGCAGGTTTCTCTCGGATATAGTCCAGATGTGTACTTTGTAATGTGAAAGTGGTGGTTTTAAACAAAACATGAAACATACCACGAATAGACACAAATGTGCATATATGGCCTTTGACTTTATTAAAAATTAATTCGATCAGATCAGGATTCGTGGCCCTTGGAAACCAGAGAGCAATTACCTAATGCCAGCTTCATTTAGATGGCTAATCATTTAAAGTTACTCCTCCATACCTAATCTTTGCCACTTATGCCATGTGTCCTCAATATTTGCAAAATGTGATTGATCAGGGGATCCTAATGAATCCAGGCAATCTGTTTGTTCCTTCAATTATACCAGTGCTCACACCAAAGTACAAACTTGACTTTTCCCTAAAGAACTTCAGCCTTGACAGGAGAGGATACCTTTGTTACCAATAGGATATATACACTTCTTATAGTCAGGAACTATTAAAAACCATGGTCTCAAGTGTAAAACAGGCAACATGCTATTAATAGAATTCGGACAACCGCACAATGTTAGATTTGATGACTAATAGGTGGGTGGAGAATGCAACATAACAATGAATGAAGAGAGGTATTAGTTAAGTGCAGTTTTGCACTTGTTGCGCATCATCTTAAAGTATTAAGTAGAATCCAAAGAGAAGTCTACTTTGTTCATTGGTTATAGCATATATATTGTGCTGCGTTAATCGAATTCTACTAATATGGTGCCTGAAACAAGTCAAGACACTTTAGAAAAATAAACAACATACTGATGTGCAACTTCTATCAACAGTCCTGCTCAGTCATGACTATCCCAGAAAACAGAAAAGAATATTCAAACATCTGGAATGAACCAGCCTGGCTGAATATTAAACTGGAAATAGAGAAATAATAGAAATAACTGTGTAATAAGAGACTAATGCTAGAAAAAGTGTATAGATAATATAGTAAAGTCAAAGTGCAATACTGCCTCAAATGGCTCACCTCTAGGAATACCTAGAATATCTCCGTGCTGCTACTATGGTCAAAAATTGCGACAGGCTACTGACTTTAATAAACAATAAAACTGGTCAAGCCCTGTAGTCATGAACAACTGAGTAGCTGATTAACGTAGGCTGAAATTGATGCCTATAGAATGGTCACTGGATCGAGTCTGACTGTGTATACAGAATGCTGTGTGGTCAGTGTATAGAAGTGGTTAGTAACCTGTATCTATGGAGGCTACGCCACAATGAATATCCACATAACCCACGCTGGTATTAGGGGACAGCATATGAATCTACCCTCATATATGTATATATGTATCAAGGTCTAGCATTAAAGAGGATTGATAGATCTCTCTATGAACTAGTGCTAGATCTCAGTAATAATTAACCTATAATGGTAACATACGTAATTGACAGAGGGAAATTGAGTATGCACATGGAGTCCCCCTGGTATAACAGAAGGAAAATACCCTTTAAAGGTTAACTAATGTGACCATGGAAAATAAAAGGAGAAAAAGGTGAAAAAATAAGAATTAAAGTGACTCTATGTGCAGAACCATACTTAGGATGTTCGTTACCTGCACATAGTGATAGATAGCCCTAGGTGAGAGAAAGTGTGAAGGGAAAAATGAGCCCAAAGAGCCCGACGCGCGTTTCGGTGCTTTCTAAGATGCACCTTCGTCAGGGGCTGACTGGAGACTGATTCCCAGTCTCCATTTAAATGTATCGAGGTACCGGTATCCAGAGAAGTGTCCAATCATAAAGCTGATATCAAATGCAATCCGGCGCCAACAACCCACGTGGTGATTATGTAAATGAGTTGTGCCGTATCAGCCAATCACGCTCATGTTGTAATGACGTGTGTTCACGAGCTGTTTAAACAGCTGAGTGCTGAAGCAAGACAGGTCGGATTCTGTATATATTATCCGATGTGTTGTAGCTGAGAATCGCTACAGTTGCTAAACACTGTGTTTCTATTTACAACAGAATTCGGCTTCACAATCGTCACTAGGTAAAAAGTTTAGATTGTAGTTGGCTATTATGTGATAAAGTATTGCAGGATCAAGAAGAAATGGATGAATGAAGTTTGACTTCGGTCATAAGATACATAGTCTGTAACGGTATAATACCGTGATGAAGTATGGACAGACTTCATCCACTTACGTATAATAGGTGACCCTATAATACTTTATGAGTTCGTTGTTAGATAGTAAGTCTCACTAATTTTCAATAATAGACTGCTAGGAATTAGCGCCGAACAGATCAGTCAGGTGCTATATTATAAGTCATAATGGCTTAGTTGTGGTATTGAGAGAGATTGGTGGATGCTGGTAGCAATAGTTTAGTTATTATAGGACTGGGGATAACACCCCAAACGGATACTGTACTTTAAGTAGAGAAAGGAAAATAGAAAAATTAGAATAGATATAATCATCAAATATTTGAATACATATTAGTAACATTTTAAGATGATATTACACTTGTAATAATGCGTAAAGAAAGATTGCCTGAAATGGCTAGAGATCAGGCTTAGCTGACTAGGAGACAAAGAATGTCATAGTTTTAATAGATAGATGAAACCAGAGTTTAAAAGGTCCTAGAAATATTAAGAAATATTAAGAACCAAAGAGCCAGTATATACCCGATATATAGCTCTCATAGAGTGACTAGTATCAAGGAGTATCCAGCTTAGTATTAGTTGGAAAAAAGGTTATTTTGAGTGCTCATATAAAAGGAGTATACGAGAAACCTTCGTTTAAACCAGACGGGGAGAGGGTTTTAAGTGTAAATATCCAATAACTCTCTCTTTGGAGTAATTTTCGGTCTAGGTCTCCCTTTCTGGGACCTAGTTTAATCTTCTCAATGCCGTTAAAACGTAGGCAATGTGCTGAGCCGTCATGTCTTAGTTTCAAATGTCTAGATATTACTGTATCGATTTGTCTCGATGGATTCACGGAATTCACATGTTCTAGTATTCGATTTTTGAATGGTCTGAAGGTCTTGCCCACATATTTAAGGCCACAACTACAGGTTAAGAGATAAATTAGTCCTGACGTTTGACAATTAAAGAACGTGTTAGCCTCATATATCTGTGTATTTGTAGAATTCGAGAACGTTTTGGATTTTTTCCGAATATACTTGCATGCCTTGCACCGGCCACATTGAAAGGTGCCGATTGCTGGAGTTTTTAGCCAGGTTCCTTCAGTTTTTGGTAGAGCAAGATGACTAGGTACTAATAGATCTTTTAAATTGCGCCCCCTTCTGGCTGTGAGTGACGCATATGGAGTCAGAACTTCCTTTAGGTGCTGATCATGATAGATGAGGGGCCAGTATCTGCTCAGTATGTGTTTAACTGGGTCCCACCCGGAATCAAAGGTACCGATGCATCTAATCAGATTTTGAGGCTTGTCCTTTTCGGGAATGTCAACAAGTAGAGTTTCCCGCTCGGTCATTAGGGCTCTGTGATAGGCGGATTTAAGACATCTATTTGAGTAACCCTTCGTCTTGAACTGCAATCTTAATGTCTTGGCTTTAATTTTAAACTCCTCTAGTGTTGAGCAGTTTCGTCTGACCCGAAGGTATTGTCCTACTGGTATTCCGTTTTTGAGAGTATTTGGATGGTAACTTTGCCAGTTCAGGAAATTATTGGTGGCTGTAGGCTTCCTGAAAAGGGTAGTAGAGATATGGTGTCTATCTTCTGTGGTTTTTAGAGTTAAGTCAAGAAAGTTGATATGGTTACCTCCCACCTCATGTGTCAGTTTTAGATTTAAGTCATTGATGTTTAGTGCTTTGACAAATTCATTGAACTGTTCATTGGAGCCTGTCCATACAATCAGCACGTCATCTATATAGCGTTTCCAAAATCTGATGTGGTCATGGTGCTCTGTAAATTGTGGGCTGCATACGATATTCTGTTCCCACCACCCCAGGTGGAGGTTTGCATATGAGGGAGCACAAGTTGTCCCCATAGCAGTACCTCTCACCTGGTGGTAGTAGGTACCCTCAAAAAGGAAATAGTTGTGCGTAAGGATGAATCGTAGCAGTTGGAGCACAAACTGGTTGTGGTCATTTAGGGACGGATCGCGTGTCCGAAGAAACCATTGTACGTTATTTATACCTATTGTGTGGGGAATAGAGCTGTACAGCCCTTCCACGTCCAGACTGCATAGTTTGGCCTCACTGGGTAATGTTAGTTCATTCAGTGCTTTTAAAGTATGCTTTGTGTCCCTAAGATACGAAGGGAGGGTCCTGACCAGGCCACTCAGGATACGTTCTACATAGATACTACAGTTTTGAGTGAGGTTGTTGTTGCCTGATACTATGGGTCTCCCAGTTAAGATTTCTTGCTGCTTGTGTATCTTCGGTAGTGAGTAGAATGTAGCTATGGTGGGTTTTTTATTGAACATGAATCTATATTCGTCCAGGCTAATTAGTTTTCTTTGGAGAGCCTGATCCAAAATATTCTTCAGTTCCACCAGAAATCTGTTTGTTGGATCTGTTGGGAGTGCTGTGTACGTGTCTGTATCATCAAGTATTCTATGCACCATTTGGACGTATTTGGTCCTGTCTAGTATTACTAGGTTACCCCCTTTGTCAGATGGCTTGATAATAATTGTCTCGTTCCTTTTTAGTTTGGTCAAAGCTCTGTTTTCCTGTATGCTCAGGTTCTTAGGATGAAATCTGGTCTGTATTCCCATATCTATTGCCTCTATTTCTTTGCAAGATAGTTCTACAAATAGATCAATATATTTGTATTCTGGTATATGTGGGGTGAACTTACTTTTATGTTTTAGGTCAGTGAATGGAGCTAAGTGAGTATTGGATGAATCATTACTATTCAGCAGTTCTACCAGATTGTCCAGTAAATTCATATCTCTAGGTTCTAGGCCCAGTCTGGTTGCTTGTTTAGTTCTCTGAATGCAGTGGTATTTGTGAAGAGCCAGTTTTCTGGCAAACAAATGGATGTCCTTCGTCCACCTAAATTTATCAAATTTGGGTGTAGGGACGAATGACAGTCCTTTTTTCAAAAGTTGTATTTCAAAAGTTGGTTCTGATAGCTCTTCCACCCCTTCAGAGTCTAATCCAAAAAGCATACTAAAAAAGGGGTTCAATTTTTTAGCCAGAGCAAATCAGGACGCCAGGCCACAGAGGAATACAAGGAGCAAAACCACAAGAGGCTTCCAACGGAGGAAAGCCTACTAACCAAGGAGAGCCAGATAATTAATCTCTCCTCCTATCAGTTAACTATCCCTGAAATACAACTTTTGAAAAAAGGACTGTCATTCGTCCCTACACCCAAATTTGATAAATTTGGGTGGACGAAGGACATCCATTTGTTTGCCAGAAAACTGGCTCTTCACAAATACCACTGCATTCAGAGAACTAAACAAGCAACCAGACTGGGCCTAGAACCTAGAGATATGAATTTACTGGACAATCTGGTAGAACTGTTGAATAGTAATGATTCATCCAATACTCACTTAGCTCCATTCACTGACCTAAAACATAAAAGTAAGTTCACCCCACATATACCAGAATACAAATATATTGATCTATTTGTAGAACTATCTTGCAAAGAAATAGAGGCAATAGATATGGGAATACAGACCAGATTTCATCCTAAGAACCTGAGCATACAGGAAAACAGAGCTTTGACCAAACTAAAAAGGAACGAGACAATTATTATCAAGCCATCTGACAAAGGGGGTAACCTAGTAATACTAGACAGGACCAAATACGTCCAAATGGTGCATAGAATACTTGATGATACAGACACGTACACAGCACTCCCAACAGATCCAACAAACAGATTTCTGGTGGAACTGAAGAATATTTTGGATCAGGCTCTCCAAAGAAAACTAATTAGCCTGGACGAATATAGATTCATGTTCAATAAAAAACCCACCATAGCTACATTCTACTCACTACCGAAGATACACAAGCAGCAAGAAATCTTAACTGGGAGACCCATAGTATCAGGCAACAACAACCTCACTCAAAACTGTAGTATCTATGTAGAACGTATCCTGAGTGGCCTGGTCAGGACCCTCCCTTCGTATCTTAGGGACACAAAGCATACTTTAAAAGCACTGAATGAACTAACATTACCCAGTGAGGCCAAACTATGCAGTCTGGACGTGGAAGGGCTGTACAGCTCTATTCCCCACACAATAGGTATAAATAACGTACAATGGTTTCTTCGGACACGCGATCCGTCCCTAAATGACCACAACCAGTTTGTGCTCCAACTGCTACGAGTCATCCTTACGCACAACTATTTCCTTTTTGAGGGTACCTACTACCACCAGGTGAGAGGTACTGCTATGGGGACAACTTGTGCTCCCTCATATGCAAACCTCCACCTGGGGTGGTGGGAACAGAATATGGTATGCAGCCCACAATTTACAGAGCACCATGACCACATCAGATTTTGGAAACGCTATATAGATGACGTGCTGATTGTATGGACAGGCTCCAATGAACAGTTCAATGAATTTGTCAAAGCACTAAACATCAATGACTTAAATCTAAAACTGACACATGAGGTGGGAGGTAACCATATCAACTTTCTTGACTTAACTCTAAAAACCACAGAAGATAGACACCATATCTCTACTACCCTTTTCAGGAAGCCTACAGCCACCAATAATTTCCTGAACTGGCAAAGTTACCATCCAAATACTCTCAAAAACGGAATACCAGTAGGACAATACCTCCGGGTCAGACGAAACTGCTCAACACTAGAGGAGTTTAAAATTAAAGCCAAGACATTAAGATTGCAGTTCAAGACGAAGGGTTACTCAAATAGATGTCTTAAATCCGCCTATCACAGAGCCCTAATGACCGAGCGGGAAACTCTACTTGTTGACATTCCTGAAAAGGACAAGCCTCAAAATCTGATTAGATGCATCGGTACCTTTGATTCCGGGTGGGACCCAGTTAAACACATACTGAGCAGATACTGGCCCCTCATCTATCATGATCAGCACCTAAAGGAAGTTCTGACTCCATATGCGTCACTCACAGCCAGAAGGGGGCGCAATTTAAAAGATCTATTAGTACCTAGTCATCTTGCTCTACCAAAAACTGAAGGAACCTGGCTAAAAACTCCAGCAATCGGCACCTTTCAATGTGGCCGGTGCAAGGCATGCAAGTATATTCGGAAAAAATCCAAAACGTTCTCGAATTCTACAAATACACAGATATATGAGGCTAACACGTTCTTTAATTGTCAAACGTCAGGACTAATTTATCTCTTAACCTGTAGTTGTGGCCTTAAATATGTGGGCAAGACCTTCAGACCATTCAAAAATCGAATACTAGAACATGTGAATTCCGTGAATCCATCGAGACAAATCGATACAGTAATATCTAGACATTTGAAACTAAGACATGACGGCTCAGCACATTGCCTACGTTTTAACGGCATTGAGAAGATTAAACTAGGTCCCAGAAAGGGAGACCTAGACCGAAAATTACTCCAAAGAGAGAGTTATTGGATATTTACACTTAAAACCCTCTCCCCGTCCGGTTTAAACGAAGGTTTCTCGTATACTCCTTTTATATGAGCACTCAAAATAACCTTTTTTCCAACTAATACTAAGCTGGATACTCCTTGATACTAGTCACTCTATGAGAGCTATATATCGGGTATATACTGGCTCTTTGGTTCTTAATATTTCTTAATATTTCTAGGACCTTTTAAACTCTGGTTTCATCTATCTATTAAAACTATGACATTCTTTGTCTCCTAGTCAGCTAAGCCTGATCTCTAGCCATTTCAGGCAATCTTTCTTTACGCATTATTACAAGTGTAATATCATCTTAAAATGTTACTAATATGTATTCAAATATTTGATGATTATATCTATTCTAATTTTTCTATTTTCCTTTCTCTACTTAAAGTACAGTATCCGTTTGGGGTGTTATCCCCAGTCCTATAATAACTAAACTATTGCTACCAGCATCCACCAATCTCTCTCAATACCACAACTAAGCCATTATGACTTATAATATAGCACCTGACTGATCTGTTCGGCGCTAATTCCTAGCAGTCTATTATTGAAAATTAGTGAGACTTACTATCTAACAACGAACTCATAAAGTATTATAGGGTCACCTATTATACGTAAGTGGATGAAGTCTGTCCATACTTCATCACGGTATTATACCGTTACAGACTATGTATCTTATGACCGAAGTCAAACTTCATTCATCCATTTCTTCTTGATCCTGCAATACTTTATCACATAATAGCCAACTACAATCTAAACTTTTTACCTAGTGACGATTGTGAAGCCGAATTCTGTTGTAAATAGAAACACAGTGTTTAGCAACTGTAGCGATTCTCAGCTACAACACATCGGATAATATATACAGAATCCGACCTGTCTTGCTTCAGCACTCAGCTGTTTAAACAGCTCGTGAACACACGTCATTACAACATGAGCGTGATTGGCTGATACGGCACAACTCATTTACATAATCACCACGTGGGTTGTTGGCGCCGGATTGCATTTGATATCAGCTTTATGATTGGACACTTCTCTGGATACCGGTACCTCGATACATTTAAAAGGAGACTGGGAATCAGTCTCCAGTCAGCCCCTGACGAAGGTGCATCTTAGAAAGCACCGAAACGCGCGTCGGGCTCTTTGGGCTCATTTTTCCCTTCACACTTTCTCTCACCTAGGGCTATCTATCACTATGTGCAGGTAACCAACATCCTAAGTATGGTTCTGCACATAGAGTCACTTTAATTCTTATTTTTTCACCTTTTTCTCCTTTTATTTTCCATGGTCACATTAGTTAACCTTTAAAGGGTATTTTCCTTCTGTTATACCAGGGGGACTCCATGTGCATAC
>OW240913.1:237888628-237913128 GCA_933207985.1 Pelobates cultripes
TGTGTGTGTGTGTGTGTGCTGGATGATGGGTGTGTGAGTACTGGATGATGGGTGTGTGAGTGCAGGATGATAGGTGTGTGTGTGTGTGCTGGATGATAGGTGTGTGTGTGCTGGATGATGGGTGTGTGTGTGCTGGATGATGTGTGTGTGATGGATGATGGGTGTGTGAGTGCTGGATGATGGGTGTGTGAGTGCTGGATGATGGGTGTGTGTGTGCTGGATGATGGGTGTGTGTGTGCTGGATGATGGGTGTGTGTGTGCTGGATGATGTGTGTGTGTGTGCTGGATGATGGGTGTTGCTGGGATGGGGGGAAGCATTTTTTTCTTACTGTGTATGTATATTTTTTATTTTATCCCCCCCTCCCTGCTTCTTACCTTGTCAGGGAGGGGGGAGATCGCCTGGTGGTCCGGTGGTATGCTGGAGGGAGCCAGCCGCTGCACAGAGGGGCCATCACACGCAGTGTTCCCTCTCCAGCTCTAACTCTCGCGAGACTCGCCTGTGCGGAGCGTTGCCATGGTAACAGCCGCGGGTCTCGCGAGAGTTATAGCTGGAGAGGGAACACAGCGTGTGCTGGCCCCTCTGTGCAGGTAGCAGGGCCGGTGCTGCAGGACAGGTAACGGGAACGGCGTTCCTGCTTTGGAAAAAGTGCAGGAACGCCGTTCCCATGCGTTCCTGCAGGACTCGAGCCCTGTCCTGCCACATGTATTGATTGTGTAATCAATACATACTTATAATTATTAATTTATATTCTGATTGTAACATACCCCCACTTCAACCAGTTACAGTTACAACAGATTCTGATATCTATTGTTATTGAAAAAACTGTTAAGACTACATATACAAAGATACAACAGGTATAGTTAAAAAATGTATACCTTCAATATCATACGTGAGTTTTTTCTATACTCAAAAATTTAAATCATGTTAAGCTCCATCCAACAGCCTCTGGAAAATAAACTTAAATACGATTAACATTGTTAAGCATCCAGTCTCACAAAAATGACTTTTTTGGGTGTTTCTGGTATTTTTTCAATCAGCTTGAATGGCAAAGGTGAGTAGGGGCTATGAGTTTAAGTAGGGGCCATAACTCCTCCAATTCAGGCCCAATGGCCTTTTAACTTGTGCTCGGAATTTCTAATAGGTTATGGAATGTATCAGAAGATGCAAAGTTGGTTGAGGTGTGCCAAAACCAACGTACGAGTAGGCCTGTAATAAAAAGAGGCAAAAGGAGGATTCAAGGAAAAAACACTTTATTGCAAGTTACAAAGCTAGACTTCTGAAAGCTTGATGAAGCTCCCTCTCCGGTCGTGGTATGTAAGTATTGTAAATAGATGCGGACTGGTGTGTTTGAGCTCGATGCGGAAGATGCTGACCCTATACGAAAGGAGTGACCGGAGAAGGAAGCCAGGTTGGAGCCCAATGTTGACAGTAGAGTCCTGACGTGAGATGTGAATTTAGCTGTGGTGAGTGGGTGCCCTTGGAGTAGTAATAGTGGGGTGTCCAGTAAGTGTGTGGTGATATAGAAGAAAAAAGTCAAGCACTTTGACTGGACACCAGGAATTCTCGGTAGGAAAGAGAGGAATGATAGTGGGATGATTGGTGTGGTTAGTCTTAGTGGAAGGTAAAGAAAGTACATAGTGGTCATCGACTTTCTTTAGATGAGATAGTTTAAGGCTTGAGGTAGTATCTACCTGTCGTACTACTGTGAACACCCTAGGTCTAAGAAAGCCGTAGAAAGCAATAAAGATAGCAGCCTTTATAACCAGGTTAGTGTGATAGTCGAATGGGGATTTGTCCAATAGGTCGCTAAGTAGTCTGAAAATAGGACCATCTATTGGCAATCTGGTAGTGACAGGGGGAACTGTAACCTTGTGAATACCTTTAAGGATGTTCTTAATAGGATATGATACTAGAAAAGGTGTGTGATTAGGAAAGTTAGTAAGGATGTGGTGTTGTACCCCTGTGAGGTAAAGCTTAATGGTATTATGGGATAATTTGAGGTGTAGGTGACAGGAGGCAAAAACCACCATGGTTTTAATGGAGAAGTTTCCTTGCAAGTGAAACTCCGCAGTGAACTTATTGAAAATAGTCAGTGCCCCAGAGTAAGTGGTAGTGGTGTTGGGTGAGAGTGCGTAAGTGCCTGAGCGTGATGTAGTAGCTCAGTTAGTCCAGTATTAGCTCGTGAAAAGGTGGTATCCTGGATGGTAGGTGGTGGGCCGTGGGGAGTGCCTGGAAGAATACCTGAAAATGAGAGCGGGAAAGCACGTCAGCAGCTTTGTTACGGATACCAGGAATGTGAATGGAGACAAGGTGAAGTTAAGCGGTTGCTGCCAGCCAAGTCAGCTTGCGTACTAGCCTCATAATGGTAAGAGAGGAGGACTGCCCCTTGTTGATAATTTCGCAGGCTGCTAAGTTGTCTGAGTAGCATTTTAATGCCTTGCCGGTCCAGAGATGACCCCATGTATGGGCGGCCACCACTATGGGGTAAATCTGAACAATGAGGATGTTTCTCTAAAGGCTGGTAAGGCATCCGTCTCAGTGGGCCAGTTATCCCTAAACCAGTAATTGCCGAAAATGGCAGCAAACCCAGTATGTGCTGCTGCGTCTGTGTAAATAGTAGGGGAAAGCTCGGATAGTGGAGGTATGAACAGAGAGACTCCATTCCTTTCAGCCAAGAAGTTATACCACATGTGCAGATCAGTTTTTGGCGGGACCATCCAAAGTAATTGGGCAGGAGTCGGGCACCCCATGGAGTAAACACAGTAGACTAGAGACTAATGATCTGCCCTGTGGAAAGATCTGCATCGCAAAGTTAAGGGACCCCAATAAGAACTGGAGTCCCTTCCTGGTGCATGTATCACTCCCCAGGTACAGACCGATTTCGTTCCTAATAAGTGAGGGGTGAATGGGTAGGAGCTTGAAGGCGTTGGTGATGTCGGTCTTACTCAACCATGCTGCTTGCATAGCATCATCGATTTTTGCATAGTGTAGTGAAAACTCCTCAGCGAGTATGAGATAGTTTATGCTGGGGATGGAAGAAGAATGAGGTGCAGAGAGGTCGATAATTAATCTTTTTTTTATTAGAGTATTTGTGCACGGATATACGAATGGGGTTGGTTTGCCAGGATGAAAACTGCCTTCTTGTCTAGTGTGTGAGGTAAAGGAGTGGTGAGAAGTGGATGGGTCTGCTTCACAAGGGCACGAGTAGTGGAGTGGGATGTTGAGCTACATGCGTCACAGGACGGGGGCCTCAATCCGGCAAAGTGTCGGCAGAATAGTTCCGTTTCAGTCGATACTGAAATTAAATTGGGCCAGATTAGTTGCTGCCTTGGCTGACACGGACTTGTGATCGTCATAGAAAGAGGTACCCCCCCGTACTTAATGCCTACGTCAACCACCTTATGCATGAAGAGATCAAGCTCATACACTGAGCAAATTACGTCTCTATAGATCCCGAAAGCTATCACAAACTAGCTAGCCATGTCCCGTTCCTTGTCCTCACTGATGTCATTGAAGGTCTCTTCCTCCACCCAGCCACGTACAACACCAAGGGTCCCCAAAAGGTGACAACAAGCCCCCTGGGACGCCTGCTGTGTTTGGTCTTCCACCTCCTCAAAGCCACCTTCCTCCTCTGACTCCTCTTCTTCAGACTCCTCTCTCTGCGTTGCCTCTCTCTGCATTATTATAAGGTGTGTTAAGTAGTACTATTCCTATCCGTTTAATCCCTGTTACGTCCCCTATCAGGGGACGTGTATATGGCATCGATTTTAGGAACCGGGAGATGGAAAAAGATGCTTGGTCGGTCCTCGTACTTCAAATTTGGCGCACTGCGCGTGCAATCTAATGTGCCACCAGATAGGAGTGGTGTGTTATGTAGTACTATTCTTATCAGTTTAATCCCTTTTACGTCCCCTATCACGGGACGTGTGTATGGCATCGATTTTAGGAACAGGGAGATGGAAAAAGATGCTTGGTCGGTCCTCCTTCTTCAAATTTGGGGCACTGCGCGTGCAATCTAATGTGCCACCAGATAGGAGTGGTGTGTTAAGTAGTACTATTCTTATCAGTTTAATCCCAATGTCACGACTACTAGTGTGGTCCAGCACACAGAAACTATGTAAGCATATACATAGGCAAGAAAAGGAAAATAAAAGGACAGAGCGTAAACCGGACCTTAGAATGGCTGGACTAAAACGCTAGAGACAGAAAATGATCAAAGGGAAAGCCGAGGTCAAGGAAGCCAGAAAATACACAATACCGTTTACACAAGCCAAGTCAGAGAAACCAGAATTCAGAATAACCAGGGAAAAGCCAAGATCAGGATACCAGGAAATCAGATTCACAATGATAAAGCACACTCAAGAAACCAGGAACAGGAAACCACAACAGGGCAAGGTACTGGGGTGAGCTAGGCATTTTAAATATCACGCGGCGGGCCAGCAGCCGCGACACCCTGTTACGTACCCCTCATCAGGCCTTTTTTAGTCGAATGTATCACCCACTGTCAGTCCCTTCGGGATCCATCCCTCATTCATCTTAATAAAGGTGAGGTAATCTAGACTTTTTTGACCTAGGCGACTTCGCTTCTCAGTGACAATACAACCTGCTGCACTGAAGGTCCTTTCTGACAGGACACTTGAAGCGGGAAAGGCCAGAAGTTCTATCGCAAATTGGGATAGCTCAGGCCACAGGTCAAGCCTGCACACCCAGTAGTCAAGGGGTTCATCGCTCCTCAGAGTGTCGATATCTGCAGTTAAGGCGAGGTAGTCTGCTACCTGTCGGTCGACTCGTTCTCTGAGGGTGGACCCCGAAGGGCAGTGGCGATGCGTAGGACTTAAAAAGCTCTGCATGTCCTCCATCAACCACACGTCTGTAAAGCGTCCTGTCCTTGCCGGCATGGTCGTGGGAGGAGGAGGATTACTTTCACCTCTTCCCCTGTTAGATTCCCGTTGTGCTGTGACATCACCCTTATACGCTGTGTAAAGCATACTTTTTAATTGATTTTGGAACTGCTGCATCCTTTCCAACTTGCCATAATTTAGTAACATTTCAGGCACTTTCTGCTTATACCGGGGGTCTAGTAGCGTGGACACCCAGTACAGGTCGTTCTCCTTCAGCCTTTTTATACGAGGGTCCCTCAACAGGCACGACAGCATGAAAGACCCCATTTGCACAAGGTTGGATGCCGAGCTACTCATGTCCTGTTCCTCATCCTCAGTGATCTCACTGAAGGTATGTTCTTCCCCCCAGCCACGTACAACACCACGGGTACCAGATAGGTGACCACGAGCACCCTGGGATACCTGTTGTGGTTGGTCTTCCTCCTCCTCCTCAAAGCCACATTCCTCCTCTTGACTCCTCTTCCTCACAATCCTCTTCCAGCGTTGCCGCAGGTCCAGCAAGCGATGCTGATAAGGCTGTTTCTGGTGGTGATGGTGACCACAACTCTTCCTCTTCCTCTTCACGCTCATCTACGGCCTGATCCAGCACTCTTCGCAGGGCACGCTCCAGGAAGAAAACAAATGGTATGATGTCGCTGATGGTGCCTTCGGTGCGACTGAGCGTCCAGTAACGTGGCAAAAAAATTCCCAGCTCCGCAGAGGCTGTCCTAGCACCCCGGTCATACAAATACTCGTTAACAGCTTTTTCTTGTTGGAGCAGGCGGTCGAACATTAGGAGTGTTGAATTCCAACGTGTCGGGCTGTCACAAATCAAGCGCCTCACTGGCATGTTGTTTCGCCGCTGGATATCGGCAAAGTGAGCCATGGCCGTGTAGGAACGCCTGAAATGGCCACACACCTTCCTGGCCTGCTTCAGGACGTCCTGTAAGCCTATGTACTTATGCACAAAGCGTTGTACGATCAGATTACACACATGTGCCATGCACGGCACATGTGTCAACTTGCCCAAATGCAATGCCGCCAACAAATTTCTTCCATTGTCACAAACCACTTTGCCGATCTCCAGTTGGTGCGGAGTCAGCCACTGATCCACCTGTGCGTTCAGGGCGGACAGGAGTGCTGGTCCGGTGTGACTCTCTGCTTTCAGGCAAGTCAACCCCAAGACGGCGTGACACTGCCATATCCGGGATGTGGAATAGTACCTGGGGAGCTGGGGGTGCCGTTGATGTGGAGCAAGATGCAGCAGCAGAAGAGGACTCAGCCGAGGAGGTTATGGAAGAGGATGGAGTAGGAGGAGTAGAGGAGGTGGCAGCAGGCCTGCCTGCAAGTCGTGGCGGTGTCACCAACTCCTCTGCAGAGCCACGCATTCCATGCTTGGCAGCCGTCAGCAGGTTTACCCAATGCGCAGTGTAGGTGATATACCTGCCCTGACCATGCTTTGCAGACCAGGTATCAGTGGTCAGATGGACCCTTGCCCCAACACTGTGTGTCAGACATGCCATTACTTCCTTTTTGCACAATCGAGTACAGGTTGGGTATTGCCTTTTGTGCAAAGAAATTTCAGCCGGGTACCTTCCACTGCGGAGTCCCAATAGCTACAAATTTTTTGAACGCCTCAGACTCCACCAGCTTGTATGGTAAAAGCTGACGGGCTAAGAGTTCAGTCAAGCCAGCTGTCAGATGCCAGGCAAGGGGGTGACTTTGTGACATTGGCTTCTTACGCTCAAACATGTCCTTGACAGACACCTGACTGTGGGCAGATGAGCAGGAACTGCTTAAGGCGAGAGACGGAGGGGCGGATGGTTGAGAGGGGGCAAGGAGGACAGCAGTGGTTAACGTGGCTGAAGATGCTGGACCAGGAGGAGGATGGCGGCTTTGAGTTTGTGTGCTGCTTGTACTCATGTGTTGATCCCATAGGCGTTTGTGATGTGCGATCATGTGCCTTCGCAAAGCAGTTGTACCTAGGTGGGTGTTGGACTTCCCACGACTCAGTTTCTTTTGGCACAGGTTGCAAATGGCATCGCTGTTGTCAGAGGCAGACACACAAAAAAAATGCCACACTGCTGAGCTCTGCAATGACGGCATTCTGGTGGTGGCAACAGCATGCGTTGATTGGCGTGCTGTCTGGCTGACCCCGGGTGCCGATGCATGCTGTCTGACTGTGCCACTAGCTCCTTGCGACGACCTCCCCCTGCTTCCAACTCGTCTCCTCCTCCTCCTCTCTGTCTCCCCATCTGAACTTTCCCCCTGTTCTTCTCTTCTAGCGGGCACCCACGTGACATCCACGGACGCATCGTCATCTTCAACCGCTTCACTTGTATCTGACAACTCAGCAAAGGAAGCAGCAGCGGGTACAACATCATCATCATCACACCGTATGTCCATGTGTGTAATGCTGCCTGACTGAGACATATCCCTGTTATCTACATCCTCTGGCAATAATGGTAACTCATTTCTTCCAACTGATGTGTAAATAACTCCTCTGACATACCAAGTGAAGCTGCTGTGGTGCTAGTGTTGGTGGTGGCGGCAGGCGGGCGAGTGGTAACTTGAGAGGTGCCCGAAGCTAAGCTGGAGGAGGATGGTGCGTCAAGGTTCCGAGCGGAAGCTGTAGAAGATTGGGTGTCCTGTGTTAGCCAGTCAACTATGTCCTCAGAACTTTTCGAGTTCAGGGTACGTGGCCTCTGAACACTGGGCATTATTCTAGGGCCAAAGGGAATCACAGCACCACGACCACGACGGCCCCTGCGGGGTGGCCTGCCTCTGCCTGTCATTTTTTTTCGATTAGTGGTACTATGCGTGCAAGCTACTGTGACAACAGATATGAGTGGCACTGTGCAGTGGCAGAAGTTGGCAGAGTAGACGCTGTAGGCCTGACACACACGCTTGCAGACAACTAACTGCTATTCAATCTATTACAGTCAAAATTGTATTTTTTTAAATGTACACTACTGTTACACCAGATATGAGTTGCACTGGTGTGACACTGTGCCCTGGCAGGCCCTGAAACGCACACGCGTGAAGGAAACTGACTGCTATTATATTACAGTCCAAAAAGTTTTTTGTTTTTTTAAATGCAAGCTATTGTGACACCGGATAGTGAGTGGTGGCACTGGGCAAGTGGGCACAGTATACGCTGTGAGCCTGACACACACGCTGGCAGACAACTAACTGCTATTCAATCTATTACAGTCGAAATTGTATTTTTTTTTTTAAATGTACACTACTGTTACACCAGATATGAGTTGCACTGGTGTGACACTGTGCCCTGGCAGGCCCTGAAACGCACACGCGTGAAGGAAACTGACTGCTATTATATTACAGTCCAAAAAGTTTTTTGTTTTTTTTAAATGCAAGCTATTGGGACACCAGTGAGTGAGTGGTGGCACTGGGCAGGCCCTGAAATGCACACTCGTGAAGGAAACTGACTGCTATTATATTACAGTCCAAAAAGTTTTGTTTTTTTTAAATGCAAGCTATTGTGACACCAGTGAGTGAGTGGTGGCACTGGGCAAGTGGGCACAGTATATGCTGTGAGCCTGACACACAGGCTGGCAAGCAGGCAACTGCAATTACATTACACAGAAAAAAAAGCAATAGAGTTCTAGTCCTAAAAAGGACTTTTTGGGGTGCTGTCCTTACAGCAGAGATCAGATGAGTCCTTCAGGACTGTAGTGGACACTGAATACACTAGCCTAGCTATCAATTTCCCTATCAAATCAGCAGCAGCTACACTGTCCCTCCTCTCACTAAGAATGCAGCTTCACAATGAATGTAAAATGGATGCTGTCCAGGAGGTGGGAGGGTCTGGGAGGGAGGGTCTGCTGCTGATTGGCTGGAATGTGTCTGCTGACTGTGAGGTACAAGGTCAAAGTTTACTCAAAGATGATGAATAGGGGGCGAACCGAACAGCGCATATGTTCGCCATTTGTGGCGAACACGAACAAGCGATGTTCGCCAGGAACTATTCGCCACCGTTCGGGACATCACTGTGTATGAATTTATAACAAAAGGAATGATTACAATATGTAGTGCTTTGTTCGTTCGTATGAACGAACGAACGGTATAACAGGAACAATGTAATACAAGATAAGGGGTTTATAAGCAGGGAAACAGGCTGGCGTTCGGCTAAATTAATATGACATGTAGAAACTGCATGAATACATAGTGACTGCGTTTGGCTGTTTGACCGCACGAAAGAAATTAACGAACGTAAGTATATTAGGTACAGTGATCAGTTTGTTCGTATGAACGAAACGTATAATAGGTTAACTTAGTGCACGAAAAAGGAGTTTTAAACAGTGAGACATGCTGGCATTCGAATCGTAAGAACTGTATGCATACATAGTATCTGACTGAACGAACGTAAGTATACCTGCGGTCGACTGTTTAGCCGCATGAACTGCAGAAGTGCACGAACGGGTAAGTATGAACGAATAGATACTTTAATAGTAAAAGGGAGCCTACCTCTACATTTTTAGGCCCATTTTTCAGCTATTTCCCACGTTATGCTTACGTTCATGTGCCGGTCTTGTGACCAGAAGCCGGGTACCGTAACCGGGGAGAAGCTGGGTGGCAGGACCGGAGGTCAGAGACAGAGGATACTGCTGGCAACAGGACTCCTGCTGGAAAAAACTTGAGCTGTTTGGTGGGAAATCGGACCAGAAGTGCTGGTTGCTAAGGAGTCAATCAGCTTGAATGGTAGGGGCTAGGAGTTTAAGTAGGGACCATAACTCCTCCCACAAATTTAGGCCTAATGGCCTTTTAACATATCTAAATCATATACAAGACACTAGAAAGATTAACTGTTACTATTTCATCTATCATTATTATACAAAGTTTAACAAATGGAAAGATTTTTTCACAGATTTTACTTGTTAACATCTCTAGCACAACAGCACCTTATCTTGTTATATGTCTACCAGTGAGATGTAGAGGTGTTATCAAGATTCCAATACTAGCCTAAGAAGCATTCTTCATATACTACTTTGATTGCTGTATTAACATAACATGTACTATAATGGCATCCATGTCCCTTAAGACAATGTCTTGGAAATGCTATCAATAATTTTTTTCCAGAAAAGACTATCAGAATAATTATCATTATTGATATCTGTGGCGGAACCAACCTCGCCACTATGCACTGGAGAAGCCTGGTTGCCAGCCACCTGCCATGTGACTATGGCCCCTGGGATGTATTGCCCTTTAAAGACATGATTTGGGCATAATGGATTTGTGTTGTGCTGCTGCTGGCCCTTTTAAGAACCATCTGGGGAGTTACTGGGTGGCCACCATTTCCTGTATCAGAAGCACATGGTGAGAACAATGGATGGCGGCTATTTTAACTCAAAGACACTGTGTGGACTTTTCAACACGGTGCCATCTCGCCAGTATTTGTTGCACAGAGACATCGTGCGGTGGTTTTGGACTATACAGCAGGGGACACATTATACAGTGATTGTTTTTTATTTAGCCTGTATATGTTCTGCAGAATCTGCATTAAACTGTATTTTCCAAAGTACTGAACGGATCTGGGTGAATTTTGGATATGTGGTTCACCCAGATCCCCCAGTTCCAAGGATATACTTTATGGGGTTATTGCATGTTTTGGGGTCCCTGTGATGTGTTTTATGAAACTGTATTTTCTCTGGTAATCATATCAGAGCCAGAGGGGAGGATTTTGTGTGGGAGTATCTGGGTGTATTGTATGGATTGATTGGCTGTTTTGTAACGCCCTGTGGGCTGTACTATGTTTGTGGATTGGGAATAAAAGAGACTGTATGTGACAGTACAGGGAGTTCCTGTTTTAACCCTCAAAGTGAAGTGTTGTCTCATTATTGGGGGAAGGATTTATTGTATGCTGTTCCAGTTTGACTGCTAGGAGAGTAAACCTATTCGTATGGTTCCTATTCAACTGTCTACAGCATTCAAATGCTTGAGAGAAGGTATACGCTTCTCCGGTTCGGTGATTGTGGTGTCTGCTGCAGTGCTTGGAGTCCTCAGGAAGCGCTAGGAGCATCCTTCAATGGAGGTACCCAGTCGGGGTGCCAGGCAATCCGTTACAATATCCAACCTGGGCACGTCATAAGCTGTGTAAAAATGTTTCATGGAAAAAAACAAAGAAAACAAGCAAAGACAAACGCCATGGCAATAACGAATATCAACATTATCACCACAATGATAACAGATGGTGTTGATAAAATATCTGCAACCAATTCTAGCCAAATACTGGAATCGCTGGACTCTACAACCAATGATTGCCAAATACCCGGGTATTCTACAAAAACAACCTCCAGCAATGTATCTAAGGAATCTTAACTACTAAAGGCCTTTAAAGACATTGAATCACAATTGCTATAAGGATCCATCCAAGAATATCTTACTCTGGAACTTGATGTTCATTTTTTATTCTTTCAGACATTGGGAGCATAAAAGTAAAAAGAGAAAGTTTAGGCGCTCACTAAAAAACCAAAAAGTGTATAAGGCAGCAGTGAACCAGCAGGACTTCCCAATGCCTGCTATATGGTGAACAGAAATGTGAAAATAGGAAAAGTGGTAAACCGCGCCAAAAAAAATCCAATTGATCATATCATACATACATACATATAGATCTCGGGTAGTACAGCATGTAAAAAACCTCAAAAAGAGATAAGAATAATAAAATAATAGTGCAATATTTTAAATTTTGAATGGTAGAAAAAAAAATCCAATTGATCATATCATACATACATACATATAGATCTCGGGTAGTACAGTATCTAAAAAACCTCAAAAAGAGATAAGAATAATAAAATAATAGTGCAATATTTTAAATTTTGAATGGTATAATCTTAAACAGACTTAATTGTAGATAAAAGGCAAACTCACACTTTGCAGAGTTGCTAAGAGCTCTGCTGTATAGCGCCTGGACGGTACAATCCTCGTCTTAGGATCTGTAGATGTTAGGGTGTCCAAAACTCAGCAACCATATATATGGGAGAGAAAAAAAAAAGAATACACAAACCAATGGTACAGTATTAAAAACCAAAAGTTGGAAAAGAAAATGTAGGTATCCTACTTACAGTATCCAGAGCAATGGATGTATCAGGAAACCAGCACCATACCTGATTGACATCCATAAATCAAAAGCCCCTATATAAATCAGGCAGAATGCCAAGGACACCCACACTTTTGATAAAAGCCCAAACCCGGGCGAAACGCGTCAAGGGAAGGACTGGAAGCTATCTTATATGTTTTAATATATTTTTTAATATATTTTTTGTGAAATAAAGTGAAGCTTCTTTTACCCAATCCTCTGGCTTTCTGGTGCTGCTGGTTTCCTGATACATCCATATATTCTTTGGTGGGGATCATACCACCACAAGCTATCATCACCAGAGCATGTTATTGCTCTGGATACTGTAAGTAGGATACCTACATTTTCTTTTCCAACTTTTGGTTTTTGATACTGTACCATTGGTTTGTGTATTCTGATTTTTTTCTCTCCCATATATATGGTTGCTGAGTTTTGGACACCCTAACAGATCCTAAGACGGGGATTGTACCGTCCAGGCGCTATACAGCAGAGCTCATAGCAGCTCTGCAAAGTGTGAGTTTGCCTTTTATCTACAATTAAGTCTGTTTAAGATTATACCATTCAAAATTTAAACATATTGCACTATTATTTTATTATTATTATCTCTTTTTGAGGTTTTTTACATGCTGTACTACTCGAGATCTATATGTATGTATGTATGTATGAAATGATCAATTGGAATTTTTTGGCGCGGTTTACCGCTTTTCCTATTTTCACATTGGGAGCATAAAAACCTACAGACTGGTAGGAGAACTCTGGATTACTAATTTAAAGAAATGCTCTACGATGCCCACAGTTTAATGGAGAAGATGTTATGGGCATATGCAAATATTACAAGTTTTTAGAGTGAAAACATGTTTCTTAAACTGTGTACTTTGTCTTTAAAGGGACACTGTAGGCACCAAGACTACTTCAGCTCATTAAAGTGGTCTGGGTGCAATGTCCCATGTTCCTTAGCCCTGCAATAGTAATTATTGCAGTTATTGAGAAACTCCACTACAGGGACTTCCTGGTTTAAAAAGTCCGGTATCTGACACTGGACATCTTCACTCTATGCATGAGGACTTCCAGCATCAGATTTTTCCCCATAGGAAAGTATTCAGTAATGTTTTCCTATGGGAAAATCCTAATGCGTGCCTCGCCATTGCCGTGCATGCCCATTAGGTCTCCCCGTCTGCTGGGCAGGAGCGTGGGCAGGGCCTGACCCATCATCAAGGGACTTTGGTGCTGGATTCGGGTAAGGGAGGCACTGTAGGATTCTATAATGCTAGGAAAAGGCTTTGTTTTCCTAGCACTATAAAATCCCTTTAAGAGTTTCTGCAAACTGACAATTTGTGAGAAATGGAAAATATTGTCATTCATACAATGTTTCTATAATAAATTACCTCTTACTCCTGTTCAGTGAATATGGTGTTCAAACTTTAGGATGCCATTTTGTCCTAGGTTAATGTAACAGCAAGTCAGAGAATTCCCCAGGACGTGTGTATCCTTAAGTTTTAGTCTAAACATAGATAAGATGTCTAGGTCATGACAATAGACTGATTAAGATGTTCCCATGTGAAATTAGCAAGTCATGGCCCTGTATCTTTGCCAAGTTAAGGTAGGTCTTAACATGACCTAATTGAAAATATAAGGTATAAATATGTGTACTTATTGATATTATCAACACGTAGGAAAGAATTTTGGATGCAGAGACTGCTCCATTGTATCATGACTGGGAGGTTGACTTGTTCAAGAAGGTATTTTAATCTTATAAACTCTGCTATAAATTATTGTAATGGATTATGTTATGTCTATGTTTTTATTTTACATAGTTACATAGCTGAAAAGAGACTTGCGGCCATCAAGTTCAGCCTTCCTCACATTTGTTTTTTGCTGTTGATCCAAAAGAAGGCAAAAAAAAACGTTTGAAGCACTTCCAATTTTGCAACAAGCTAGGAAAAAAAATTCCTTCTTGACCCCAGAATGGCAGTCAGATTTATCCTTGGATAAACATTTATCCTTTAATAAACATTTTAAAAGACAAAACTCTTTCTTCCAAGACAATCCCTATTTTATATTGTATTCTCAATAATATATGTATATTAAATAGAGGAACTCTTACTAACTATGTAATATTATGGCTTAAATTATCTGTACGATTATCCCTTATGAATTCTCTGCTTCAAGAGGTTATAGTGGTAAATAGGGGAACCAGCAGTGGTTACCACCTGATTTCAAAGGTGTAGGATGGTAACTAGATCAGTTCAAGGGGCTATTGGGTGTCATTTTTTGTCATATTATGTTGTAGCAATGTATGGTTGTACAGAGAGCAACAGATCCAGGAAATTAAGGTTTCTACCCCCTATCTCACTTGTAAATCTCAGGTTAAGGTTATTCTGAGATGCTCAATGAATTTGTCAAAGTTCTCAGCTGATCCCAAACAATAGTGAAACTTCTCGAAGAATCCTGCCTGGCTTGGGTCCGCCATGATGCACCTCTCCCAATAGCCCAGATATAGATTTGCATTGTGACAGACCCATCCGTATGAACTAGAATTGCTGTGTTCGTCTGTTTTGCCGTTTGTATGAATTTCCCCATTCGTATGCCTTGTTTAAGGGAATGTACTTTTCTGTCGAACGGAACTCCGAACGGACGGCCACCCAGAAGAGAAGTGTGCTGCTGGTTAACCTATTGATCCCAATCAGAACGTTACGGTTAACCACAGACACTTCTCAATTAAAACCGAATACAGGGTGGTCGACGTTCGTATGTCGACCACGAGGCGGTGGCCATTTTAACCATTCGAAAGGCCAGCGGTGTTCGACGGTTATTTCATGGAACTGAAAACGGACACTTTTTCAACCGAACACCGCTGAAGCCGTTGACCTCCCTTCTCAATCGACAGGAGTGTGCGAACACCGGCCGTTCGGGAGGTTTAAAGGCACGAATGGACTTACCCCAGATAGCCTTCCCATGGAGTCAATCGCATACCGAAGAACTGTAATAGACTTTGACTCCATGGCGATTGAACTGTGCGTATGGGATCTGAGCGCTATTCACCAATAATATGCACTCAGATCCAGGCTATCTGGGGATGTGTTATACGAATGTAATATGTTCGGCAGTTATAAATTTATGTATTTTTATGTGTTTTGTGACTTGTATTTAAAATGGCGATTTGCCTCTGCTCTGGGAGATAATTGAATTACTTCTCAATTATCTCCTGAGCAGAGGGGAGGAAACTGTGATGCATGCTGGGAATATTATGGGGATGTATGTCTGAAATGTCCCCATGTCCATCTGCTATTCCAGTCTCCCATTTGGTCCCCTAGGGGAGTGTCCACTAAGTGGGAGACCTGCATAAATACGGGCAGGTAGCCCACAGTAAACTCAGTTCGTGTTTTACCCTCAAAACGGAGCTTGGTCTCGTTATTGGGGGGATTTTATTACCGGCGACTAGAGACTGCTTATTGGAATTATTTGCCGCTTGGAAGATATTGGCGTTCGGCTAATATTGGCAGTTCGTGTATTTGGAGCTCGTGAAGGGAAGGAGCCGTACAGGTACCGTTCGGGAGTTTGGAGTGTTCCCTGGCTGGCGGTTCGCTACCAGACCACATTATTGCGAACGGGGAGCATTCACTAAACAGCGGTTTGTACATTTATTACTGAAGGTACCGTAACATGCATAGTAGGGCAAGAAGTGCCCTTGGGGTTTCCCCTTATCTGATGGTGTTTTACAAATAGGAAAATGTTCCTAGTGAGAACAAACTTGAGCAACCTGGAGATGAAGTCAGCATAGGATGGAGGGGCCCCTCAGTTCCAATTCCAGGATGTTACGTACATGCTTAATCCCCTGTGTATGAGCTACACAGTGACTCCACGTCCAGGCCGCACAGAATGGCATGTGTAGGAACCTTCAAATTCCTAACTAGGTTCAACATGTGTTTCATGTTTCTAATGTACAATGGCAACCTATCAGGAATGTCCACTACAAAGACACCAGGAACAGGACCCTTGGTAGGAGAAAAGTCAGAAACACACAGAGGCTTCAGTGATGCAGAGTGGTGAGTGCTAACTTCCAGGGACCTCTGTGATAACATGAGGAAAAATAATCTTTCTGGTTAGTCATCAAAGATAGGTGCAATGGATATGTTGGTTAGAAAAGCTATTGGTGTAGCCTAAATTTTAGAAATATGGGTATCAAGCATTGCACCTAAGGTATATGCATTCAAATTTGCCATCCCTGAGATGATATTTGCTTGGATATTATTGGGCTATTTCTAAGACATTCTTGGTTTTAAAGTGTGGCATTGGATTTACTTATAAGATTGTTATCCTGCTGAAAGATAAACCTCCACTCCTGCAATTTTATTTTCTAGAATTGATCTGTGTTAGAAAGCACTGATTTTGCCCATTCATCCATCAAGTCCTGACAAGCTATTCATTCCCTGCCAGTGAAAAGCATCTCTAGTCAAGAGAAAGAATTAAGTGTTGATTGAATAGTTTGCTGCAGGACCAAGGCTTGTGATTGCCAAGAGCTATGACTATGGGTTTCCTTAAACTCAGGCCCCCTACACCACAGGGCTGATGCTGCCTGGTTCATTTCTACTTCCAGTTCAAAGGTCATGAACACAGACTGCCTAAAACTCCAAACAAGCTGGTCTGGGGCCTACTGTGGCTCCCACGCCGATCGGACCAAGTTTTTCCCTGCTTCAACAACTCCCATCCAGCTGTTCCAGCCACATGCGGTCAGAGACTCCCACGCCCATTGGTCAGAGTTCTCCCTGCTCCAACAACTCCCATCACGCTATTCCTGCCACATGTCGTCAGAGACTCCCACAATGATCGGACCAAGTTCTCCCTGCTCCAACAACTCCCATCACGCTGTTCCAGCCACACGCAGTCAGAGACTACTCGCCTCCTCTCCAGAACTGGCCGTTCCTTCCTGCCGGCGCTATGTGACCTCTTACCGGTTTCCCGGGCCTTTTCCTGGACCAAACCTCCATGTCCACCAAGTCTGGCTACTTTCCAGCCACATAGCTGACCTCTCACCTCACCGCAAGCTTCCGGGTCAAGTCGTTTGTTTCCTGTACCAGTCAAATCCACAAACCGTGAGTCTGCCTGTACAGGCCAAATCCATGAACACACAATTGTTCACACGTTTACGTTCTTACATACCGTCCATTCTGGACTTTTTCCCGTTTAGGACTTAAGCCATTTCTACCAAACTAGTCTCCAGTCTATCTCAGTTACATGCTTCCATCTAGCGGCCACCACAATCGTAGTACCAATTCATTAGTTTTACACTGTTCCCTGATACATGAATGTCCAGGTTCTTTTTTGAAAGTATTTAGCCTGCTACTAGTTATCCTTACATGCCCCCTGTAGTTCGGTTATGTTTGCTATGTTTCTTGTTATTATTTACAATTGTGCACGGATATTGTCAGTTTCCCATTACTAATTCAGCTCTGGTAAGCGTTTAATATTCACTACGTATATTGCATTACCATAATATATCGCATATGTATTATTTTATAACTCATGGACTTGGTACTGTTCTGAGGCAGTCATCACGTTCACATTTGTTACCATGTGTTATGGCCAATCTGTATACTTGCTCCCATGATAGGTATATTACTTATTTGGCGGACGACCACCTATTCGCTAAATCTTTTTGTAACACGCCACACTCCTATGTTCAGTATATGTATCGTCTAGTGTACCAGGCTTTACCATACCATCATATGTTCCCCCTGACTCTACGTCAAAATAATCATGTATTATGCAAAAGGTTATTTACTCATCGCTGCTATATTCTACTCAAGCAAGTTCATCATCCTAACCGACCCTTGCTATTCAGGCATAGTATCACCAAACCTACAGCAACTCCACTCTAACTGATCTATGTTACATCAGCCAACGCGGGCACGCAATTCCTCCACCAGGCCGTACACCGGCCCACGCCCGGGGATCCTTAATTCCCCACACATACACCCCCCTTCCCATGTTGGCATGACCATAATTAAATATTCTAAGTCCTACCGGGATAGCTCAAAACTGCCCTCATAGCTTGGTATTCCATATCCCCCTATATGTATTTTAGCTACAGACATCACAGGACCAATTAACGGTCACTCATGACTCTGCCTATCCCCATTATTGTCGCAGTATTGGTTAAACACTCCCCGTGGTCTCTGGTAGTGGCCTAGGATCCTCACCCTACTCACTTATAGGGATATTTGATTTATGTCCTATGAATCTTGTACCCACCATCGTAGGGTCAGGATTCTAAATACTATGTCCTCAGGTTACCTATTCATAGACCAGCCTCAAGAACAACCACCCCGATTATACAGGCGTATTTCGTTCACAGTAAGTCAAGCCCAATTCCAGTTCCAATTTGCCTCCCACCATCATTTCCCTTTAGGTTCTCCAATATCTCATTCCTCTGGCAAGGAAACCACATTCTACCCCAAGCAAGGTATGTTTACCCACCTCGCTACTACCCATCACCCGTCCCATTCACGGATCAGGTATGTCAACTGGCGGCCTGGTTCCCAGCTATGCCATTAACTAGCCTCATCATTATCAATTCCGTGAGGCCAACACCCATATTCATCCTCATATGGAGGTATACTCCCCTCAGCCCAACACATAGCTAACGCCTCACATCAACCTCTCCAGGTTACGAGTTAGGGCCTCACCCAGCATGGCCTGTTATATTGACTCTTTTTACAGTCCCTGAGAGGCCAACGTTCTTGCCACACCTTTCAGTGGTCCCTGCCCACAAGGCCAAATCACATGAAGTCAAACAGTTGATATCCACTCTACTTGCCATCATACATAACATCAACGATGGACTACAGAGACTGGAATCTCCACAGGCACTGCCACACATCCCAGCCACAGGACTCCCAAATCCCTCTCATGTTTATGTTATCCTTTCAAATCCCAGCCCTAGCACATCGGTTTACATTACTACTCCCTCGTACTTTGTGTCCCTGACCATATGCAAAGACATCTGGAAAGGTTAATTTTAGTCTCCTTACTGATTGCCTCCCACGATGTCTTAGAGTACAAGTCTTACTACTACGATGATCTGTACGTCGTTCTATACACCAGAATCCCAGACTCAATCAGAAACTCACTATCCCAGAATTCATCCTAGCCTTCAGACTTTCATGACTTAAGTGGCTCTACTTCTCCTCACCATAGAGACGGTTTGCATTGAGAACCTGGAGTTTTACCTCTAAGCACACCCTTTCCGTCACTCAGTCGACTTCTACATCAAGGTTTCCACACACCAGTTCCACACAGGTCTGGTCACACTCCTGTCCGGTATTCACGAGTGTCAGAACCTTCAGTCCGCATTAATAGACCCTGCAACACAATCACGTTGCTTAAGAAGGTATTTGACAACCATATTAATTACCCACCCCTAGCCTCAATTCTCCCAGCACTATGCCAAAGGGGTTGACCGGAGCTTGGGTGGGCAAGACAGATATTTCCTATGCCTCCAAGCTTCTACCTATTCAGCCATCCCAAGGGCATGTTCATGGCATTTTATGGAGGGATTGTCATGACCTTCCCACACGTGTAACTTTTAGAGCAAAGAGTAACCCCAAGCTGTTTGTCTTATTTGCTAACACACTATGTTGACTAACACTCAATATTAGCAAATGTCTTACAGTCACCTGTTACACTAATATGCTACAGAACATGTCCACCTACAGAGAAGGTACAGCGCATCGGACTCCTGGGAACCTTTCCTTCTGAAGAACATGTGGGGAGGGGAGAGAGAATGGATCTACGGTCCTACTGGGCACATTGAAGTTCACCATGAGAATTATTCTGCACATTTATTTCCCGACTGAGTCTTCTTCCCACCAACAGTTGCATTCTGGCACTAGTTGTAAGCAGACCTACACATATGGCTCAGGTTCATACCACACTGAAATAGGAGGCCAGGTTATTCCCACCATTTCTCATCATTTCCTGGTTACATGGACCAATGTATATATATGTATAACAATAGACCACCCAAGTGCAGCAATATATAATTAATTAAGAAAGGTAATTAACTTTCCTTACATTCTAGAGTGTAACAAAGGGTTCCTCAAATCCTCAGAAATAGCCAAAAAATACAGATAGTATATAGGTATTTTTGGGCTACATGGACCAATGTGTCTGCACACACTGATTTCACAGCCAATTTGGTGACTTTTGGTTCTGAGATGCCTGGCCAGTTGAGGAAAAATAACCAACCTTTCCATTCCTCGTCAACATTTCTTTGAAATCTACCCCATAGTGGCCGCCTACAAGGCCTGGAAAGGTATGAGTGGATAGGGGAACCTGTCAAGTGTTTCTCTGACAATAAAGCAGCTGGCTATACCCACATTCGATGGCTTAATCCTGCACTAACTCGCCTCGTGGCATTTGGCAGATTTCTGGATTGAACTGCCCTCTCTGACTATACATCACAAGCATACAATAGAGATTTCACCTTTACAACAAGTTTATCACCGATTTCCATAATACCGATATTCATTCACTAGTCGACATTGCGACACTCCTCTCCTTTTTGCCCACACAATTTAAAAAAATCTCTCTTAACACTACAAAATTTACCTGGCTGGAATACAACACCATATCTTAAGTGCCTATCCTAGTACCAAACAGTTCACATCCTCTTACCATATGTAATACGTAGGGACATAAGGACTATCCTACGGACAATAAGGTGCCAGTCAAAATGTCAGACCTTTACATGTTATCACTCACTGGACCAAATCTCAATATGCCCCTATTTTAACTGCAGGGCAAACCACTCACTACAGCTACATTCATAATGTACCTCAGAACCCTCTTAACTAGGCAGGGACTCAACCCCAATGCCTTTTCGGGACATTCCTCCAGAATCAGGGCAGCATTAGCTGCTTCCAGATAAATGTCCCTGCTCACACCATAACATTAGGACACTAGAAATCCACAGTATATTACTAGATACATACCACAACCAGAGCTAGAGTTGAGTAGGACAAGCCTTTTTGAATTTTGCAACGTAAAGATGTGTAATAAGGTATCTTATTCAACTTTTTGCCCTCTTTTATTACAGGCCTACCTGATATGTCGGTTTTGGCACACCACAACCGACTTGCTCATATATCTAACTTATCATGTATACGGCTTTTGTCCCTGACTACAAATTGGAAGGCGTAGCCTGAAGTTGTGGGAAGGGTTACCCGGGTATTTAAACTCAGGCTCCTACACCACAGGGCTGATGCTGCCTGGTTCATCCCTCCCACCTCTCCCCTTATACATATTACTATTACAGGTGGGCCCTCTTTTATTACAGGCCTACCTGACACGTCGGTTTCGGCACACCACAACCGACTTGCTCATATATCTAACTTATCATGTATACAGCTTTTGTCCCCGACTACAAGTATAATATATTATAAAATTATTTAATTATAATATATTGTACTTATATGGGAAATAAGAGTGTGTTTGTGTATGTGTATACAGACACACACACGTATTATGTGTGTGTGTTTGTGTATATATATGTGTGTATATATATTTGTGTAAGGGGCAAATAGCCGTATATGGAGAAGGGTTCAAGTAAGAACGTAGGATAGTATAAAAGAGCAAAGTCGGTTGTGATGTGCCGATCCTGACGATATGGTAGGCCTGTAAAATAAAGAGGGCAAAAATGATTAACCAAAGATTTAATACAGTCAACAAATATATTTACAATTATCCAGACATTTCTTTAAAAGCATTTCTTAATTCTTGTGTAGGTTTTGGTATGTAAGTCGTATATGCGGATGACTTCCACCGCCCCAGTGATTTAATTATATGTTAGAGATGGAAGCTGTGGAGGCCGCCCCTACACGGAAGGAATGACCTAAGTAGTGAGAAGGGTTAAAACCTAGTATGGTTAACAGGGATCGAATTTATTTCATGAAAATCGTGGTAGTGAGTACAGAGCCTTTTAGTGAGAATAGGTGTAGTGATCGTGGTGACGTGGTAAGTGAAAGATAGGAATCTAGAGTCGCTACTGGACACCATTTGTTTTTGGTAGGGAAATAAGTGATCTCCACTGGAGGTGTGTGTTGGCTTGTTTTTGACTGGGGTAGTGACAGTATATAGTGATCCATGTGTTTGCGTAGGTTTGTGCGCAGAAGACATCTGTATGTCTGAGTGGTGGTGATTGTAGCGGATGGCACTGGGCTGTCCTGAGAATTGCATAGATTTTAACTGCATTTGTCTAAATGGCAGGTTATATGTGTATAAATGTATTGTATTCGTCTGATTGTTCGGTAGAATCATTCTAACAAATAAGGGAATGAAACTACCGAACAGTCAGACCTCCCCAGTGTGAAGTGTGCCTTCAATTACCCGTTGCAACATTGTTGCGAACGGGTAATTGACAAGCTGAGCAGTAGTCCTTTGTTCTCGGGGGTGGCCGCCATTTGGGAAACGAACACGTGTCGGCGGCCATTTTAAAACTCCCGAACAGCGGTGTTTTGCCGTCGAGTGTCTGGAACTCAAATCGGACACTCGACTAGGTGAACACCACTGAGACCTCCACAAGCCCGGTCCGTTCGGTTCCAAACTACCGAACGGCCCCTCGTTCGGTAGACAAAAACAACCGAACGAAGGGATTCTGGCGAACCCTCCCTAGTCTCTGTAACTGGAGGCTTTCATGTAATTTATTCCCTTGTTCCAGGACCGACCGCAGGGCCCCATCGCATTTAACCCAATTCGGCTATTCTTTCCAGCGCGGTCGGTCATTTTATTCCCTCCATAAATTTCCCGAACCCCTGGTCTGATCTGGGTGATTTTTGGATATGTTGTTCACCCAGATCAGGGCTACCAGGGGATGTATAATTTAAAGCGGTACCCCTAGGTTTAGGGGTACATCCAGAAACAGGGGGAATTGGTGTCCTGGATAAGGGGATTATGATGCAGGCTGAGGGGAGGAGATGTGTGGGAGGTGTAGCGGAATGTCAATATTAAATCCACGAATTCCGCTGGTCCAGAAACGAATCCACAGTCAAGCGCTGAAAACACCAAGGCAATATCCCCAACCTCCCAATAACCGGACGAGACACAGTTTTGGGAGTCAACTGAAATCCTTTAATCGGCACGACAATTTATACAAGTCCCCATGCAAGGGGTTTCATGAGTCCCTCCCCAGGGGCACTCCCAAAGGGGACTACATGGGGGACTTACAGTACAACATATTTCTCCCATCAGGCACCGTTGCACGAGAGGGATCATCCTCCCAGAATGCACCGTTAAGGGGATTATCCCCTCGTGCAGCAGAACCGGCAATTCACACAAAAATCTACAACTGTTACAATACACGGTGGATTTACACGAATGGACGTTCGGTAGATAGCTGGGGTCTGGGCGCATCATTCGTGAGATTGCCGCTCAGATCCCAGCTAAAATAACCGAACGCCGCACAGAAAACACATTTCTTTCAAAACACACGAAAAGAACCGATTACTTTTAGTGAACCTGGTCCTGAAACTCCCGAACGTCCTGGAGGCTCAGCGGTGTTCGTGCCGTCGAATAACTATTGGTAATGCTATGCGTTCGACAACACGGACCCGCTGAAGAACAAGGGATCCAAGATGGCCGACCGCCGCATGGTCGGTAGTCGAACGACGGCCACCCAGGAGAGCCTCTAATTACCGATTGCAACATTGTTGCAATCGGTTAACTAGCGCCACACGCCTCTAAGTGTGTGGGCTATTAGGGGGTATCGCGTTCGCTTCACGAACGGCCCTCCAAAGTGCCGTTCGCGAAACGAACGAGAATCCCCATACAAACCGCCATTGGCATTCGGCGAAACAGGTAATTACAGTCTCCACAGAAATACATCAAGCCCATACATAAGAATAACACGCATATCTCTCTAGACCGATAGGCAACCCTTAAAGGCACAGTCTCTAGTTATTGTCCAAGTGGCTAGGTTTGCCACAATGCTCCCCCAGAACCAAGCCGGCATACACAGTCTGATCCCAACGGATCGGCTTGGGGATGTCCGGAGGAGTGCTCACAGATCATTTCTCAAGGTCTGTTTGTCTGGACAACCCGTCGGCATTACCGTTTTGTTTCCCTGGGCGGTAGTGAATTGTAAAGTCAAAGGGCTGCAGCGCCAAACTCCAGCGCAGCAGCCTGGCATTGTCTCCAGCCACACGGTTTAGCCATACCAACGGGTTGTGATCTGTGAGCAAAGAAAAGGGTTGCCCATAGAGATACGGCTGTAGCTTTTTCAGGGCCCACACCACGGCCAGGCATTCCTTTTCTATGGCGGCGTAGCTCACCTCTCGGGGTAACAGTTTCCGACTCAAGTATGCTACGGGGTGTTCTCCGCCATCGGCTCCGACCTGGCTCAGTACTGCTCCCAATCCAAACATTGAGGCGTCTGTGTGAACAAGAAAACGTTTAGTTGGATCAGGAGCAGCCAGTACAGGGGCATTGGTCAGAGCCGTTTTCAGCTGATTGAATGCCTGTTCACACT
>OW240913.1:237913228-237968949 GCA_933207985.1 Pelobates cultripes
AGCTCTCCGCTACATTGGTTGGCAGCTCTGGGATCCAGACTCACAAGGGAACAAGGACTAATGGAATATGGATGGAGAGTGATTATGCAAAGCTTAAAAGATCCACGCTAAAAGATCTCCTAGAAGCAAAAGGTATTGCAGCAAGCAACAAAAGAAAAGCAACCCTCATTGCAGAGGTGATGACAGAATACCAAAATGAGGACAAGGCAATCCCTGAGCAGCGGAGTTCAGCAGATGGCTCTGAACAAGAGCAGTTCCAGAGACAGCTGCAGTTTAGGCTGTCCATTTATGGAGGGAATCCAACGGCGGATATTATATCCAGGACAATAACAGAGGTGCAGGAGTTTATACTACGCCAAAGGCCACTACAAAATGTGGAGAGGAATGCTACCACAGCTACCATCGCACAGGGTAAGGCAAAAATACTGTACCAAGCATTTAAAACATATATAGAAGCAGAGGAGGACATAGATGCTTTTCTCCAAGATTTTGAGACTGTGTGCACTACATAATATTAGTCCAGAGGAGTGGGTACCTATTTTGGCAGGGAAGCTCACTGGGAAGGCTGCTGAGGCGTATAGAACTGTACCAGATGAGGAAATTCGGGATTCCCACAGGGTAAAGGAAGTGATCCTGGCCCGGTATGCTATCACGCCAGAGGCATATTGGCCGTGATTTAGAGAGTTGAAAAGGAATGACAAGGTCTCTCATGTGGAATGGGCTTGCAAGCTACATCAGGCCACTCTTGGATGGGTACAGTCCAATAAGGCTCGGTCCATGGAGGACTTGTTACAAATGGTACTATTAGAACAATTCTATGAGGGCATCCAGAATTATCATTACAGGAATGGGTGAGAGACCGCAATCCAAAGTCCCTCACAGAAGCAGCTAAAAAGGCGGATGAGTACTTGGATGCCCGCAGACAACAAAAACCAACACCCATCAAGACAGTTATCCGACCTGTAGGGGGGAACAGCCCCTACCCCAACACCACACCGCCACCACGACAACTACCTCCTTACCCACCTACGATTATACAACAAAAACCTCGATCAACTAGCTCTGTACAGTGCCACCATTGCCAACGCCGGGGACATTATAAGAGAGAATGCCCGCAGCTAAAAGATCGCGCAACCTGGATCAGGCCCGGACTACCTCCACCACCTCAACAGGTGGCTCACTGCCACCAAGCAGAGGTAACAAATCCCTATGGCACCACAATTCCTATAAACACTGTGGAACAATGGGAGGTACTACATGAAGCGGATCCTGTACAAGCTAATGCAGACAACCACCAGCATCATAGACAGATGGTATACTTGGAGGGGAAAGCAGTCCAGGGTCTTCGCGATTCAGGGGCCACCATCACAATGGTCAAGAGTCACTTGGTACCCGACCAGGCCAAGACCAACAGAACAGTAGCAGTCAGGGTAGCTGGGGGAGCAGTATACCGGCTACCCACAGCCCGGGTACATTTACATTGGGGAGCGGGGTTTGGGAATGTGGAGGTGGGGTTGATGCCCCAGCTGCCAGCGGAGGTTTTGTTGGGGAACGATCTGGGCAAACTGACGTCTGCATTTGAACCCCAGACCCCAACCACCGGAGAGGCTCATCCAGTGGTTACGCGACAACAGGCCCGCACCCAGGACTACAACACACTTCCGGAGGTCCATGTAAGAGATCCTTCCCCTACCTTAGAATGTACCCCTTGGGCCCCCCCTACTGAATTTGCGGCCGAAGTAGTCACCGACCCCACCTTACAGGTCTATAGAGATAAGGTCACCTCAGACCAGCCGGGAGGGGAGGGCGAAAGATTTGTATGGGATAACCAGTTGCTATACAGGGAGTTTGACAAGCAGGTAGCTGGGTCAGACCCTATTGTGATGAGGCAGATAGTGGTACCCCAACGGTACCACGCAGAGTTACTCCGGATAGCGCACGATATTCCGCTATCCGGACATTTAGGGGTCAGTCGCACCCGGCACCGACTGACCCAGAGTTTCTTTTGGCCGGGAGTTAGTCAGGAAGTCCGCAGGTACTGGAACACGTGTGGCACGTGCCAAAGAGTAGGGAAGAGAGGGGACCGGCGGAAGGCAAAATTGCACTCGCTACCCATAATCGAGGAACCTTTCAGCAGAGTAGCAGTAGATATAATAGGACCCCTGCAAAGACCCAGCCCCTCTGGGAAAAGGTATATCTTAACTGTAGTGGATTATGCCATCCGATATCCAGAGGCGATTGGCCTGACTAACATAAACGCAGAAACCGAGAGACCCTGATGCAGATTTTCACTCGGATGGGGTTACCCAGAGAGATCATCTCGGATCAGGTTACCCAGTTCACTGCGGAAGTCACCCAAAGCCTCTGGAAATTTTGTAACATCAAATCGATCATTAGCGCCCCCTACCACCCCCAGACCAATGGGCTATGCGAAAGGTTCAACGGGACCTTGAAGCAAATGCTTTGCATTTTTGCAGACACCCATAGGGACTGGGAACGGTTTTTGCCCCATCTCCTGTTTGCCTACAGGGAGGTGCCGCAGGAATCGACTGGATTTTCTCCATTTGAGTTACTGTTTGGGCGGAGAGTAAGGGGACCCCTTGATCTGATCAGGGAACACTGGGAGGGAGACCGGAGTACCGAAGGTAATATGTACTGGCGTTTCGAGAGCGTTTGGAAGCGTTGACCAAGTCAGTCCGAGAGAACCACCAGGCGGCTCAAACGCGCCAACGCACATGGTATGATAAGGGCGCCAGGGATCGCAGCTTCCAGGTTGGGCAGAAAGTTCTAGTTTCGAAACCGGTCCGACATGACAAGCTGCAGGCCTCCTGGCAGGGCCCACATAAAGTGATGGAGCAGAGATGCGACACCACGTATATAATTGGCGCCTGTATAGGGACTGGGGGGCGACGCATGATCCACGTGAACATGCTGAAGCCCTACCAGGAACGTTCAGAGAAGGTAACCGCAATTTGCGCCCCCTCCAATGAAGAGTTTGACAGCCTGCCTCTCCCAGATCTACTGGGGGACGGCAGACTGTCCAGGGATTTGGGGGAAGTTACCAAACACCTTATCGCATCCCTGAAGCGGTGAAGGAAAACATGCGCAAGGAGATTGAGGAGATGCTCCACCTAGGGGTGATTGAACCGTCAGCCCCTGGGCCTCCCCTGTAGTCCTCGTACCCAAGTGAGATGGCACAATTCGCTTCTGTGTGGACTACAGGAGGTTAAACGAAAAGACAGTATCCGATGCCCCGGATAGAGGAATTACTGGACCGGATGGCCCGAGGTCACTACCTCACCACCATTGATCTATGTAAGGGGTATTGGCAGATTCCCCTGGCGCCCGAGGCCATTCCTAAATCCGCTTTTGTCACCCCATTTGGTTTATACCAATTTATGGTAATGCCGTTTGGGATGAAAAAGGCACCCGCTACCTTCCAGAGGATGGTAGACCGACTCCTGGATGGATTTCAGGATTACACTTGTGCTTATTTAGATGACATAGCCATCTTTAGCAACACTTGGGAGGAACATTTGGCCCATATAGGGGCGCTGTTGGATAGGATCCGAGAAGCCGGATTAACTCTGAAACCGACTAAATGCAGTATAGGGATGGCGGAGGTACAGTACCTCGGACACAGAGTGGGGTGTGGGAAGCAGAAACCTGAACCTGCTAAGGTAGAGGCAGTAGCCCAATGGCCCACCCCCAGGACAAAAACCCAGGTCCTTGCTTTTCTAGGGACTGCCGGATACTACTGCAAGTTTGTCCCCAACTATAGTGCCCTGGCCAAACCCCTTACTGACCTTACCCGTAAGAACTTACCCCGCCAAGTAACCTGGACCCCGGAGTTTGAGAAGTCGTTCCAACTGTTGAAAGATGCACTTGTTAATGCCCCTGTCTTGGCAGCTCCCGATCCAACTAAACGTTTTCTTGTTCACACAGACGCTTCTATGTTTGGATTGGGAGTAGTATTAAGCCAAGTCGGGGCCGATGGCGGAGAACATCCCATAGCCTACATCAGTCGGAAACTATTGCCAAGAGAAGTGAGCTACGCCGCCATCGAAAAGGAATGCCTGGCTGTGGTGTGGGCCCTAAAGAAATTGCAGCCGTATTTGTATGGACAGCTCTTTTCCTTGCTCACGGATCACAACCCGTTGGTCTGGCTAAACCGGGTAGCTGGGGACAATGCCATGCTGCTGCGCTGGAGTTTGGCGCTGCAGCCCTTTGATTTTAACATTCAGTACCGCCCGGGCAAACAGAATGGGAACGCTGACGGGTTGTCAAGACAAACAGACCTGGAGAAATGATCCGTGAGCATCCCCTGACATCCCCAAACTGATTCATGTTGGATCAGACTGCGTATGCCGGCTTGTGGGCAAGGGGGAGCGGTGTAGCGGATGGCACTGGCCTGTCCTGAGAATTGCATAGGTTTTAACTGCATTCGTCTAAATGGCAGGTTATATGTGTATAAATGTATTGTATTCATCTGATTGTTTCCGGAGAATCATTCTAACAAGTAAGGGAATGAAACTACCGAACAGTCAGACCTCCCCGGTGTGAAGTGTGCCTTCAATTACCCGTTGCAACATTGTTGCGAATGGGTAATTGACAAGCTGAGCAGTAGTCCTTTGTTCTCGGGGGTGGCCGCCATTTGGGAAACGAACACGTGTCGGCGGCCATTTTAAAACTCCCTAACAGCAGTGTTTTGCCGTCGAGTGTCTGGAACTCAAATCGGACACTCGACTAGGCGAACACCACTGAGACCTCCACAAGCCCGGTCCGTTCGGTTCCAAACTACCGAACGGCCCCTCGTTCGGTAGACCGAAACAACCGAACGAGGGGATTCCGGCGAACCCTCCCTAGTCTCTGTAACTGGAGGCTTTCGTGTAATTTATTCCCTTGTTCCAGGACCGACCACAAGGCCCCATCACATGGAACCCAATTCGGCTATTCTTTCCAGCGTGGTCGGTCATTTTATTCCCTCCATAAATTTCCTGAACCCCTGGTCTGATCTGGGTGATTTTTGGATATGTTGTTCACCCAGATCAGGGCTACCAAGGGATGTATAATTTAAAGCGGTACCCCTAGGTTTAGGGGTACATCAAGAAACGGGAGGAATTGGTGTCCTGGATAAGGTGATTATGATGCAGGCTGAAGGGAGGAGATGTGTGGGAGGTTACCAGAACAGGATTGGCTACTGTTCTGGAAATCCCTCCCTTGCATGGGAGCATGCTTTATAAGGCCACTGTATGAATAAATCTTTAGTTCTGCTCCTGATACTGTGTGTCGTCCAGTTATTGGGAGTGCTGTTGGGATACTGCTGTATTATTTTGCCTGCTGGATACTTTGCCCTATGGATTTATAATTGCTTGTTCCTGAGCCTCACTGGGATCTAAAGTGGAGATAGGCTGTGTAATACCAGCTCTCCGCTACTGTGATAGTAGTGAATTCTCTTGGCCTGAGGAACCCATAGAATGCTATCTACATGGCAGCTTTGATGACTGTGTTGGTGGTAGAGTGAAAAGGTTTGGAGTCTAACAGGTCGGATAATGACTGGAAAAGTGTGTTGTCTATAGGTAATCTCTGCGGAGGACGTGGAGGAACGAATTTCTGAATACCTCTGAGTATGTTTTTTACCTGATAAGATGACATAAAACTACGTGTAGTGTTAGCATGAGGTTGTAGTGTTAGCATGTGATGTTGAATGCCTGCCAGATATAATTTGATGGTGTTGTAAGATAAGCATGAGGTTGTAGTGTTAGCATGTGATTTTGAATGCCTGTCAGATATAATTTGATGGTGTTGTAAGATAAGTGTAATTAAGGTGGCAAAAAGAAGCGAAGGCTATAATAGATGTCATGACAAAAAGTTGGGCTATGTCGTGGTCAGATAGAAATCTTGTGAAAAGTGTGATGGCTCTGTTGTATGTTTTGTGAGTGTTGGATGATAGTGCTAATTTGGACAGATCCCTGCTATGTTGCATGATTAGTTCTAGTCCATGGTTAGCTGCTGGAACGGAGGGGCGGCTGTGGCTTCTTGTGCTGCTGACGGGAGTGCTTGCTGAAAAGCCTGAAAGTTGAAACGAGAGAGACTGTCAGCTGCTATGTTACTAATGCCCAGTATATAAAAGCAGACCAAGTAGAAATTGTGACATGCTGCTAACCACGTGAGTTTCCTGAGAAATCTCATGACTGTTAGGGATGATGGCCTTTGTTAATGATGTGACATGTTGCTTGGTTGTCTGTGTGGCAACGGACTGACAAGCCTGACCTTAAATGTCCCCATGCCACACTACAATGGGGTAAATCTCAAAAAGAGCTGAGATTGTAAAAAAGCCTTCTAAGTCATAGACTTCTTCAGGCCACCTAACCCAAAGCCATTCGTTCCCAAAGATCGCTGTGAAATCTCTGGTAGACGCCGCGTCTGACCATATGGTTGGAGATATGTCAGACAATTCTGGGAGGAACAAGCTTTTACCATTCCAGGTGGTCAAGAATTCTTTCCACATGTGTAGGTCTGCCGTGGCATGCGCATCCAAGGACAGTCTATAGTTGTCGTGTTGGAAATGTGAAAAAAGAAAGAGAAGTCTAGATATGAAAGCACACCCTTGAGGGATGATGCGCATGGCAAAGTTCAAGGAACCTATGAGAGATTGAAGTTCCTTGCGGTTGCAATTACCCAACAAGATATAATTGCTGTTGAGGATGTTTGTAATTTTGTCTTGTGGTAAACTAGCTTGCATAGAGGCAGAGTCTAGTTGTATACCCAGAAATGTAATGATTGTGTCTGGACCTTCGGTTTTCTTAGGGGATACTGGGACTCCCAGGTGGTCAAACAGACTAATGGTTTCTTTGAGACTTCTGGGGGGAAAGGAGTTCTCTTCAATCAGCAAGAAATCATCCAGATAATGGATGACTATGGGGCATCTGGAAATGTTAAGTAATAACCAGCAAAGTGATTCTGCAAAAGATCTTGGGGCTACTTTTTGACCAAAAGGTTAAGCGGGAGAAAAAGTAATAGTTAACTGCCCATTTGATGCCATGTAAGTGCCAGAGTGTAGGGTGGATAGGTAGTAGTTTAAAGGCATTTGTAATGTCTGTCTTACTTAGCCAAGCTCCGAACCCTGCTTGCGTGATGGCTGTGATAGCATGATCTATAGTGTATATGTAGGGAAAACTCTTCGGAGGGAATAAGGGAGTTAAGGTATGAGGGGCTGACAGATCTATGATGAGTCTTTGCTTCAGGGAAGATTTCCCTGTGACTATCCTGATGGGATTTGTGCGCCATGCTGTAAAAGGTGGGGCTTTAAATGGCCCGAACAAAAACCCCTCTGCCAATTCTTGGGCTAAGAGTGTATCTACGGCTGTTGGGTTCTGTTGCGCTGATTGCAAATTTGGACATTCAATATGGCCTGTGGGCATATGTATAATGCCTGTATGGAACCCCTCTAAGAAACCAGAGATGAGAAAATCTACCATATGTCTGGAGGGGTGATTGGTCAGTAGTGCTAACAGTAGTGCTAACAGACGTTAGGTATGGTTTAGGGTACATTTTATTTGGACACATGGTTTTCGCATGTGCCCTGAAACAATGTGAACAATATGCAATAAACTGCAGACACTAAAGCTACATGTGCCCACATTGAAATTATTGCACACCTGTAATTTACCAAAGAAATTTATTGCACACCTGTGATTTACTGAAGAGCCACCAGTTTGTCTCTGGTGGTTCTCTCAGTTCTACCAGCATAGCTGGTGCTAGATGACTGATTACGGTTGTCTGCCGTGTGAGAACAAAAATTAGCAGTGTGAGTAGTAGAAGAGCAGGATGCACAAGCCGGTGTTTTGAGACCTGCGCGGTGTCTGCACAATAGTTCTGTATCTAGTCTGCTCCAGTTGATACGTAAAAAGCTGACCCACCATATTTGTTCCCCGGGTCCACCAGCTTGTGCATGTAGCGATCAAACTCTTCCCTTCTATTAGGGTACACTTCACAAATTACACCTCTAAATATACCAAAAGCTAACAGAAATTCAGGGATGGTCAGTTTCCGGTTTAACCTGGTGTCTTTGGACCTGACCACCACAGATACTTCATCAAACATATAGGTCTTATTTTCAACCACATCCTGGGAGGCAATTAGTAAGGATGCTAGGTTGACATCTTTGCATTCCAGGATGTCTCTCTTAATGTGGGCTTGGATTGTGTGTGCAGGATCAACATCCTGATAATCTGAAGAGGTAATAGTACACGTAGCCCGTGTTGTCGGTTGTAGTTCTTAGGAGTTTGAATAGCTCCGCTTTCCTTGCTGTGGCAGGGTAGGGGATTTGTCGCCTCCTTAGTTCAGTGGTGATGCGTGGGATTGTCCAGGATCTGATTGATGCTGGACTGACAACATCTCGCCTATGAGAGGGTGTCTCGACCCTAGCTGGGGTGCCATGAAGAGATAACTCTACATCACCTTCATGAGACATACTTATATAAATAAAATTATTATTTGAACCAAGTAGTTTAGTACTGGCTTTCTAGCTATGCAGTAAGGCGAAACCATTCTGCTTATTGTTTTGGTGACAGGTTAGGTTCTGCTAGTTGCTAAGCGGCTTGAGAGGCTCTATCTATGCTTGGCGCGAGGGGATTTTTGTGGCCACTGAACGTTGTGGCAGGATGTTGGCCTCTCGGTGACTGTAACCAGAAAAATAGGAAGGGGAGTGACAGGTGAGGCCCTCTCTATGAAAAGCGCTAGGCGGCTAGCTCACATGTGGCCCAAGGTGTGTATGCCTCGGAGTTTGAGGCGGGGTGTTGGCCTCGCGGGACTACTAATCTGAAGCATAGTGCAGAGAAAAGAGGAAAATTACCTATTGGCCCCTATGACCCTAACTGCCAGTACTTATGTCTATTATGTGGGAGATTTTTGTTTTCGATATTCTGTAAGCAGGTGTACGTACCTGGAAGTTAGTTTTGTAACCTGATAATCTGTATAGGTAGCAGTAGTACCTGTAATTAAATAGATGGAACCGTATGAAAAAAAATGACAAATGGCACAACCCATTTTACCTTAATTATGTTTGGTTGTTTTGACTTGTAAAGGTCAATGGAGATGATGTTTGTAGGATCTCCGTAAGTATGTACTTGCTGACCTGTAGGTGGCAGTGTTTGAGTTGTAGCATTGTGGACGTAAAAATATGTAGCGTGAGTTCTAAGTATTTAAATTCATGTGATGCACCGTACTTGATTAATTATGGAGTATCAGTTTTACATGTTGTAATATATATCTGTATCCGTATACATTGTGATAAAGTGAAGGCAGAGAGGCCTTTAACATTTAACCCCAGGGGAAGTATGTGTTGTATGTGTGGTGTGCAACACAAAGCTACGTTTAGTTATGGGCCACTGGGGTGGAGCATTTGGAGAGCAGGGTGGACCAATGCTCCACTCCTCAGTTTATACACGACTGGGAGAAATAAGGTCCAAGCCAGAGGTTTTTTTTTGGAACTGTCTCCAACCCACTGCTCAGCTGCAGATAATCAGCTGCAGCAGTGGGAATAAACCCCTCCCTGCTAGGCAGGTAAAGATGGATTGCTGGCTTCCTCCCTGGAAGCAGGTAGGAGAGAGGCTGTTCTCTCCAGTGAGAGAGTCAAGGTGACTGAGCACTGGGAGTGCAAAAGGAAAGTAGTCAAGGCTGGCTTGGAGAACTGGGAGTGCAGAAAGGAAAGCAACAGTCTGACTAAGCACTGGAGTGCAGAGAGCTGACAAAGACACTAGGTTGGTGAAACCAATATTGTTTTGTTCTAGTTTAACCCCTGAGAGATAGGGAACCTGATCTTAGTAAGTGCTCAGACAAGCTATGTTTTTGTTTATAGGGATTTGTGTTATATTTATGTTTTCATTTGCTGCTGTCTCCTGTGTGGACTTACAAATAAAGTGCCTGGATTATATTAAAATAAAAGGACTGTGCCTGTTATTTACCCTAGAGGACCGTGCTATCTGTAAACAAGGATCACAACATGTTAACAATACTTTAATTGTTTTGTGTTCATTGATGGATTTTAGTGTTTGTAAAATACCTCTGGTGACCATATATGAAGTTGTCTGTAGGTGGCAGTGTAGGTAGAGATCATATACATATGGTACAAGGTGGAGTATATTAGGTACAATAAGTCTTCCAATAGTAGTAGCAATAAAATAGTCCAAATGGGAATGTTCCCTAGAATATGAACATAAATAACAAGGAAATAGTACAATATAGCCAATTTCAATTAGTAATCAATATGTATAAGAGATTAAACACTCACAAACATAGAGCCAATTCAAAAGGCTCAATGGTAGAGCTCTTTGGGTACTAAAGGAACCCACTTCCTTCTTGTTGCTGCCTGCAGTATCCAAAAGTAGGATGTCCTCTCAGGATGTATCAAAAATAAAGTGCTTTATTTGAATATGCACATAAATATATAAAATACATAAAAATCAGTGGAAAACCTTACAGTTGATGAAGGTTGGTCCTTATTTAAGGTGCAAAACGTGTTTCGCCTCATCTAGAAGCTTCCTCAGTTGCTAGTTTGTATCCACAGTAATTCTGCCTTAAATGTCCTCTCCTCTGGCGGTCTTTTTTGGAGTTTTTCGGCCTTTTCGAATGTTTCACTTCCGCTTCCGGGTTCGGCCTTTTGCGTTCCATAGATTTGGTGTTGCTGTGTTCCACTTCCGTTTCCGGTTTCCGGGTTCGGCTGTATTCGTTCCATTCGTGGAACGCAAATGGCGCTTAGGATTTCCACATTATGTGTCCCAGGCACCCCTCTGTGCATTCTCATCTTGTCACAGTTTTAATGTGATAAAGGATGAAATATAAAACTAAATCATATTTTAAAATGAAGCATGGGTTACATATTACATATAGTGTATCTCTAAAAGGTAGGTTATCTCACAATTTGGTCACACCCCAACAGGGAGGGTACATATCTCAATCTAACAAGGATTATAAAAGTAAAATAAATGGTTCCATGTTTGCCATTTTAAGTGACAGTCCGTCTTTTTCTTAAGCAAATATATCAAGTATCTGAGTGTAAAGAACAAATAACATCAAAACTCATGTATATAAAAAAAATTATTAAAAAATCTAAATAAAAAAGGTAAGCAATAATAAAATGAAATAGTTAAAATAAGTAAAAAATGGCATACTTCAAAGTCCAAATTTAAGCCATAAGGGACCAAAGTTTTAAAAAGAAATATAAAACTCATCTCTTCTTTTCCTAATGCTTGAATATAATTACCCCCTCTCCAATTTCTTTTAACTTCTTTTATTGCACAAAAGGATAGATTATCAGGGTTTTGGTTGTGTACTTGTTTAAAGTGCAACGATACGTTATGAGTTTCTAGACCATTTTTTATGTTTCTAATATGTTCGGCAATTCTTATTTTTAAAGGTCTTATCGTTCTACCTATATAAAGAAGATTGCATGGACATTTTAACATGTATATAATTCCTTTTGAATGACATGTCATTTATAATGTAAGGTTTCGTAGTGAATTCTTTTATATGTCTTTTCTTGCTCTTGGTTGTCTTACAAGGAAGACATGTTCCCCACCCATAAAAACCCTTCAAATCTTGAATATGGTTGTTGCATTTTTCTGGGGGATAAATGACTTTTTACTAAAATGTTTTTAAAATTCTTAGCTCCTCTGTATATTATCTTTGGGTGTACGGGTAAAATTTGGTTTAAAATTGGGTCATCTCTTAATAAGTGCCAATGTTTTTTATTTATTCTATGGGTCTGTCTGTTTTGTCCATTATAATTACAAATAAAAGGGATCTCATCCATTTGGTTTGTGGTTGTTTTTGTTTGTATTTTAACAAGTTTTTTCTTTGTAATTTTCTCACTTCTTCTCTCTCTTTATCCAAAGTTACTTTATCATATCCCTTTTCAACAAATTGTTCCTTAATATAGTTAGACTGCTGTAAATAGTGAGAATCTAATTTACAGTTGCGCCTCAAAAATTGGCTTCTCGGTGCGTTGTTTAGCCATGGGTTGTGGTGACAGCTAGTTTTCTCAATATAACTATTGGCATCAACTGGTTTAAAATAGTTTGTCGTGATTATAGTAGATTCATGAATATTAATTTTTATATCTAAAAATTCTGTTGGGTACATTAATCCCGTAATCATTAGTGTTTAGATACAAGATAAAATCAGAGTTCTTCTACGGAGTCTGGCCATATAAAAAAGATGTCATCTATAAAACGGCAATAGGACACCAAGTGCCCCCCGCCCCCATGTATATCAGGGATTGATTCAGTGTCTACCAGAGTTTCCGAATACATTGACACCTTATTCCAACCGATAGTTATAAAAAAACGCTCCTATTTAAAAGATACTATCCACTTACTACAAATTTTAGAAGATACGAAATGGACAGAGGGGCACCAGATGGTTACATGCGATGTCACCTCATTATACAGTATTATCCCACATGATAAAGGAATAACAGCAGTCCAATATTTTTTAGAAAAATCAAATTTTAAAAAAGAACAGATAGATTTTATTTTAGAAGGAATTTTACTTATTTTAACTAACTACTACTTTTGGTTCGACAACACTTTTTAGCTTCAAATTTGCGGTACGGCAATGGGCACCAAGTTTGCCCCCAGCTATGCCAATCTTTTTATGGCATTTTGGGAAGAATCCTTTGTCTTCCAAGGAAATCAATGGGGGGGGGCACTTGGTGTCCTATTGCTGTTTTATAGATGACATCTTTTTTATATGGCCAGACTCCGTAGAAGAACCCTGTGATTTTATCTTGTATCTAAACACTAATGATTACGGGATTAATCTAACCAGTCATTTTAGTACCCAACAGATAGAATTTTTAGATATAAAAATTAATATTCATGAATCTACTATAATCACGACAAACTATTTTAAACCAGTTGATGCCAATAGTTATATTGAGAAAACTAGCTGTCACCACAACCCATGGCTAAACAACGCACCGAGAAGCCAATTTTTGAGGCGCAACTGTAAATTAGATTCTCACTATTTACAGCAGTCTAACTATATTAAGGAACAATTTGTTGAAAAGGGATATGATAAAGTAACTTTGGATAAAGAGAGAGAAGAAGTGAGAAAATTACAAAGAAAAAACTTGTTAAAATACAAACAAAAACAACCACAAACCAAATGGATGAGATCCCTTTTATTTGTAATTATAATGGACAAAACAGACAGACCCATAGAATAATTAAAAAACATTGGCACTTATTAAGAGATGACCCAATTTTAAACCAAATTTTACCCGTACACCCAAAGATAATATACAGAGGAGCTAAGAATTTTAAAAACATTTTAGTAAAAAGTCATTTATCCCCTAAAAAATGCAACAACCATAGTCAAGATTTGAAGGGTTTTTATGGGTGTGGAACATGTCTTCCTTGTAAGACAACCAAGAGCAAGAAAAGACATATAAAAGATTTAAAAGAATTCACTACGAAACCTTAAATTATAAATGACCATCTCACATGTCATTCAAAAGGAATTATATACATGTTAAAATGTCCATGCAATCTTCTTTATATAGGTAGAACGATAAGACCTTTAAAAATAAGAATTGCCGAACATATTAGAAACATAAAAAATGTCTAGAAACTCATAACGTATCGTTGCACTTTAAACAAGTACACAACCAAAACCCTGATAATCTATCCTTTTGTGCAATAAAAGAAGTTAAAAGAAATTGGAGAGGGGGTAATTATATTCAAGTATTAGGAAAAGAAGAGATGAGTTTTATATTTCATTTTAAAACTTTGGTCCCTTATGGTTTAAATTTGGATTTTGAAGTATGCCATTTTTAACTTATTTTAACTATTTCATTTTATAATTGCTTACCTTTTTTATCTAGATTTTTTTAATATTTTTTTTTTTTATACATGAGTTTTGATGTTATTTGTTCTTTACACTAAGATACTTGATATATTTGCTTAAGAAAAAGATGGACTGTCACTTAAAATGGCAAACATGGAACCATTTATTTTACTTTATAATCCTTGTTAGATTGAGATATGTACCCTCCCTGTTGGGGTGTGACCAAATTGTGAGATAACCTACCTTTTAGAGATACACTATATGTAATATGTAACCCATGCATCATTTTAAAATATGATTTAGTTTTATATTTCATCCTTTATCACATTAAAACTGTGACAAGATGAGAATGCACAGAGGGGTGCCTGGGACACATAATGTGGAAATCCTAATCGCCATTTGCGTTCCACGAATGGAACGAATACAGCCGAACCCGGAAACCGGAAACGGAAGTGGAACGCAGCAACACCAAATCTATGGAACGCAAAAGGCCGAACCCGGAAGCGGAAGTGAAACACATTCGAAAAGGCCGAAAAACTCCAAAAAAGACCGCCAGAGGAGAGGACATTTAAGGCAGAATTACTGTGGATACAAACTAGCAACTGAGGAAGCTTCTAGACGAGGCGAAACGCGTTTTGCACCTTAAATAAGGACCAACCTTCATCAAATAAAAAGTCCCGAAAGTCTATGGCATCCATGCTTAACTTGTCATTCGGTTGAATCCCCTAGTTCGTGGGATTCCACATACCGAATGCTGGGCAGTTCGGGTGGTTCATTCATTACTTTTAGGCGTGCTGGAGGTCTTAGCGGTACTTGGTTAGTCGAATGCCCGGTTTGGGTTCCAGGCATTCGACGACAAGGTACCGCTGTTCGTGCGTAAGATGGCCGCCGCCACATGTTCGGTAGGCGAAATGGCGGCCGCACACGAACTCTCAATTAGCACCCTTTGCAACATTGTTGCATTCGGTAGTTTACTGGCGTTCGCATAAACCGCAGTGTAGGTAGTTCGTGAACCGAGTATCTGATAATCACTGCCTTAGCAAACATACGGCTATTATAATCCAAGTTTATTCGCATAGAAAAGGTTATTTTCAGTTCTTTAGTGGCATGGTTTGCCACATAATATATATATATATATATATATATATATATATATATATATATATATATACTGTAAATACTCCATTTGGAATACCCTGGGTTGTCTACATTTGAAAATGGTATGCCATGATGGGGTTATTTCACATTCCAGCAAACCAATCTGGCAAACTAAATTGGGCAAGCCCTATATTGACCCTGTAACTTTCCAAAACACCATAAAACCGGTACATGGAGGGTATTGTTATACTTGGGAGATTTCACTGAACACAAATATGAGTGTTTACAACAGAAACTTATTACGACGATGAAATCACCAGTAAAATTTTAGTTTTTGTGTTTAAAAAAATGCAAAAAACAAATATGAACCCTAACTTTGTCAAGCGTTTGTGGCTAAATGGCTACTACAAAATAACAAAATACTGGACATACCCCATTTTGAATACCGTGTGTTGTCTACTTTTACATATGGTATGCCATGAAGGGGTTAACTTTCATTCCTGGGCTGCTATACGGTCTCAAAGGCAACCAATCTGGCAAATAGGCCCAGCAAACCAATCTGGCAAATTTCAATGTGCCAACATGGAAAAGGGGAAAGCCCTACATTTGACCCCTGTATGCAAAAACCCATAAAACCTGGACTTTGGGGGCACTGTTGTACTCAGGAGATGTTGCTGAACACATATTGAGGTGTTCTTTGTCAGGAATACATAACAGGAACTGAGAATCCATGCCTAAAGTACAATGTGAGAGAAAAATAAAACAAAAAATGACTACCCAAAAGGTTGACAAAGACTGGTGGTAGAATTAGTACATGAAAAGTGTTAAAATACCACATTTGAAATACCCTAGGGTGTCTACTTTTCAAAAATATATGGTTTGATGGGCGTAAATTACATTGGCCGTCTTTAAAAATGTCCCAAATAGGACATGGGTGCTTAATGACCAGCTGTGAAAAGTAACTCTTAAATTGCTATGGGTGTCAATAAAAATCAACAATTATTTTGCATGAAAAGAGTCAAAATACCCCAAGTTTAATACCTTAGGTTGTCTTCTTTTAAAAAATATATACATGTGAAGGATTATTCAGGGATTCCTGATAGATATCAGTGTTACAATGTAACTTGCATTAATTCTGAAAAAAAATGGTTTGGAAATAGCAAAGTGCTACTTGTACTTATAACCCTATAACTTTCACAAAAAAAAAAGCTAAGAACACGGGTATTTCTAAACTCAGGACAAAATTTAGAAACTATCTAGCACAAGTGTTTTTTGGCGGTTGTAGATGCGTAACAGATTTTGGGTGTCAAAGTTTGAAAAAGTGTGGGTTTTTTTTAAATTTTTTCATTATATTTTATATTTTTTTATAGTAAATTATAGGATATGCTGAAAATAATGGTATCCTTTAGAAAGACCATTTAATAGCGAGACAAAGGGTATATAATATGTGTGGGTACACTAAATGAGTAAGAGGAAAACTACAGCTAAACACAAACACCACAGAAATGAAAAGAGCCCTGGTCCTTAATGGTAAGAAAATTAAAAAATGGAATGGTCACTAAGGGCAAACTTCACAAATCTGTTTTGTTGTTTTTTTTCAAAATCTATAAAAATTTATATCTGGACTTTATATATTTATATCTTAATGTACCATTAATTGCTCACAAGTAAACTATATTCCACTTATTATGTTCAGAGCTTTTTTTAAGAGTTTCTTAGCAATGTAAGCGAATGCTTGTACAACCACCACAAAACGTTTTTTTTAAATGTATTTATTTATTTTATTTTATTTGTTTGCTTATGTACCATTTATCACAATTAAATATTTTCACCGTGTACATTAGAATAAATGGTAAGAATGGTAATAAAATAAATTTTAATTCCATGCAGTAATTTCAAAAGAAAACATAACGCTAACTTTGTGGGTTTTTTTTTTCTTGAATATTTAGGAAGTTTATGTCGGTAAAGAAACATTATGTACAATTGATGGACTTCACTTTAACAGCACTTACAATGCAAGAGTCAAGGGCTTTAATTCCACAGGACTTGGGCCATATAGCAAGACAGTTATTTTACAGACTTCTGATGGTAAGTGCCACCATGTTAATACTAATACTACCAGGCATAGGATTCATTAAAAAGTTTTTCCAAATGTATTTTCCATTGACGACATTAAGGATTTGAGAAGCTCCTGTATGCATGTTGAAACGGAAAATTATCGCTAATATACTGAGAATTTTATTAATTGTTCAAAATATCTAAATTAATACCAGATATGATATTAACTGGTATATCTTAATAATTTAGATGTTGCTCCCAAAGTACAAATGAAATAGAGTCTACTCACCATGTGGGCTATTCCAAAATGGAGTTAGTCACATGTGGCATGCATCACAATGGGAGTCAAATAACACTCTCCTGAAAGTATTACCCAAAAAAAGAATGTACACTCTAAGAGATATGATTTAACAATTAATATCCAAACTGACACGCACCTTGGTAGTTGTGTAAAAGATATATAATGTTTAATATACATGCATAAAGAAACAATATATATACACATATATAAAACAGTTGTCAAATATTATATACTTTAACTAACAATGCAATACTACAACAATCTTAACTGCAATAATCTCACAATGCTAAATACACATCAACCATTGTATAATAAAAATGATTTTGCCCTACCAAAATGTTATCAAAAAAATATGATTTTCCGTTTAATCAAACCACCAAATAATAATTGATTAAACTAAAATGAAACTAAACTAAAATGAGACTAAAATAAAATAAAATAAAACTAAACTAACTAAAATAAAACTAAACTTAAAAATAATAACAGCAATACAAATACTTATCAGTTGCCAGCTGCAAGATGTTCAATGCTCGGCCTGGAAAAAGAATGGTTCCCTTCCAGCACGTGGCTTCACCTTATAAAGCGACTGAGCATGTGACTTTCCTTACCCAATCCCTGTGTGCCATTGAATGGGGAGGAGTCAGGCATCCATCTTGGCCGCATGGCTCAGACAAAGAAAGTCCAAAAAGGTGCTCACTACTCCCCCTAACGGTACAATTCTAAAATGGCACTCAACATAATAAACTGTATTAAGTGATTTCTAATGAATAAGACCATAATAAACCCGTGTCCATTACACATGTCCTACCCTACAGAAGGAAAATACAAAGCCTATATAGAACTGCAACTCCATTAATGCTTTGCTAGCCTTTATGTAACACTGTCTGTGGTTAACAACTACTAATTTCCCAATATGTTCAGCCAATCTGGGCATCAGTTATTTTCTGTAATAAAGAAATTCTCAGCCAACCTTTAGATATATCCAAAGTTGTTGCAGAACTGCCTCATCCATAATACTTCAGGTTTCAAAATACCTCTGGTTATAAGAAAAATTATGTATGAAGTTGAAGAAGGACACATGAAGGATGGACAGTGTGAATCCCTGCCCTCCTCCATAATTATGCCCCTGGGACTAGGGAACATTTAATCCACTGATCCTATGCTACAGAGATCATTTTTAGTAGGACCAGAGTGATCAAACACACTTTGGCATTACAGGTATCAGGATGAGGAGACTGGGGATACCTTATTTGTGAAATAGTAAGCTTTGGAACTTGACTACCAACATGGTAACCTGCGGCAATGCTCCAAATTGCCGAGCTCGTGGGAGGACCCTTCCGCCTCCCGGCTCCTCTTCTCTTCCCTCCCCTGCAGGCCGCCTCGAAGTGCCTCTCCCTACTGGCCCATCAAGGTACACAGCAGGGCCGGCACTCCGAAAGCACTGGCTCTGCATGCGCCAGCAGAGAAGACCCTGTGATCACCCCTGCCAGCCTCGGCCCATAACAATCATGGCCCACCCCATGATCATCACGACCCACCGGGCGTTTGCCCAATGGCCAGACCAGGCCGGTTCACAACACGTGCATCCGCCATTACAGTAATTATTTTGCATATCTCCTGGGGCACTGAATTGTACCCCTGGGGAACCCGTGCTCTAGTGCACTCTAGGCAGCATAATTGCTATAGCAAGCTGCAGTGGTTATGTTGCTTAGACTGCCCCTTTAAATATGATGATGCTAACACCAACCTTGTAACCATGGATGTGGAATCTCTGTACAACAACATTCCACATACAGATGGCAACGCTTGTTTCCATTTTCTCTCTTCTGCCAACCATACAGCCCCCGAATTACCACAGAACTGACACTATTCATTCTCACACATAATTATTTCAGTTTCAACAATGAGGTTTACCTACAAACCATGAGCACTGCCATGGTTACTAAGATGGCACCCCAATATGCTAATCTGTTCATGGCAGATCTAAAACCGATTCCTAGAAATACAGCACACCAAACCTGTCACGGACTATAACCCTAACACGCAGTGTTTAGGACAGACAAAGGGAATATACCTGTATAAGGTCTTACCGGGCTTTAGAGTGGCCGGACTAAAAACGTTAGAGTAAATAGTCGAAATACAAGCAGAGGTCTGGGTAACGGAAAGACAGCAAAAATGAGAACTAGCCAGAGCCAGTTACGTGGTAATAATCAGAAGGGAAAACAAGACAGGCAAGGGTTAAAGAGAAACTAAGAGTCAGGAAACAAAGCTAGAGTCAATACCATAATACTGTCAGGTCCCCTGCCACTGCGCCGCTTGCGGCGACCTCACCGTTAGTGGCATAATCTGGTCCCTGTGTCCAGAGTGGCAGTGTGTCTGACGCTGCACTCTCCAGAGCAGCATCCTTATGTGTGCTGCACCCGGTCATGTGTCCCGGCATACAGTAGTGACCTCAGAAACCACCAGGGAGGGAAGAAACTCCTCCCACGTGTTGTGGTTAACACTAATTGGAGGTTAGCCAATCAGTCACAACCTGTGTGTGTCACGGCAAGGGTGTATAATTTATTATTACCCTATGGAATATTATCCTTTAATGTAATTTGTGTATTAAATGGCACAAATTACAGATATGGTATTGTTGAGGTCAAAAGGGGTTACATCTTTTGAAGCTGGAACCCCCACAGAGGTCAGATGACAGAAGGGGTGGTGTGAATGGCATAGGAATGTGAAAAGGATTTTACTATATGGATGTGAAGTAATCAAGGCTCTGCAAGGTGTGAGGTTCTACACTTGGAAAAAGTCTGAATGTCTCTTCATCCATTTGGCATGTGCCTTGTAAAGGATAGTTCAATCCTTTGATGGTAATGGGATTAGTTTCATGAAGATCCTTATGTTCCAGTATTTTATCCAAGTGAAACATTAATACTTACCCACAGGTTAATAATTAAACCTCATTTTTATTATATTTGGAATGGGACAAGCCCAATCTCTTAATTAAGCCTAAACATGAGTTGCACAACTTAACCGTGTGGCAGGAATTGTGATGTCCGTCCTATTGGATCATGGGCGGGGCGTGGACATGTCTATGGAATGGGAAAACAAAAAAATTCATAGAGGCAATTATTATTTCCGTGGTAAGTACAGTAGAGGAGATAAAACCAAAAGTTGGTATGTGGCTTGTTGTTTTCTGGAACAAAGGAGGTGGTCACTTAGTATCCCTATTGCTCTACCCCTGGGTGAGGCGTGGCAATTTACAGGGTATCTCTCCTGTGATCCTGAAGGGTGTTTGTGTACTTGCTTGGGGCCAAGATCTAATTTTGAGTGAGTCACCATCATCCTTCCTTGCCAGAGACCCACTGGACAGAAGTTGTACTTTGAAAACCTAAGTGAGTAATTAGGACTTCTGTATTTTATCCTTTTTGATTTTATCTGTGGTTGGTGTAAATAATTTGTTTATAATATATTGTTATATGCACTGTGATTAATTTTTGCTCATAATAAACATTCATTTATTAAGTTCTGTCTTTGTCTGGTTAAGAATCACGTTACCTGAAGAGACTAGTTAGTATTTTTTATAATTCCTTAAATATTGTGCTAAGTAATATTTGGTGGGTTTTATTATTGATTTACCTGGGGGACCAAGGCACCCCATTTATAAATTGTCTTGGTGGTGGCAGCATTAAAATAGTAATAGTTGTATTATTATGTTTAAGTGTGGGTGGTGTCAAAGGGGGATTTTGTCATTATTTCTGGTCTAGTGCAGACAAATAGTGAACTTTAACCCTTTCACCACCACAACTACGTCACGCACACTCTTGGAGTAGGGTGCGTTCGTGACAAATTGGTGGCATAGCGGTGGGATAACTAAAAGATTTTTCATCTTTTTATAGCAGATTTTAGTGTTGCTGGATTTGTTGGTTAATCCAGGCACTAAAAGAAATTGTGTCTCAATTTCCAAAGGCTGAACTCAGTGCATATATAATATATTTACACTTCAACAGCCCCCCCACCTTCTCTGTTTTTTCTTTGCTATTTTTTATTTACCAAATGGAGTACCAGGCGCAATCCAAGGCAGTGCTAGACCAGCTTTGCCGGGAGAGATCTATTCCCTGTCGGGGAAAAACAAAAGAGGAGCTATTACAAGCACTGGTGGACTATGATATGCAACAAGCAGTGCAAAGTGATGCCTCAAACACTGCAGAGGAGATACCTGCAGCTTTTGTCCGTGATGTACCGAGATCTGGAGATCCTTTGGATTGTTATGTGGACTCAGCAGATACAAACCAAATACTTCAGCTTATCCTTCAATATCAGGAGAGAAAGAGAGGCTGCAGAGCGACAGGCTGAGAGAGAGGCTGCGGAGCGCCAAGCTGCCAGAGAGCATGAACTAAAAATGGCTGAGTTGAGAGGTTGACTGCCTCACCTATAAGTATTAATTCCAGAGACTCTTCTGCACCCAAACCACGTGCAGAAAACTTTCCAACTTTGGACAAAGATGGTGATTTGGATGTTTTCCTGCGCAGTTTTGAAAAAGTTTGCAGGCAGTACCAGCTACCAAAGGACCAGTGGGCAAAATACCTCACCCCTGGTCTCAGAGGTCCTGCACTGGAAGCATTTGCTGCGCTTCATGCAGAATTTGACCAGGACTATGATGCGATTAAGGCTGCCTTGCAGGAATAGTACAACCTCACTCCTGAGGTGTACCAAAGAAATTCAGGACTTTGCAAAAGCATCCCACAGAAAGTTATGCAGCCGTTGTGGGGCACCTGGCGACAGCATTCCGACAGTGGACTACAGGGCTGGAGATTACCACATTGAAAAGTTTGCAAGACCTGTTTTTGCAGCTCTGCCCAGCTGATGTACAGGAATGGCTGCTGGATCGGAACCCCAAAACAGCATTGGAAGCAGGTAAGCTGGCAGATGTCCACACTTCCAACCGAGCAACAGTGGACCGGAGCAGAGGGTTTGCCAAAGGAACATCCAGCTGGAGGACCACACCACCACGACTCCCCATCACCAGGCCTAGCAGGCCATCTTTTGTTTCAGCTCCTACCTCAGGGAGAGGGGGAACTAGTGCCACTTCTGCGCAAGGAGATAGTCGCAGATGTTTTATTTGCAACCAAGTGGGGCACATTAGTGTTGCTTGCCCTGGGAAACGGCAGCCAGCATCATCAGCTGGGGAGGGACGCTCCACAGAACCAACGTCCTCTGTGTTGTTTGTAACCAGATCAGAAGGCAGCAACAATGTGAATCTGCAACCTGTGACAGTTGGAAGAGAGGTAACTGTGGGACTCAGGGAAACCGGGGCAGATGTGACTCTTGTGCGTCCAGAGCTAGTGCGCTCTGAGGAGTTAATTCCTGGCTGGACTCTAGCAGTTAAAGGAATTGGGGGAATACGGCTTGTAGTGCCAATGGCACTAGTTTATTTGGATTGGGGAGCGGGGGAAGGGTTTCAGAAATTGATACTGACTTAGGTAGATTGTTATCCCAGTATGTGCCTGAAAGTAATGTGTGTTATAAACCCAAGCCTCATAGGTGCCCTACTGTGCAGAGGGCAGTATGTGAAAATGTATGCAGACAAAGTTGCTGGGAGGGAGGGCAGAATGAGCTTGCATGCCAGGCTGTGTCAAAACCAGAGTTGTCTGTGGTACAAGATGAAAGTTTGCCAGGGCAACTTCACTGGGAGGGAGGGCAGAATGTGTATCAATCTGTGCCTGAACCAGGGGTGTCTGTGGAAACAGGTAAAGGTGTACGTCGGCAATTGTGCTGGGAGCGAGGGCAGATTGAGCATGTGTGCGTGTCTGTGCCAGCACTAGGGGTGCCTGCAATACCATGTGTGTGTGGGCAAAAACAGCTGCACAGCGAGGCGGGGCTGGATGAGCGTGTGTGCCTATCTGTGTCAGAGCCAGGGTTGTTTAAGATGCCATGTGAAAACTCAAGTGGATCAAACCATTGGGAGCCAGGGCGGGATGAGTTGATGTGTTCACCTGTATCTCAGTCAGGAGTATGTCAGGTGCCAGAACAAGGACAAAGTGAGTGGCTATGTGAGATTATGGAAGGATGGCCTGGCTGGGAGAGGAAATTACGTGAGTGTGTTTCACATCCTGTGCCTGACCAAGGGGTGTTAAAGGTGTCATGTGACAATGTGCAGGAAGAGAATTCTAGGGAGAGAGGGTTGAAGGAATATGTGTGCCAAAATGTGCCTGACACCAATGTATTGGCTAGGGTGTGTGAAAGTGTGGAGGGAGAGCATGGCTGTGAGGGAGGGCAGAGTGTGTGTGAGCCTTACTCTGCACAAGACTCAGCCAGTTCCCAAGGTGCTGTATGTGTGAGGACATGGAGTGGAAGTGAGGGAGAGACAGAGGTTCCATCGGTAGAAAGGGGGACCCGTCCACGGCCTGCCCAAAGTGAGGGGCAGGGACAGACCCAGCCTGTGGGTCCAGGGAGAATGGCCGCAGGGGAGCATACTGATGGGGGAACCACCATCCTTGTCAGCTTATCACAATCACACCTCCAACACAGGGCCGGATTAACATAGGGGCTGATGGAGCTGCAGCTCCAGGCCCAGGCCCAGGCCCATGGAATAGGCCCATTGATTTAAAAAAAATAAAAAAAAAAAAATTTTATTATTTTTTTTTTTCACACACTACTCTTAGGGATTCCACCTGGCTTTTATTTTATTGGCACAGCCAGTATTTGAGGCTGCCTGGCTGGTGCAAATATTGCAGTGATACTGGCAATACAAATGCTGGAATTTTTCTCAGTATAAACAAGAGATTACTATGCAATACCAGCACTGGCCAGTAGGGGTCGCTGTGTGTGGAGACAGGCAGGGATAGGAAGTTTCAGCATATCCCTCACTGCCAGACAGCAACTCCCACCCTGCAGAGACAGCCTACAGCTCAGGGAAGTGAGGGATGGGGGAAAGATTGCAAGGAGACATATACTGAGACACTAAGGGACATTGGGAGACATTATGGCAGACACTGAGACATTGGGAGACATTATGGCAGACACTGAGACACTGGGAGACATTATGGCAGACACTGAGACACTGGGAGACATTATGGCAGACACTGAGACACTAAGGGGCACTGGGAGACATTATGGCAGACACAGACACTAAGGGGAATTGGGAGACATTATGACACAGACACTAAGGGGAATTGGGAGACATTATGACACAGACACATGGGGACACAGTGTCCCCATGTCTCCCAGCCAGTGTCCCTGGTGTCTCAGTGCCCCCTAGTCTCCCAGTGACCCCTAGTCTCTCAGTGCCCCCAGTGTGCCAGTGTCTCACTGTCCCCATGTCTCCTAGTGCCTCCATGTCTCTCAGTGCCCCAAGTGTCACAATGTCCCCAAGCTAGTGCCCCTAGTTTCTGTGGCCCTGGTGTCTGTGTCCCCATGTCTCCCAGTGCCCCCATGTCTCAATGTCCCCATGCCCCCCAGTCAGTGTCTCTAGTGTCTTTGTCCCTGGTGTCTGTGTCCCAAGTGTTCTTGAGGGGTCCCCTATGTGACGAGACCAATCTCGCCACATTGCATTGGAGGAGCCTGGTTGCCCACCTGCTGCCTTTGGATTATGGACCGGCAGTTAAACGGTTAATTTTACTGTGCAGAAAGATTTATTCCTTCCTTTCTGCGCAGCCGTTCGGTAGATTCTATCTACCGAACAAACAGACTTCTATCAGCCTCCCCAGAGCCGTGGGAAGTCGGCCGGCGCCGTTAATTGGCCACCCAGAAGCTGGCGTGTGCCCTCCATTTACCTCCCTGAAGCCACGGTTAACCGCGGCTTAACGAGCGTGTGCCGGCAATTGACCACCCAGTAGCTGCGGTTAACCGCAGCTTAATTGACTGTTACTGGGTGGTCGCGGTTACACCTAGCCGCCACACGATGGCGATGTTCTGGAGCTCCCCGGGCAGCCAGCGCTTTTCTGCCCGGCTTTCCTACGCCAAATCTGGACACTGTGTCAGCTAAGCACCGCTGAGCCTCCAGCCCCTGGTTCTAATTCGTATCAATTTAACGAATGTATGTAAATTCTGTATTTTGTATTGGGGGAATGTTTTAACCCAGATAGCTATGCCATGGAGCCTATTCGTGTAATTAAAGACTTTGGCTCCATGGCAATTAAACTGTATTCGTGTGGTCTGAGTGCCATTCACCTAATAATGTGCACTCAGACCTGAGCTATCTGGGGATATGTTACATGTCTGTGTTTTATGTAATAAATGTTACATTATGTATTTTAAAGTATAATACTGGTTTTGTGTCCCCACATGTGTAATGGAGTTTTGCCTTTGTCTTGGGAGATAATTGAATTACTTCTCAGTTATCTCCCAGGGCACAGGGGAGGAAGCCAGGATGCATTGTGGGAATATACTGTGACTGTGTGTCTTATTTGTCTACTTGTCTGTCCCTTGTCACAGTCTCCCATTTGGTCCCCTAGTGGAGTGTCCACCAGGTGGGAGACCTGCATAAAAGCCGGGCAGGTAGCCCCCATTAAACAGACCACTGCTTGACCCTTAACACAGAGCCTTGTCTCGTTCTTGGGGGGATTCACTGTATGCTGTTAGAGACTGATTGCCAGGAGTGTAAGCTGATTGTCTGCTTTTCCTGTTCGTCTGCTAGCAGCTACTTGGGAGGTTCCAGTTCGGGAGTTGGAGTGCTATTTTGTATCCAGTTCGGGAGTTTGGTGTTCTGCAGTAGCTGTGCCTGTATCTCTGGAAAGGGGGCCGATCGCCTAAACGGTTTTTACCCCTTGTGTGCAAAACGGTCCGTTACAATTAGTGGCAGCGGTGGGATCGTTCCTACAGCCAGAAGGACAGCTACAGGAGACACCATTTCTTTGGATTTACAAGTTAAGGGCAACGCATGTCCTAGTACAGCGACCCTGACAGCACCAGGATGGAACCAGCAGTGGAGTACAGCTACTCTATGAGAGAGTATGACCGGATGGTGTGGTTTCACCTAAGCTTCTTCGGATCCAACCCACTGGAGAGATCGGTGCAGTTCGTGAAGAACCTAGTGTTCGTGAGGCTGCAACAACGGGCAGAAAGAGAAGGTCAGTTGGCACGTTGGGAGAAACTCCAGCAGCAGATGCAGCAGGGAATTGGGAGCCCAGTCTCCACTCCCCAGCGGCAGTGTGATATGCCGGGAATTGGGAGCCCAGTCTCCATTCCCCAGCAGCAGTGTAAAGTGCAGGGAGAGGAGAGCAGCGTCCTCCCTCCCCAGCGGCAGGCTGAGTTACAGGGGGCATAGGTAGTTGTTCCTGCCCCCCAGCAGCAGAGTGATATGCCGGGAAGGCAGTGTGAAGTGCAGGGAGAGGAGAGCAGTGTCCTCCCTCACCAGCGACAGGCTGAGCTACAGGGGGCAGAGGTAGTTGTTCCTGCCCCCCAGCAGCAGAGTGATATGCCGAGAAGGCAGTGTGAAGTCCAGGGAGAGGAGAGCAGTGTGATATGCCGGGAAATGGGAGCCCGGTCTCCATTCCCCAGCAGCAGTGTAAAGTGCAGGGAGAGGAGAGCAGCGTCCTCCCTCCCCAGCGACAGGCTGAGTTACAGGGGGCAGAGGTAGTTGTTCCTGCCCCCCAGCAGCAGAGTGATATGCCGAGAAGGCAGTGTGAAGTCCAGGGAGAGGAGAGCAGTGTCCTCCCTCCCCAGTGGCAGCGTGATTTTTTGGGAATTGGGAGCCCAGTCTCCATTCCCCAGCGGCAGTGTGATGTGCCAGGAATTGGGAGCCCAGTCTCCATTCCCCAGCGGCAGTGTTATTTGTTGGGAATTGGGAGCCCAGTCTCCAGTCCCCAGCGGCAGAGTATCCAGCAGGGAATAGAGAGCCCAGTCTCCTTTCTCCAGCAACAGGACTCTGTATTGGGAGGAGAGACAGTCGGTCTCCCTCCACGGAGGCTGGAAGTATGTATGGGAGAGGAACTTGCTACCCCCTCTCCCCAGCGGCAGATTATCAATGTGCAGGGAATAGAGAGCCCAGTCTCCTTTCCCCAGCGGCAGAGTGTTCTATCGGGAGAGGAGCCTGTTACCCCCTCTCCCCAGCCACAGCTTAGTGTACAAGGGGGAGACAGTAATATTTTATTTAGTTTTGTAAAATGCTTCCAAAATTAAACAGAATAACAAAATAAATAACAAAATAACAATAATAAACAATCAACTGAAATAATACCCAATTCAAACATAATACCAAATGAAACATAAATACCCCAAAATTAAACATAAATACCGAAATAAAAACTCAGGAAGGAGCACTAATAGGGGAGTAAACTTATACCAAATTAAATAACTGGGAATAACAGGGAGAGGGATTAACAGAAAAGGAGGGGGAACTAAATCATAAGGGGATAAATTAAAAGGCGGGGGGCTCCATTACTTCATGGAGCCTTGGGGAGGGAGAAAAAAGGCTGAAATGCTCCTGAAGGAGCTCTTACATAACAAGGGGGGGAAAAGGGGGGACCCAATTGACCTCGAGTCCACAGCCAGCTAAACACAAACATAAACCAAGCGTGAAATAAAATACACACATAAACATAAACAAACCCATTACCCACATGGAGTCCTTTTCTCAGTTCATAAAACCCACCAACCACATGGAGTCCATCCCTCCGTCCATCAACACCAACCCACCACCTACACTTTAAACCCAAACTTTAAACCCAAACCCACCACCCAAATGGAGTCCATTTTCAATTCATAAAACCCACCACCCTCATGGAGTCTATCCCTCCGTCCATCCCCCAAACCCACCACCCAAATGGAGTCCTTTTCTCAGTTCATCACATCCAAACCCACCACCCACATGAAATCAAAATTTTGTCCATAGACCCACCACCCACATGAAATCCAGTTTGTACACCACCCTCAAGGAGTCCATCCCTCCGTCCATAAAGAAACCCAGTGTTTTTTTTTTTTTTCTTTTCACCCAAAGTAAATTTTTCAATTTGTCCATACACCAGAAACCCACCCTAACCCAAACAATACCAAAAATAACCTGTGCATAACCATAACCATAACCTAACTACACTGCACTACCTAGACGCAGAGGAAGGTACTCGTCTGCTAAAGGTGGCAGCCTTCCATGAAAAGAAAAACCAGTTCAAAATCTACGGGGGAAAGGTGAAGACAGATTTGGAATTCCCTTCACCAAGACAAGGGCGCCCATGGAGCGGTTCAAGGCGGGTGGACCTTGAGATTTCGCCACAAACGCTGCCAAATGGTGGGATCCATAGAGGCCCTTTCGGTGGTATAGATCCCACGAACCGCCCTCAGAATGTCTGCTACCACCACCTGACAGGAAAGGTCTTTACGTTGAAGGGAAACCTGACACCTTGCCATCCAAGTGAAATACTTAACCACTGAACTGACTACATAAAGAGTGCCCAAATCAAAAGCCCTCCCCCTTGAGTTGGACGTCCCGTACGCCCACTCCGCATAAGTCCAGCGGGATAAGCAGGGGATGCCTAAGGCGGCTGAGACCTCTTTGTAGACCTGTACGTTAAAGGGGCACTCGAGGAGGAAGTGGTCCATGGACTCCACTTCCCCGGAACATTCCACCCGAGGACAACCACGATCCGTTATGTTCCTGTACTTCAAGTTCCCTCGAACGTAAAGTCTACCGTGGAAGGAGAGAAACGCCACGTCTCGGTATTTCTCCGGAAGGCGCCTGGAGTTGATGTTTTTCAACCCCGAGGCGAGAGTACTTGGCGGGCAGTCCTTCAAAGCAAGCTGAATGCCAAAGTGGGTGGCCAGGACCCTCCCGTCGAGAAGCTTCTTGGGAGTGTCCCGAACCTCCTCCACCGTGACGTTCCACCTGCGCAGAATTCCCACTCCCTCGATGACCGAAGACGGAAGATAGCTAGAATGCCGAACTCTCATGCTCTTCACCCTCCCACCCTGAAACCAGTCCACCAGGAAAGGTGTGACCCACTCCCTGAATATACATACCCAGCCAGGCTGCTCATCCTTCAGGAGAGCCCCAAAGTTCCTTTTCAGGAAGTTGTTAGTTAAAAAGACGATGGGGTTGACCATGGCCAGACCCCCGTCCTTTCTGGCCAGGTAAGTGACCTCTCTTTTGATGAGGTTCAGCCTGTTCCCCCACAACATGCGGAAGAACAGCGCAAACATCCGAGCGTGGAGGGACCTGGGCAAAAGGAAGATGTTACTGACGTAGCCGAATACGGTCAGAACATAGGTTTTGATTAGGTTCACCCGTTCTCTGAACGTCAGTTTCCACCTGTGGCTCTCCTCCACCTTGCTAGAAGCTATGGCAAGCCGTTCGGTCCAGTTCCTGAGAGCCAGATCCCCTGGTCCGAACACCACCCCCAAGATCTTAATTTCAGGCTGGGCCCTCGGGAAACCGTCTGGAAGAGGGAACTGGTCCCCCTCCTTCCCGCACCAGAAAACTACGCTCTTGTCCCTGTTGACACGAGAGGCTGAAGCGGCAGAATACGCTAGGATTAAATCATCCACCTCCGTGGCCTCCCGAGTATTGGAGACCACTATGGAGATGTCATCAGCGTAGGCAACAACCCGTAAAGGCCTCTCCGGAGCCCTGGCCACTCCCTGTAACGTGCCTGCCTCGACCCTTCGGATGAAGGGATCGACTGCAAACACGTACAAGAGTGGGCTGAGAGGACAGCCTTGCCTGACCCCGGATCGGATCCTAAACGTCCTGCCCCTCCACCCGTTCACAAGAGCGAAGCTTTCGGCCCCTCTGTACAAGGTGATTATCCAATTGACTAATTTTCCCGGCAAGCCATACTTCCGCAAGACTGACCACAGATAACGGTGATCTACTCGATCAAAAGCTTTGGACTGATCAAGTGCCAGAAGGTATATCCCCCTTTCTCCGTCCCTGCACTTCTCGAGGGCTTCCCTGACTTCAAAAACGTCATCAAAGACAGTTCTGCCCTTGATTGAACAGTACTGGGAGGTGGATAGGACACGCCTCGCTAGGCCCTGTACTCGTTTCATCAAAATCTTTGCCAGGACCTTCCTGTCGACATTTAACAGGGATATGGGGCGCCAGTTCCCCACATCCGCTGTGTCGAGCACGTTCGGCTTGGACAGCAAGATCAGGGCAGAAGTCCTCATCGAGGGTGGCAATAATCCTTGAGCCAAGCTCTCATTAAACACCTCGGTCAGATGAGGGGCCAAGAGGTCGCAGAACTGTTGGTAAAACTCGGCCGTCAGACCATCAGGACCTGGCGACTTACACTTGTTCTGCTGTTGGATACTCTCTGTGACCTCTTCTATGGTGATCTCGCTGACCAACTCGTCAAAAGAGAGGTCGCTATGCCCAGGGAGCGTGAGCTCGCTCAAGAAGTCATCCACCCTTCTCCCGTGGGAGGTTCCCTCCTCGCTACATTGGGGGCTGCCCTTTCCGAGGAGCTCAATATAGTAGTCGCGGACCACCTTCAGAATCCCGCGAGGAGACTCCTCTAGGGTCCCGTCGGTGCCCCGCAGACTAGGGATGGACTTGGTACCTTCCTTCCGCTTGCAGCTAAGATAAGGATCGGGCGAGCGGTATGACCCATGATCCCTCTCTTTTACAAGGGAGGCGTACCTGTCATACTGATAACTCCTCATCAGGTTTTTAACTGCCGCAATGTCCTCGGGGTCACCTCCCTGCGAAATCAGGATGTCTAACCTCCCAAGCAAGCCCAGATACATCTTGTACCTGGAGGACTGCATGTTCCGGGCGAGATTGTGAAACAGCCGTTGAGTTCTGGCCTTCACCATCTCCCACCACTCAGACTTCGTTTGGCCTAAGTCGGCCAATGTCATCTGATCGTGAAAGAATTCCATGAAGGCTTGCTGAACCCTCTGTTCCACCAGGAGGTCTGAATTTAGCCGCCAGATCCCTCTACCCTTAGGTGGGGTACTATAGACGTTCAACTCGCAAGACAAAATGTGATGGTCGGAGAACTCCACCGGTGTAAGCACGGGTGCCGCCACCGGGAAATTCTCCTTAAAGAAAAACCTATCTATCCTACTCTGACAGCTACCTCTGTGATAAGTGTACCCACCCGTGGGATTGGGAGTGTGATGAAGGTACACATCGACCAATCCAGCCTGACTAACCATCTTATTTAAAAAATAGGAGTCATACCCCAGCCTCTGAGTGGCGTCTCTCCTGTCTTGAGGCCTAGTTATGGTGTTAAAGTCACCGCCAAACAGGATTTGCTGGGATGTATAAAGGTAAGGCTCTATCTCAATAAACAGGCGCTTCCTCTCCCACTTAGATTGGGGGCCATAGATATTAATTATCCTGAAAGGTTGCCTGCCCATTGAGACATCTAAAACCACACACCGTCCTTTTTGCAACTCAATAACCCTGTTGATGCTAACATCAACGTCCTTAAATAGGATGGCAATTCCCCCATATCTCTCTGTGGCTAGAGAGAAGTAGGAGGGCCCCCATCTCCAGTCCCGCTTTGCAGCGTGCAGGGCCGCGAGGGTTTCCAGCCGGGTCTCCTTTACCAAGATGACATTGTACGGAGCCCGGCTGAGGTGGTCGTAAACCAAAAAGCGTAGCCACAGAGAGTACAGGAAAAGTCGCCATAAGGGCATTAAGTATAAGGAGACTTTCCCTTCCTTCTGCGGTACCCCTCCTCCTCCGTGTCGGAACCGAGGAACCTCTTCACTGAGACTCCGGGATACAGTGGCCCGTCGTCTCTCAGAAGCACCTCCTGTCCCACCTCAACCCCTGCCACCACCTCGGGGAGGTTCGCCATCTCCTCCTCGTACTCACAGTCGGCCCAGCTGGAGGACAGTGCCTCGTACCTGTTAGATACGGGCACCGGGGCCTCCTGCAAGCCCGAAGAGGAGGATGACGCCCGTGCCACACCACCCCTTTCGGGGGTTTCGCCGCAGGGGGTATGGCAATCTTCCGGGGTGAGGGCAGCGTCGAGGTCTTGGAGGGGGGGGGTTTCTTACCTTTCACCGTGCTCCACTCTAGGGACTGTGCATCTAAGGGACATGCATCTGGGGATTTTTCAGTGGGGATAACCTTCACCGTGGAGAATTTAGGAGGGGGGGGCCATAATGGCTGTGGAGGTAGTGCGTTCTCTACGTACACTTTTCGTGAGGGGACGTGAACTTGTGGCCTTCCCAGGGTCCTGAGATGTTATAGAGACCGAGGGGAGGATGGGTTGTTGCTGGGGCAGGGAAACCCTTGTGCCAGAGATGGGCCTTGTAGATGACGATGCTACCTGAACCCCCAACCCAGCAGAGTCCATCTTCACCGGCTCCTGACTCCAGATGGACTCTACATTGTGCTGGGCTTTGGGGCAGGTGCGGTACGTGTGACCCATCTCTGAACACAGATGACACCGGATCTCCCTGCAGCTGTCCCGGAGGTGCCCCACAGCGCCGCACATAGTGCATTTGAGGACCGTACAGGCATTGCTGTAATGCCTGTACGATCCGCACTTGTGACATACCCTGGGCTGACCAGGGTAAAAACAGGATACCCGGTCAGCCCCGATGAAAAAACTATTAGGCATATGCTGTGTGACACCTCGAATCTCCCGCAGCAACACTGAAACAGTCCATCCGCCTGTCCAAATCCCATCCTCATCTAAGATCTTAACAGGGGGGGATTTAACATCCCCAAACCTCTTAGTCCAAACAAGGATGTCTGCTATGGGGATGGATTCATTTCTCACCAGGAAAAGTGACCTTCTTAAGACCCTGGCGAGAAATGGCCACAGCGGTGAATCCTGCCCACTTTGTACCCTGTGCAGACCTGGCCGCTTCCCACCCAGCCCAGAAGCGATCCAGGAGCTGCGACGTCATAAAGGAGACGTCGAACTCTCGGGTGCCCGAGGCATGGATGAGCGCGTACAGGTCCACGGGCGCAAATCCCATATCCTTTAGCCAGGTCACCAGCCACCGTCTGTCAGGCACCTGGGTCTCACCCCCACAGATGAGCCGTACCACGTTCCTCCTGTTCCCAAAGGAAACCTGAGGACGCGTAGCAGGCCCGTCCGCAGAGAGGCGAGGTGGCCCAGATGCCCAAGCATTGGGCGCACCGGGACCCGCCGTCTGGGAATGATTCGGACGGACTCCCCTCGCTGAACCAGAGGCCTCGGTCACACCAGAACCCTGGGTGACAACCTGGGAGTGCCTAAGGGGAACCCGTGTACCTGCTTGTGCGTCTAAACTATTTATAACCGCGGCACCCTTTGTCAGGGTGCCTGTGCCCGTGCTCGTGCCCGCCACCTGTGTACCAACTAACTCCAGTGAACCAGGGGCAGGGGGAGGCGGGGGCAACATAACCAGGGGCAGGGGAAACAGTACCAGGGGCAGGGGCAATAGTACCGGGGGCGGGGGCAACATAACCAGAGGCAGGGGCAACAACACCAGGGGCAGGGGCAACAACACCAGGGGCAATAGTACCGGGGGCAGGGGCAACAACACCAGGGGCAGGGGCAACATCATTAATACAAACAGGCTGGCTGTGGACCTTTTTACTAAGGCCAATAGGTCCCATCATTACATTTACAGTTACATCCATACTCCCATCCTCCTCAGCCATCCCTAAACCACCAGTGGAGTCAAACACAATGTTAGTCATACTTTTCTTACCTCCACTGGCGGTTTCCTCAGTATGGACTGCTGGCTGAGCATGATGAGAGTCCCCTGCAGTCCTGTCTTCCATAGCGCCAGCGGCACCCGGGGCACCAGGAACAACAGGAACAACAGGGGGACTGGTTACACATGCAGACATAAGGGGAACACATAGGGAAGCAGGGGGAACAGACTGGAAGACAAACTTGGACACATCCAGGGAAACAGACTGGGGGACAAACAGGGGAGGAGACTTGCTGGTAGGGGAGAGCAGTCGAGCTTGCTCCAAGAGAGCAGAGGGAAAAGGAGGGCCATCACCCTGCTCCAGACTGCTCCATCCAGTGCCATCCTGCCCAGCAGCCGCCTGAGGACAGGAGGCAGAGGTACCAGCCACTCCAGGGGACGCAACCACACGGAGAGGAAGGTCAGAGTTAAGGCAGGTAAGGGACGGAGTGGGAAGGGAGCAAGGGAAGGACCCCTCCATGGGATCACCGGTACACGCCATAGTACCGGCGGGGATGATCTCCCTGTCACCATGGAGGGCGGCAGGGGGCCCAGATACTTCCACAGAGGCAGGTTGTGCAGGTTTCTGGGGCATACAGGTGTTGCCACCTGCAGGGTTAGTATCCCTGGCCCCAGGCTTCTGCAAGTCCTGAACATCATCATTGTACATATGCTCAGCATTTGAGCACTCACCCTCCTGTGTGGAATCTCCAGACCCCCTGACAGAGGTCTCAGGCTGACGCCGGGCGATGTTTTTCTTTTTCTTCTTTTTCTTCTTTTTGTCCTTTACGGAGTCCTCCCCAAGTTCGTTTCCAAACTTGAGGAGAGACTCCTTAATCAGCCCTCGACCTCTGTCCTGCACTTTCAGCTGCCACTCTTCACCTTTCTCTCCGTCCCACTCCTCTTCACAGTCCTTCTCTCTGGCCTTCCCCTCTGTCTCAGCAGCGCCCCCTGGAGTAGCAAGGGCAGAGGTAGACGGCTCCCCAGGTGAGTGATGGGAGTTGGAATCCAAGTCCTTGCTGGACTCCTCACCTGGGGACATGTCCCTCCTGCCCTCCATAGCCCTCTGCCTCCTGGACCTCGCAGCGTCCTTGGCTCTCTGTTGCAGGATGGCCTGGATGTCTGCTATTTTCTTTTCAGTCTGGAGCAGGGTGTAGGATAGATGCTGCTCCACTAATTTTTTCTCAGCTATAGCGGCCCTCAAAGGACCTCTTTTGTAATTAGAGGTCCTGTTTGATTTTTCCCTCTGCTCCCTTAGCTCTGCCTGGACCCCAGCTAGGCCCGAGTCTGCCTCGGCATGCTGGGCCTTCAGGGACACAAGCAGACCCCGGAGCCTGTCAGAAGGTAGCCCCATAAAGACCCTAGCCTCAACCCCCTCACCCTTTGCAGCCTCAGCATAGGTGAGGGAGGCCTGAGGGGCCTTGCTGGCACTAGCCACCTCAGGGGGGGTCTCAGGGACTACCTCCTCCTCGGTACCCTCTCCCACCTCCAGGGACGGGGGGGGCTGTTCTAGAAAGTGGAGGCCACTGCTGGCAAGTTCACGGCACTCAGCCAGCAGCCCAGAGAGCAGCTGGATATCGGCCCTGGTGTGGGCTGTAGCTCCCTGGGGGACCCCCACTTCCCTTTTCCATGCTGTAAGCTTCCTAGACATCCCCCCCGCCAGTTCCTCCAACAGGGAGACCTGGTTTCGTATTTGCCGGGAGAGGGCCTGATGCTCAGTCCAAGACAGGCCCCTGGTATCCGCCTTACCTTCCCCAAAAGCCAGCACTGCCTGCAGCTCGTCCAGCCTGACCTTCCATCCCCAGGCTGGGGAGGAAGGCCCGAGGGCCATGCTTGCCTAGGCCCAGGCAGAGCCCCTTGCTGTAGTAATTCCAAAGCCCAGAAATCGAGCTCCAAAGCAGCCACAAACGGGTGTGGTCCTGGGAACACACAGATGAAGCACAGAGCAGCTCCCTCTCCAGCAGCAACGGCAAACTCCTACCACTCCAGTGGGAGGGGAGACTGTAAGCCCCACACCTGTGCAAATGGGACCGTGGTCTCTGCACTCCCAGCACAGGGGGTAGTGACGGTCGGTCCTGCCTCCCCCCCCCCACGACGGGGCTGTTTAGCCAAAGGGGACACAGTCGGTCTCCAGGAGCAGAGCTGTGTAACCAAAGGGGAGACAGTCAGTCTCCAGCAGCAGGACTGTGTATCCAAAGGGGAGACAGTCGGTCTCCCCCACCAACAACCAGGCTTCTACCAGGCTACCCTCCCAGTAGCGCTGGCAACAGGGCAGAGTGCCGCTGGTCTCTGCCCACGCAGCACCCCACCAAGTCAGCGTACCCGTACCCAGCACAGCCGTGGTGAGGCACCTGGACATGGACAAGCTTCTCCTCTACCCAGGTGCAGTAACCATTTATTGTGGGTGGGCTGTGCTGTTGATTGTGTTTTGTGGGTGGGCTGCTGGACTAACAAGGGCACTGACCGGCAGGAGGTCAGATACCCTGTTAGTCTGTTTGGAAAAAGGGAGAGATGTGACGAGACCAATCTCGCCACATTGCATTGGAGGAGCCTGGTTGCCCGCCTGCTGCCTTTGGATTATGGACCGGCAGTTAAATGGTTAATTTTACTGTGCAGAAAGATTTATTCCTTCCTTTCTGCGCAGCCGTTCGGTAGATTCTATCTACCGAACAAACATACTTCTATCAGCCTCCCCAGAGCCGTGGGAAGTCGGCCGGAGCCGTTAATTGGCCACCCAGAAGCTGGCGTGTGCTCTCCATTTACCTCCCTGAAGCCACGGTTAACCGCGGCTTAACGAGCGTGTGCCGGCAATTGACCACCCAGTAGCTGCGGTTAACCGCAGCTTAATTGACTGTTACTGGGTGGTCGCGGTTACACCTAGCCGCCACACGATGGCGATGTTCTGGAGCTCCCCGGCAGCCAGCGCTTTTCTGCCCGGCTTTCCTACGCCAAATCTGGACACTGTGTCAGCTAAGCACCGCTGAGCCTCCAGCCCCTGGTTCTAATTCGTACCAATTTAACGAATGTATGTAAATTCGGTATTTTGTGTTGGGGGAATGTTTTAACCCAGATAGCTATGCCATGGAGCCTATTCGTGTAATTAAAGACTTTGGCTCCATTGCAATTAAACTGTATTCGTGTGGTCTGAGTGCCATTCACTGATAATGTGCACTCAGACCTAAGCTATCTGGGGATATGTTACATGTCTGTGTTTTATGTAATAAATGTTACATTATGTATTTTAAAGTATAATACTGGTTTTGTGTCCCCACATGTGTAATGGAGTTTTGCCTTTGTCTTGGGAGATAATTGAATTACTTCTCAGTTATCTCCCAGGGCACAGGGGAGGAAGCCAGGATGCATTGTGGGAATATACTGTGACTGTGTGTCTTATTTGTCTACTTGTCTGTCCCTTGTCACAGTCTCCCATTTGGTCCCCTAGGGGAGTGTCCACCAGGTGTGAGACCTGCATAAAAGCCGGGCAGGTAGCCCCTGTGGCGGAACCAACCTCGCCATTATGCACTGGAGAAGCCTGGTTGCCAGCCTCCTGCCATGTGACTATGGCCCCTGGGATGTATTGCCCTTTAAAGACATGATTTGGGCATAATGGATTTGTGTTGTGCTGCTGCTAGCCCTTTTAAGAACCATCTGGGGACATACTGTGGAGTTACTGGGTGGCCACCATTTCCTGTATCAGAAGCACATGGTGAGAACAATGGATGGCATTTTAACTCACAGACACTGTGTGGACTTTTCAACACGGTGGCATCTCGCCAGTATTTGTTGCACAGAGACATCGTGCGGTGGTTTTGGACTATACAGCAGGGGACACATTATACAGTGATTGTTTTTTATTTAGCCTGTATATGTTCTGCAGAATCTGCATTAAACTGTATTTTCCAAAGTACTGAACGGATCTGGGTGAATTTTGGATATGTGGTTTACCCAGATCCCCCAGTTCCAATGATATACTTTATGGGGTTATTGCATGTTTTGTGGTCCCTGTGATGTGTTTTATGGAGGGGAGGATTTTGTGTGGGAGTGTCTGGGTGTATTGTATGGATTGATTGGCTGTTTTGTAACGCCCTGTGGGCTGTACTATCTTTGTGGATTGGGAATAAAAGAGACTGTATGTGACAGTACAGGGAGTTCCTGTTTTAACCCTCAAAGTGAAGTGTTGTCTCATTATTGGGGGAAGGATTAATTGTATGATGTTCCAGTTTGACTGCTAGGAGAGTAAACCTATTCGTATGGTTCCTATTCAACTGTCTACAGCATTCATATGCTTGAGAGGATTCATATGCTTCTCCGGTTCGGTGGTTGTGGTGTCTGCTGCAGTGCTTGGAGTCCTCAGGAAGCGCTAGGAGCATCTTTCAACGGAGGTACCCAGTCGGGGTGCCAGGCGATCCGTTACAGCCCCCATTAAACAGACCACTGCTTGACCCCTCAACACAGAACCTTGTCTCGTTCTTGGGGGGATTCACTGTATGCTGTTAGAGACTGATTGCCAAGAGTGTAAGCTGATTGTCTGCGTTTCCTGTTCGTCTGCTAGCAGCTAATTGGGAGGTTCCAGTTCGGGAGTTGGAGTGCTATTTTGTATCCAGTTCGGGAGTTTGGTGTTCTGCAGTAGCTGTGCCTGTATCTCTGGAAAGGGGGCCGATCGCCTAAACGGTTTTTACCCCTTGTGTGCAAAACGGTCCGTTACACCCTATTTTCCCATTGTCCCCATGTGTCCCAGCCAGAGTCCCCTAGTCTCCCAGTGTCACTGGTGTCTCCGTGTCCCTAGGTCTCCCTGTTTCCCCAGGTCTCCCCGTCTTCCTAGTGTCCTAGTGACATGGGGACCCTGGGAAACATGGGGACACAGGGAGACATGGGGCATTGAGACACTGATACATAGGATCACTGGGAGACCTGGGGACATGACACTAGGGGACACTGGGAGACATGGGGCACTGAGACACTGATACATAGGAACACTGAGACCTGGAGTAATCGACATGGGGGCACTGAGTTATGAGGGCACTGGGAGACATGGGGGCACTGGGAGGAATCCATCTATACAGCAGATTTAAACTAAGTAGTTTTTGGGTGATTTTACAGCATTTTCTCTTATGTCACTCCTTGTGATTTACATCATGTGATGTCACCCACACATATTTTTAATTATGCAAATTAGTAAGGCCAGTATGTTTTTCCAAGAAAGGTGGCAACCCTAACTACTTTTCACATACTCTTACTTAACTATGGAAACTTAAGAGGGATGTATGGGATAAAAACTTGTGTGGACTGGCTGACAATGAATATAGTTAAAGGGACACTATAGTCACCAGACCAACTACAGCTTATTGAATTTGTTCTGGTGAGTAGAATCATTACCATCAGGCTTTTGTTGTAAACACTGTCTTTTCAGAGAAAATGCAGTCTTTACATTACATCCAAGTGATAGCTTCACTGGCCACTCCTTAGATGACTCTTAGAGATCCTTCCTGGGTCATGGCTGCCTAAAATGCATCCAAACATTCAGTGTCTCCTCCCTCTGCATGCAGACACTGAACTTTCCTCATAGAGATTTATTAATTAAATTCATCTATATAAGGAGATGCTGATTGGCCAGGGTTGTGTTTGAATCATTCTGGCTCTGACCCTGATCTACCTCTTTGTCAGTCTCAGCCAATCCTATGGGGAAGCACTGTGATTGAATCAGGCCACCACTTCTAATGATGTCAGCAGACTGTTTGTTTTTATGAGTCTAACAGCATGCAGAGTTACAGCTTCAGGCTTGAATATAGTAAGGTTTTGCTATATTTATGGGGGCATGACGGGCCCAAGGGGGCTAGATGGTGGTGTTAACACTATAGGGTCATGAATTCATGTTTGTGTTCCTGACCCTATAGTGATCCTTTAAGGTAATGCTGACTTTGGTCTCTCTAACACTGTGGCATGTTCCCTTTCTTCTACACTCACTACATACAGCTTTTCTCTGTCCCAGACCATATACCAGGAGCTTCTGTCTGCTAGTAAGAAGGTAAGAAGACAAGTGGACCAGCGAGTGCTAGGGGACAGTCTTTTGAAAGCGTTGCGTGAGCGCATCATTAGATGCATTTATGCCAAGCTCAGGATGCTGTCTGCATAGTATGCCCTTAGTTGGCCAGCTGCATGATTGGCAGGCAGTCTGACATGCATTCATGCCAGGCTGGCCTTCTAATTCTTTCAGCAGACATGTCCTCTTTTTGGGCATGTTCGCCCCTTTTGGCAGGTTACGTGATTTGTGTCAGTGGCACACCCTTTTACCATGCCCATTGACTTCCTGCTTGACTGGACACTGCTGTTAGGGGTTATGGATTTACTTAAAAGATGAAAACATAAATTAGAGAGAGATTAGCCTAGGGTATGTGTTTTCTTATAGCTGCTGTTTTCTTTCTCTCCAGCACCATCTCCATCAGATACATGATGCTTGGGTGTGTTTTACTGTTTTTGGTCGATATGATTCTGTAATTAGGCCTGTCATAATTGTCAGCACCAGGCCCACTGGGCTCTTAATCTGGCCCTGCTCCAATATACACCCAAGCCAGCCAAGGAGCAGGAGTCTGTCTCTAAGCAACTTGTTGATTCTGAACCAAAGGCTTAGGGACAAAGGGCAAGCCTTTTTTGGGGAGGTGAGTGAACACGTGAGGGCTACCCCATTCATGTAGAACCAGAGTTATGAAAAAGATGAGTATTTGAGGTGGAGGCAAAAAGGAACAAGTGTTGATACGCAAGGTAGAGGCATGTGAGCCTTCTACCATTGCGTCTCTTATTTGGGGGAGGTGTCACGGCAAGGGTGTATCATTTATTATTACCCTATGGAATATTATCCTTTAATGTAATTTGTGTAGTAAATGGCACAAATTACAGAGATGGTATTGTTGAGGTCAAAAGGGGTTACATCTTTTGAAGCTGGGACCCCCACAGAGGTCAGATGACAGAAGGGGTAGTGTGAATGGCATAGGAATGTGAAAAGGATTTTACTATTGTGACAGACCCATCTGTCTGGATTACAAATACTTTGTTCGCCTGTTTTGCCGGTTACATGAATTTCCCCATTCGTATGTTTTATTCAAGGGAATGTCGTTTTTTTGTCGAACGGAACTACCGAACGGACGGCCACCCAGAAGAGAAATGTGCTGCTGGTTAACCTATTGATCCCAATTAGAACGTTGCGGTTAACCACAGACACTTCTCAATTAAAACCGAATGCCGGGTGGTCGTCGTTCGTATGTCGACCACGAGGCGGCGGCCATTTTGTCCATGCGAAAGACCAGCGGTGTTCGACGATTATTTCATGGATCTGAAAACGGACACTTTTTCAGCCGAACACCGCTGAAGCCGTCGACCTCCCCTTCTCAATCGACAAAAGTATACGAATGCCAGCCGTTCGGGAGATTCAACCACACGAATGGACTTAACCCAGATAGCCGTCCCATGGAGTCAATCGCATACCGAACGAACTGAAAGAGACTTTGACTCCATGGCGATTGAACTGTGCGAATGGGATCTGAGCGCTATTCTCCAATAATGTGCACTCAGATCCAGGCTATCTGGGGATATGCAATACGAATGTAATATGTTCGGCAGTTATGTAGTTATGGATTTTTATGTGTTTTTGTGACTTGTGTTTAAAATGGCGATTGCCTCTGCTCGGGGAGATAATTGAGTTACTTCCCAATTATCCCCCGAGCAGAGGGGAGGGAACTGTGATGCATGCTGGGATTATTGTGGGGATGTATGTCCAAAATGTCCCCATGTCCTTCTGTGATTTCAGTCTCCCATTTGGTCCCCTAGGGGAGTGTCCACCAAGTGGGAGACCTGCATAAATACCGGGCAGGTAGCCCACGGTAAATCAGTTCGTGTTTTACCCTCAAAGCGGAGCTTGGTCTCGTTATTGGGGAGATTTGGTTACCAGCAACTAGAGACTGCTTATTTGGATTATTTGCCGCTTGGGAGATATTGTCGTTCGGTTACTAATTACCGTTCGTGGATTTGCAGCTCGTGAAGGGAATTAGCCATACAGGTACCGTTCGGGAGTTTGGAGTGTTCCCTGGCTGGCGGTTCGCATGGTTTTATTATACCCGCTACCCGACCACATTATTGCGAACGGGGAATACTCGCTAAACGGCGGTTTGTACATTTCATTACTGGAGGTACCGTAACAACTATATGGATGTGAAGTAATCAAGGCTCTGCAAGGTGTGAGGTTCTACACTTGGAAAAAGTCTGAATGTCTCTTCATCCATTTGGCATGTGCCTTGTAAAGGATAGTTCAATCCTTTGATGGTAATGGGATTAGTTTCATGAAGATCCTTGTGTTCCAGTATTTTATCGAAGTGAAACATCAATACTTACCCACAGGTTAATAATTAAGCCTCATTTTTATTATATTTGGAATGGGACAAGCCCAATCTCTTAATTAAGCCTAAACATGAGTTGCACAACTTAAACCGTGTGGCAGGAATTGTGATGTCCGTCCTATTGGATCATGGGCGGGGCGTGCAACATGTCTATGGAATGGGAAATCTTCATCATTTGGACTGAAAGTGAAGAAAAACTCATACAATTCAATGGCTCTTTTAACTCATTCCATCAATCAAACTAAAAATGAAATATTCTACAAGATCTGTGAATTTTCTGGACACCACTGTGAAATATAACAATGGCACAATCCATACCTCAGTTTACAGAAAACCCACAGACAGGTGCAGTTACCTTCACAACTCCAGCTCGCACCCCATACTAAACAGGGCATCATCTACGGCCAAGCAACTAGGTACCATCACATATACTCTGGCCCTAATGACCATAATTCCCATCTAAATGTACTCTCCAATCTATGAGACAGGCTACAAACCAAGGACTATTACCAAACAAATCAACTCTGCTATAAAAACTCCACACACATTCCTGCTACAATACAGAGAGAAACAAATCTCGACACATGTACCACTTGTAGTCACATACAACTCAGCTCTTAAAAGAAATATGGAAAATAATTAAGACCTACAACCAATGTTAACAGAAGATGAGACTTCATGTTGGCCTTCAGACAACCACCAAACCTCCAACAAAAATGAATCAACAGGAAGCTACCCAGTGATGGGAAGAATAAAATAAATGGGACCAGACAATGCAAAAAGCCCCTTGCTCCAAACTGTCCAAGCACATATGCACAGACAACACAGCCATACACAACAATAAAACCTACAGCACTAAAGGAACACAAACATGTATTCCTGACCCTATAATGTTAAAACCAACTGTGACGAGAGCAATCTCGCCACATTGCATTGGAGAAGCCTGGTTGCTCGCCTGTTGCCTTTGGATTATGGCCCCATGTTAAAAGGCTTGATTTTCCCCTGCAAAGACAAGAAAGCCGGGTCAATTGGTGCTTGCCCTGTTTGAGCAGTGATACCCCAGATAGCTATGCCATGGAGCCCATTCGTATAATGAAAGACTATGGGAAAGACTTTGGCTCCATGGTAATTGAACTGTATGTGTGTGCTCTGAGCGCCATTCAGTAATAATGTGCGCTCAGACCTAAGCTATCTGGGCATATGTTGCATGTCTGTATTTTATGTCATAAATGTAACCTTGTGTATTTTATTGTATTTTACTGTCTTTTTGCTGCCATGTGTTCAATGGAGTTTTGCCTCTGTCTTTGGAGATAATTTGATTACTTCCCAATTATCTCCAGGATAGAAGACTCTGTGGAACTGGTTTTGGGCAGAAAAGCCATGCTTCCTGTGGTCACAAAGGACTACGATCTATCTTTTGAACCACTGGACCAATTTGTATGATTTTGACGTATGTTTGTATTTGGAGTATGCTGATTCTGAAAATGTAATTTTATGTGAATGTGATGCATACTTTGCAAGTTATGAATAATGTGGAACAATTGTATTTCTCTGCTTGTGCTAATTAAATGACCCATTGTGTAAGTTAATTGTATCACAGGCAGAGGGGAGGATTTTGTGTGGGAGTGTCTGAATGTATTGTATGTGTTCCAAAACCCTGTGGGTGGTACTAATGTGTAAGAATGTGTACATAAGAACAATAAACCCACAGCTCTGGCTGTTCACTGCTTGACCCTCAACACAGAGCTTTGTCTCGTTCTTGGGGGGATTTACTGTATGCTGTTCCAGTCTGATTACCAGGAGTGTAAGCCACTTCGGTGCTTTTCCTGTTCAGCTGCTAGCAGCTATTCGTGAGATTCCAGTTCGGGAATTTGGAGTGCTACTTGGTATCCTGTTCGGGAGTTTGGTGTTCTGCAGTAGCTGTGCCTGCATCTCTGAAAAGGGGACGATCGCCTAAACGGTTTTAACCCCTTGTGTGCAAAACAGTCCGTTACAATTGGTGGCAAGCGGCGGGATCATTCCCACAGTCAACAGGACAGCTACAGGCGACACAATTCCGTGGATTTACAATTTGAGGGCAACGCATGTGTTACGATTGCCCCCGGTCTAGCAGGGGGGTTGATCGCTTGGATGCCCTGGTTCCCGTAGTAGAGAGTCGAACGGAGTTCCTTCGGTAAAAGCTGCAAGTGTAGAGTATCCCAAAAATGGTATAAGCATTAATATCCTGGATCCCTACAACATGAGTCGAGGCTGCAAGTTGAGGGTCAAAACGAACTGGCTTTACTGGCACACAAACATGACAATTAATGCAATTCCTCAGGTCCAAGGACAGCCCCCTATGGACCTGATGGAATACAGGTACAGTACAAACAGGTAACCAATCACAGTACAATGTATCATTTGAATTAGTACCCGCCCAGCTTGGAGATAATGAGGCCAACGGTTATACAATCTCATTATCTCCAAGCGCATAAAAGACCACGTTTTATTATGGCTCCTAAAACTATATAAAAATACATAACTTCAATATTAATAGGAGAAAACGGTTCATTCTACCATTCATTCAATAGCTCGAGTTTGGGTACATTAAATATACGAATGGCGCTCAGACCCCGCGAACGCAATGAGCTATTTCTGACGTATAAAGTCCGTTCGGTACTTGGGTCATGAGTCCCTGATGGCGGCCATGTTTTTAGGCGGTTTAACGAGCAGCGGGACCTCGACTCCAACTTATGGAACTGAAATCAGATATGTGCTCATGTGAATCCCCGCTGTCTGTCTGGTAGTGGAAATTGTTCGGTATACGAATTGAGACCGCCCGGTAGCACAGTACTTGAGTTACGGTTAACCGCAGAAACCACATTCTAATTGCTGCCACACGACCCACTGTAGGAGGTCTCCGTTCATGAGGTTGTTCGGTAGTTCCCATTCGGTCCTTTGTAGGTGAACGTAGATCCTCTGGGCCCATCAATTAGTTTGTGGTTAACCGCAGCCTGGGGGGTTAATGGGAGCCACACTCCGCTGGCCGGGTGGTCGGACCGGTCATTCGGTACTTTGCGGGGTGAGGAGGTTAATTGGCAGCACACGCCAGCGTTTGGGGGGGTCTCTCGTTTGTACTACGAATGGTTCTTTATAAGGATTCGTATAATCCATTCGTATTTCTCTGTGTCAATAGTATAGGGATGCAACAAGTAACAAGATGTGGTAACAATAATAAAGTCATTTCGAGTCTTTTGTACCAATGCTCCCTCCTTGTGGAACACTCTGGCAGACACTGTCTGACCCCTTTTCGGGGCAGACTAAGGCTGTCCAGGCTGACAAATTATGCTGGGCTGAGGTCAGTCTGCCGGGATAACCCATCAGCGTTGCCATTCTGCTTCCCGGGTCGGTAGGTGATGGTAAAATTAAATGGTTGCAAAGATAAGCTCCAGCGTAATAATCGTCCATTATCCCCCAGCAACCCGGTTGAGCCACACCAACGGGTTATGGTCTGTAACTAGAGTGAACTCTTGTCCATACAAGTAGGGGGTTAACTTCTTTAATGCCCACACCAGGGCCAAACACTCCTTTTCCACCGCGGCATAGCTGACTTCGCGTGGTAGGAGTTTTCGACTGATGTAGGCAATCGGGTGCTCTTTCCCATCGTCTCCTACTTGGCTGAGGACAGCTCCCAGCCCGAACATGGAAGCGTCTGTATGAACAATAAAATGTCGGTTAGGGGCTGGGGCAGCCAAGACAGGAGCCTGGATTAAAGCAGTTTTGAGCGCTTGGAAAGCGGTTTCACAGTGGGGAGACCACAGGACCTGTCGGGGAAGGTTTTTCTTTGTCATGTCGGTCAGAGGTTTCGCAATAGCACTATACTCGGGTACAAATCTCCTTTAGTACCCGGCGGTACCCAGGAAGGCTAGCACTTGGGTCTTAGTGTGCGGGGTGGGCCAGTTTGCGACCGCCTCTATCTTAGCCGGCTCCGGTCGCTGCTTCCCGCATCCTACTCGGTGACCCAGGTACTGTACCTCAGCCATCCCAAAGTGACATTTCTCTGGCTTCAGGGTCAGGCCCGCGGCCCGAATCTGATCCAGGACTATTCCTACATGAGCTAAGTGTTCCTCCCAGGACTCACTATGGATCGCTATGTCGTCCAGGTATGCGCAAATTCCTGGAAGCCATCAAGGAGTCTGTCCACCAAGCGCTGGAATGTGGCGGGGGCATTCTTCATCCCGAACGGCATAACTTTAAAGTGGTATAAGCCGAACGGGGTGACGAATGCAGACTTGGGGACAGCTTCTCTGGTCAGAGGGATTTGCCAATAACCTTTACAGAGGTCAATGGTAGTTAGATAGTTTCCCCTGGCTATGCGGTCCAGCAGCTCATCCACTCTGGGCATGGGATAAGCATCGGTGACGGTTTTGTCATTGAGTTTCCGATAGTGCACACAGAATCTCTTACTGCCATCTTTCTTGGGTACCAGAACCACCAGGGATGCCCAGGGACTATCGGAAGCTTCAATGACCCCTAGCCGGAGCATCTCATCTATTTCTTTCTTCATGCCTGCCCTAGCAGCCTCTGGGATTTGGTAGGGGGCCTGCCTTAAAGGTGTTTGACCAGGGGTATCTACTTGATGGGTGGCCAGATCGGTGCACCCGGTTCCTGAGAAAACATTGCCTGTTTCTCTCGGAGCAGTTTGTGGAGCTGCTCCCTCTCTACTGGGTTAAGTCGGTCCCCGATCTGTACTTGGCCCACTACTTCAGACGGGGAATTGGGGGTCAATAAGTCGGGTATGGGGAGACTATCTGGGTCCTCAAATGCGGGACTACGTATGGCTGACACCTCCTCTGGCCTCTGTAGGTATTCCTTCAGCATATTTACATGGAATATCGTCCGTATGTTCTCATCATGACAGCTTTCAATCACATAGGTAGTGTCCCCCCTCTTCTCCACTATCTGGTAAGGTCCCTGCCAGGCTGCTTGCAGCTTGTCTGCTTTAACTGGTTTGAGTACCATAACCTTCTGTCCTATACAGAAGCTCCTCCGCCGTGCCCCCCGGTCGTACCAGACTTTCTGTCGCTCCTGGGCCGCCTGGAGGTTGGCCTGGACTGACTTGGCCAACTGCTCCATACGGTCCCTCAGCTCCAGCACGTAAGGCATGATGGGGACACCAGCGTTCTGTCTCTCCCTCCCAGTGCTCACGGATAAGGTTCAGGGGACCCCGTACCTTACGTCCGTATAGCAGCTCAAAGGGAGAGAATCCGGTGGTTTCCTGGGGCACCTCCCGGTAAGCAAACAGGAGATGTGGCAGGAAACGTTCCCAGTCTCTATACTCCTCATTTGTTTGAGGGTTCCATTGAACCTCTCACATAGCCCATTGGTCTGAGGGTGATAAGGGGAGCTGAGGAGGGATTTTATCTTGCAGACATGCCATAGCTGCTGTGTTAGCTCTGCCGTGAACTGGGTCCCCCTGTCAGATAGGATCTCCCGAGGGAATCCTACCCGGGAGAATACCTGCACTAACGCATTAGCCACAGTGTCTGCTTGTATGTTAGATAAAGCCACGGCTTCTGGGTAGCGGGTAACATAGTCCACGATGGTAAGAATATATCACTTACCGGATGGACTGGGGGTGGCCAGAGGCCCTACTAAGTCGATGGCTAAACGGCTCTTCGATAATGGGCATGTTAACGAGGTGTGCCTTGGGGTGGTCTCCTCTCTTGCCTACCCTTTGGCATACCTCACACGTATTGCAATAGGTCCTCACATCTGCATGTACCCCTGGCCAGAATAGGGTATGGGTAATACGATGGAGGGTATGGGTTACTGCCAAGTGTCCGGCTAAGGGAATATCGTGGCCCACACGGAGGATATCTCGTCTATATTTGTGGGGTATAACTAGCTGTCTCCTATGGTGGCCCTTCTTCTCGGTGTGTCGGTACAGTCGGCCCTGTTCCCATGCGAAAGTCTCCTGGTCTGATCCCCCAGTCCCTGTATCGGCTCTTTCCCTATACTTTTGGAGCATCGGATCAGTTTTGGTCTCAGCCTCAAAGGCTGCAGGGGTGTCCCAGGGTAATGGGGAAGGAGGGGTGGTCACAGTCGGGTTAAGTCTTACCTGAGTCTCCCGCACTGGTGAAGGGTCTCGAGCTCTCCCTGCTTGCGACCGGGTAGTCACTGGATGTGCCTCGGAGTTGTAGGAAGGTGCATATGCTGAGGTCATGGGACCTAGGTCGTTTCCCAGCAAAACTTCAGCCGTTAGGTTATCCATAATCCCCACCCTCACAAGCCCCTTCCCCGCACCCCAATCCAAATGTACTTTCGCTGTAATATAATAGCTTGTATATGTCCCCCCCAGCCACCCGGACTGCGACAGTGTCGGTGGAGCGCTTGTGCTTGGGGACTAATCGGCCTTGCACCAAAGTGATAGTGGCCCCGGTGTCTCTCAATCCCTGGGTGGGACAACCCTCCAGTAGCACTTCTTGTCTGTGATGTTGCCTATTGTCACTTGCATCATACACGGGGTTAGCTTCATGCAGGGGTCCAAGATATTCCTCTAAAGGGCTGTCCTGCTCAATGCAGAAACCGCGGGCTGGGCGATTACTTCCCGACCGGGACGAATTATAGTTCCATGTGGAGTAGGTGTTGTTGAGGGGGCAATTAGCAATCAGGTGCCCCGGTTGCTTGCACTTGTAACAGGTGGGACAGGAGCGCTCTTGATTGTAGTGGCTGGGTGGTCCCGTGTACCGTGTAGGTCCCGCTGGTACAGGCGTGTGAAACTCCGTTCGTGGGGTTGTTCGGTACACCTCTCGTGTTTCGGGATGGGCTGTCGTTCGGGAGTTACTGAACTCCTGAACCTGAGCATCCTGGTGTTCGTCTGCCAGCCTTGCTGCTTTGTGCAGGTTGTTGGGACGTCGGTCTTTCAACCACTCTCTGTTTTTCTGCTCTATTCCCTCATAAAAATGTTCTAACAAAATAGCTCTAAGATTTCCGCTGCCGTGACGGCCCGACACCGTTAATCCAATGGGTAGCAGCCCTCCGCATTCGGTGGGCCCATTCGGCATGGGTATCATTCGCCACCTTCTTCATGTTGCGGAACTGCCTTCGGTAAGTGTCTGGTGTCACGGTGTACCGTTTCAGTAGCGTCTCCTTTACTGTGGGGTATTGGGCTACTTCTTCGGCGCTGAGTGTCCTGAAGGCTTCCATAGCCCGCCCGGTTAACTTCCCTGCCAGGATACGTGGCCACGCTGTAACGGGTATTTGATGTAGGGCACATTGTCTTTCAAAATCGGCTAAAAATTTGTCTATCCCTATCTCATTCTCCACGAACGGCTTAAATGCCGCGAACAGAAACTTCGGCTGCTCTGCCGGCTCCGGGAAGCCGTTGTGGCCATTAGCGGCGGCTCCCTGCTGTGCGGTCACGATGTTCAGCTCGTGGGTTCTAGCACGTTGTATGTCCGCCTCAGCCTCTGCCATCAATTGTTGCACCAGTTCTACGGAAGGGTTCGGCCCGTATAGAGGAAGTCTTTCCCGGACAATCCTTGTCTTTTCATCGCTGGGGGTTACTGTTGATTCTGCCATGGTGAAGCTTTGATCCAACTCGTTTAGGTCCGCAATCAACTCCCTCCTGGGCCGGTTACTTGCGTTTCCCCCTCGGCTCTCAAGTACATTTAACTTTAACGTGGTACATTTAACGTGGTACATTTCAACTTATCGTAGTTGCTCTCCACCCGTCCTATATCTCTCTTAGGAATTCCAGGCTGATCCCGCCGCTGCCACCAATTGTTACGATTGCCCCCGGTCTAGCAGGGGGGGTTGATCACCTGGATGCCCTGGTTCCCGTAGTAGAGAGTCGAACGGAGTTCCTTCGGTAAAAGCTGCAAGTGTAGAGTATCCCAAAAACGGTATAAGCATCAATATCCCGGATCCCTACAACATGAGTCGAGGCTGCAAGTTGAGGGTCAAAATGAACTGGCTTTACTAGCACACAAACATGGCAATTTATGCAATTCCTCAGGTCCAAGGACAGCCCCCTATGGACCTGATGGAATACAGGTACAGTACAAACAGGTAACCAATCACAGTACAATGTATCATTTGAATTAGTACCCGCCCAGCTTGGAGATAATGAGGCCAACGGTTATACAATCTCATTATCTCCAAGCGCACAAAAGACCACATTTTATTATGCCTCCTAAAACTATATAAAAATACATAACTTCAATATTAATAGGGGAAAACGGTTCATTCTACCATTCATTCAATAGCTCGAGTTTGGGTACATTAAATATACGAATGGCGCTCAGACCCCGTGAACGTAATGAGCTATTTCTGCCGTATAAAGTCCGTTCGGTACTTGGGTCGTGAGTCCCTAATGGCGGCCATGTTTTTAGGCGGTTTAACGAGCAGCAGGATCTCGACTCCAACTTATGGAACTGAAATCGGATATGTGCTCATGCGAATCCCCGCTGTCTGTCTGGTAGTGGAAATTGTTCGGTATACGAATTGAGACCGCCCGGTAGCACGGTACTTGAGTTGCGGTTAACCACAGAAACCACATTCTAATTGCTGCCACACGACCCACTGTAGGAGGTCTAAATTCGTGAGGTTGTTCGGTAGTTCCCATTCGGTCCTTTGTAGGCGAACGTAGATCCTCTGGGCCCGTCAATTAGTTTGTGGTTAACCGCAGACCGCAGCAGCCTGGGGGGTTAAAGGGCGCCACACTCCGCTGGCCGGGTGGTCGGTCATTCTGTACTTTGCGGGGTGAGGAGGTTAATTGGCGGCACACGCCAGCGTTTGGGGGGTCTCTCGTTCGTACCACGAATGGTTCTTTATAAGGATTCGTATAATCCATTCGTATTTCTCTGTGTCAATAGTATAGGGATGCAACAGTAACAAGATGTGGTAACAATAATAAAGTAATTTAGAGTCTTTTGTAACAGCATGTACTGACAGCAACAGCATGGAACCAGCAGTGTCATACAAGGAGGAGGACCTGGATGGCCGAGATGCATGAAGGAAAGGCATCTGGTACCAGGCCCTGGATTATGTACAATACTAGCGGGGCGAGAGTCTCCCCAGTGAAGAGCAGCGGTTGCAGAAGCAAGTGGCCCTGCGGATGCCCTTCCTGGGAGAGCAGCCCCTTGGATGAATGGGTGAAGGAATTGGAGAACCGGGTATGGCAGGAGATTTGGCTGTAAGATGCCTACCAGGCGCTCTGGTGGTATGGGGCACAGTACCTGCCCTGGACAGCCAAGCATGACAAGCCAGAGGGAGAGGAGTCCTGGCTTGTTATGGGAGGCTTTTTCAGAGCCTGAATTTGGGAGCCCTACACAAGCCCGGTTCAGTGATCTCTTGGAGTGGAGGGAGAGCAGGTATGACTGGGATGACACTCACGACATTGAGCAAGACCTGGTCCACCTAGCAACTCTGGAGTGGGAACTGGAGCAGAACTACCGAGATCTCTTCCACTCCATTGAGAAGGCTCAGCAGGACAGCAAGGTGACAGATCCAGTTCCAGACCCATTCAGCTGGGAAGACATTGTTGATATTTACTGGGAAGAACCCCAGGTGGCGGGTGGAGACGGGACCGAGGTTTCTCCACCGATATTGCAGGGAATTGGGAGCCCGAGCTCCATTCCCCACTGGGAGATATTGCAGGGAATCGGGAGCCCAAACTCCATTCCCCAGCGGCAGGCTGAGTTACAGGGGACAGAGATAGTTGCTTCTGTCCCCCAGCAGCAGTGTGAATTGCAGGGAATTGGGAGCCCGAGCTCCATTCCCCAGCAGCAGGCTGAGTTACATGGGGCAGAGACAAGTGGTCCTGTCCCCCAGCGGCAGTGTTCCTTGCAGGGAGAGGAGAGCAGCGTCCTCCCTCCCCAGTGGCAGGGTGAGCTACAGGGATGCTGGGCAGTCGGCTCAGATCCCCAGCGGCAGTGTGTTTTTTTAGGAAATTGGAGCCCGGTCTCCATTCCCCAGTGGGAGATATTGCAGCGGCAGTGTGATTTATTGGGAATTGGGAGCCTGGTCTCCATTCCCCAGCGGGAGATATTGCAGGGAATTGGGAGCCCAGTCTCCATTCCCCAGCGGCAGAGTGTCCTACTGGGAATAGAGAGCCCAGTCTCCTTTCCCCAGCAGCAGGACTTGGTATTGGGAGCAGAGACAGTCGGTCTCCCTCCCCCGCGGCTGGAAGTATGTATGGGAGAGGAGCTTGTTACCCCCTCTCCCCAGCGGCAGCTTAATGTACAAAGGGGAGACAGTAAGCCCCACAACTGTGCAGATGGGACCGTGGTCTCTGCACGTACAGCACAGGGGGTAGGGACGGTCGGTTCTGCCCCCCACGACAGGGTTGTTTAGCCAAAGGGGAGACAGTCGGTCTCCAGTAGCAGGGCTGTGTGTCTAAAGGGGAGACAGTCGGTCTCCCCCTCCAACAACCAGGCTTCAACCAGGCTACCTTCCCAGTAGCGCTGGCACCAGGGCAGAGTACCGCTGGTCTCTGCCCACTCAGCAACCCACCAAGTCAGCATACCCGTACCCAGCACAGCCATGGTGAGGCCCCTGGATATGGACAAGCTTCTCCTCTACCCCGGTGTAGTAACCATTTATTGTGGGTGGGCTGTGCTGTTGATTGTGTTTTGTGGGTGGCCTGCTGGACTAACAAGGGCACTGACTGGCAGGAGGTCAGATATCCTGTTAGTCTGTTTGGAAAAGGGGAGAGATGTGACGAGAGCAATCTCGCCACATTGCATTGGAGAAGCCTGGTTGCTTGCCTGTTGCCTTTGGATTATGGCCCCATGTTAAAAGGCTTGATTTTCCCCTGCAAAGACAAGAAAGCCGGGTCAATTGGTGCTTGCCCTCTTTGAGCAGTGATACCCCAGATAGCTATGCCATGGAGCCCATTCGTATAATGAAAGACTATGGGAAAGACTTTGGCTCCATGGCAATTGAACTGTATGTGTGTGCTCTGAGCACCATTCAGTAATAATGTGCGCTCAGACCTAAGCTATCTGGGCATATGTTGCATGTCTGTATTTTATGTCATAAATGTAACCTTGTGTATTTTATTGTATTTTACTGTCTTTTGCTGCCATGTGTTCAATGGAGTTTTGCCTCTGTCTTTGGAGATAATTTGATTACTTCCCAATTATCTCCAGGATAGAAGACTCTGTGGAACTGGTTTTGGGCAGAAAAGCCATGCTTCCTGTGGTCACAAAGGACTACGATCTATCATTTGAACCATTGGACCAATTTGTATGATTTTGACGTATGTTTGTATTTGGAGTATGCTGATTCTGAAAATGTAATTTTATGTGAATGTGTTGCATACTTTGCAAGTTATGAATAATGTGGAACAATTGTATTTCTCTGCTTGTGCTAATTAAATGACCCATTGTGTAAGTTAATTGTATCACAGGCAGAGGGGAGGATTTTGTGTGGGAGTGTCTGAATGTATTGTATGTGTTTATTGGTTGTGTTCCAAAACCCTGTGGGTGGTACTAATGTGTAAGAATGTGTACATAAGAACAATAAACCCACAGCTCTGGCTGTTCACTGCTTGACCCTCAACACGGAGCTTTGTCTCGTACTTGGGGGGATTTACTGTATGCTGCTAGCAGCTATTCATGAGGTTCCAGTTCGGGAATTTGGAGTGCTACTTGGTATCCTGTTCGGGAGTTTGGTGTTCTGCAGTAGCTGTGCCTGCATCTCTGAAAAGGGGGCGATCTCCTAAACGGTTTTAACCCCTTGTGTGCTGAAACGGTCCGTTACACCAACCACCAATTACAATGTTTCTCTATAGGATTGGCTGAGACTGACAAGAAGGCAGATCAGGGGCATAGCCAGCACAATTCAAACACAGCCCTGGCCAATCAGCATCTCCTCATAGAGATGAATTGAATCAATGAATCTCTATGAGGAAAGTTCAGTGTCTGCATGCAGAGGGAGGAGACACTGAATGTTTGGATGCAATTTATGCAGCCGTAACCCAGGAAGGATCTCTAACAGCCACCTAAGGAGTGGCCAGTGAAGTCATCACTAGGCTGTAATGTAAACACAAAATTTTCTCTGAAAAGACAGTGTTTAAAGCAAAAAGCTTGAAGGTAATGGTTCTACTCACCAGAACAAATTAAATAAGCTGTAGTTGTTCTGGTGACTATAGTGTCCCTTTAAAGAATCATACTTTTGCACATCCAGCAATGTATAAAATCGTATACATGATTCAATGCACCAAATGCCACCTAGGATGCTACATTGGGGAAACCACACAGCAATTGTAGATTATGCTAGCTTTAGTGTACATATAATCGTAATTTTATTAATGACAGGAGGCAAATATTTGCTTGAGTCTCTCTTTACTAGAACTCCACAGCAGCACAGAAAAACAACCAATCAGAAAAAAGTTAGGTACTATAAAACTCCCCTCCCCACACATCATTTCCTCTTTCTAACTGCGACAAAAACAGAACAAAAGGCAGAAAATATAATGGAGACAAAACGAAGTCCTAGATATAATGAATACAACAACGACCATCATCCGAGGCGAGCTGTCATACCAGATAGCGTTGATGGATTGTAAGCTGAAACGAGGAAAAAATAGAATCGAACAGGTTGGTTAGCCAATGAAATGTACGCTGAACAAAACATGTAGGCACCCAGTGAGACAACCAGAAATGCCATACTATGCATAGATAGTGATGCACCGAACGGTTCGCTGGCGAATAGTTCCTGGCGAACATAGCATGTTCGCATTCGCCATGGCGGGCGAACATATGCGCGGTTCGATCCGCCCCCTATTCGTCATCATTGAGTAAACTTTGACCCTGTACCTCACAGTCAGCAGACACATTCCAGCTAATTAGCAGCACACCCTCCCTAGCAGACCCTCCCACCTACTGGAAGGCATCCATTTTACATTCATTCTCAAGCTGCATGCTTAGTGAGAGGAGGGAAAGTGTAGATGCTGTTGATTAGATAGGGAAATGCATAGCTAGGTTAGGGTATACAGTGTCCACTACAGTCCTGAAGGACTCATCTGATCTCTGCTGTAAGGACAGCACCCCAAAAAGCCCTTTTTAGGGCTAGAACATCAGTCTTTTTTTTTTCTTTTTTTTTTCTGTGTAATGTAATTGCAGTTGCCTGCCTGCCTGCCAGCTTCTGTGTCAGGCTCACAGTGGATACTGTGCCCAGTGCCACCACTCACTCACTGGTGTCACAATAGCTTGCATTTAAAAACCCAAAAACATTTTTCACTGTTATAGATTGAATAGCAGTTAGTTGTCTCAAAGCAGGTGTGTCAGGCCTACAGTGGATACTGTAAATTCCAGTGTGGATATTGTTCCCAGTGCCACCACTCACTCACTGGTGTCACAATAGCTTGCATTTAAAACCAAAAAACTTTTTTCACTGTTATAGATTGAATAGCAGTTAGTTGTCCCAAAGTGGGTGTGTCAGGCTCACAGTGGATATTG
>OW240913.1:237969049-237984820 GCA_933207985.1 Pelobates cultripes
AAATAACTGTTTTATTAGTTGTTGAATACTAGCGTTTTGGCCAAGAATAGTTGGAGATTTGGAGGTGTTAGTTTAAGATTGCTTTTATATTGTGTGTATCCGTGTTTCCTAGGAGGGAGACAGAGTGTGTAGTTGTGTGCCCATAAATGTGATTTCTGTATTGGCATATCTGCTGGGTACCCATTATGTGTTTCTACAAAGATATTGTTTTATGAGATGACTAATATTACATGGGATGCTGAGTATGAGTTATATGGTTTGAAATGAATTGGTGATTATGAGCTTAGTACTTCAGTAAGATGTGCTAAAATTTGGAACAAGGTGGAAGCTGAAATGTTGGGATTATGGAAGAATAAGCAGTCTATATTCACTGCTTTGGCATTTAAGCAAGATGCAAAGGAAGAGATTGGTAATATGATTTTTGTAAAGAAATTTTACAAGTGTTGGAAGGATGAGGCAGGTTTGATGTCTGGAGATGATATAGATCTCTTTAAAATACAGTCATGCCTTGGTAATATGTTGCCACAGTATTCTTTGCTTGTGAAACAATTGATTTCAGACTGGGCCAATTTGGATAGCTCAGATTTTCTTACCAAGGTTATAGAAAAGGAAAATGCAGGTTGTTTTGAATTAAGAAAAGATTTAGGAAAGTAAGGTTGCTTATTATGCTCAGGGATTGCAACATATTATGTCCAGCTACACAGGCTGAGAGCGAGGATGGGATGGAGCACATAAAGCCAGTGGAAGGGGTGGTCAAAGAGGGGCAAGGGGATGGAGACAGGGAAATCAGGGTTATAGGGGCAGGGGTAACCAAGGAGGAATAGACAGGAACACTTGTTTCAACTGTGGCCAATATGGCCACTGGAGGAATGAGTGTCCACACCCCAGGAAACCCCAGGAAACCCCACACACCCCAACAACCCCACAATTCTCAAAATATGCCCTGTAGGCAAGAACAACACCAGACCCACTCCCAACACCACTGGCCAGCATATCGCTTAGTACAGGACTTTAGAGCCCTGAATAATTTTATTGTGCCCATTTCACCCATTGTCCCTGATGTGACATCCCTCATTACAGCCATTCCACATGATGCCACTTGCTTCACTGCCATTGATTTAAGTAATGCATTTTTTCTATACCTATTGATCAAGAGACACAGCTACTTATGGTTTTTATTTTTTGAAGGCTGTCAGTTTACCTGGACACGCTTACCCAAGGCTATGTGGATTCCCCAGCTGTTTATTCGTTGGTACTCCAACATACTCTAAAAAACATGGACCACCGGTCATGGTTCCGTCCTTTTTGCAAAATGTTGATGATTTGTTGTTATGTAGCCCTAGCTATGAGGCAAGCACTGTGGATACTGTCAGCAACTGTGGGTCACAAGGTTGTTAAACACAAAATGCAATTGTGTAAATCAAAGGTTGAATACTTAGGTTTTGTTCTGGCTTTAGGCACCAGACAATTGAGTCCAAAACGTATTGAGGTCATTCAGAGGATTCCTACACCCACTACTCGGAAGGAGTTGCTCACCTTCCTCGGCATGATTAATTACTGCCGCCAATGGATCCCTGAATGCTCCCATTATAACTCAATCCTAAGGGAGGCTGTACGTTCTGACAGCCCTGAAAATGTCTGCTGGTCACCAGACATGCTAGCTGCATATATTGCCCTTACAGTTGTTATTGTGCAAGCCCAGGCTTTAGGACTACCTGTGTATTGTAAACCATTTCATTTGTATGCTTGGGACAATTGTAAAACCATGGCCGCGGTCTGTGCACAAGAGCAAGGAGGCGGTATGCGTCCCATAGCATTCTTTTCCAAAGTAGTTCGAGCTCCGGTACAGGGTATGCCGGCGTGTCTCAGAGCATTGATAGCATGTGCAATGGCTGTTGAAACTGCTACTACTATCACACTAGGGCATCCTACAATACTTCATGCCAGTCACCAGGTCACTCAGCTGATGACAAATCTCACCACACAACACATGACAGCCCAGCGCTTCAGTGGTTATGAGATTCTTTTTTTAAATACCCAGAATCTGTCTTTTGGATTAAACAAGGTTTAGAGAAAGATCAAAATGATCTGTTCTCTAAAGAGGGGAGAATAGGCATACTTGAAGAATAGGCATACTTGAAGCAAGCTGATTTATTTTCATCAGTCAGGCACATAGCAAGCACCATTCAATTCTTCATGAATTCATTTTATATTAGGAATCTCAGGCAGCATGTACAGTCTTTTGTAAGATCGTGTGAACACTGCTCTTTTTACACACTTACAGATTGATTTTATTCATATATCCAAAATTGGTAAGAAACAGCAATACTTACTGGTCATAGTTGATCAGTTTAGTAGATGGCATGAGGCCTTTGTGACATCTAGGGAGGATGCTAGTGAAGATTATTGTTACTGAAATTATTCCCAGGTATGGCTGCCCTCTGCAGATTGGCTCTGATAATGGCCCGGTTTTTGCCAGTAGGGTTGCCCAGGAACTTGCTAAATTCTTGCAAGTTACCTGGCAGTTTCATATACCCTATCATCCACAGAATACAGGGGTAGTTGAAAGGATGAATAGGACTATTAAGGAAAAGCCCAGAATTTACCCAGGAACATGGGTAAATTGGACTAGATATCTACCAGCTATTTTAGCTGAGATAAGAATGAATCCCCACAAGGTGACTAAATTATCTCCATCTGAGATTTTTGATGGGATGACCTTTTCCCACACCCTGGGCCAGGGAACCGCTTGTTATAATGTCTGTAGATTTACAGCTAATACAAGAACAATATGTACAGGAATTGTTGATAAAAACGAATGGTATGTATGACAATGTTTCTTCGCAGTTTTCCCTTACCTTCACAGGAACCTACTCATTCATACCAGCCCGGTGACAAGGTGTATATCCGTCAGCTGAACAGGACCAAGAAAGGAGGATACCCTTTTGGACCACCTGCTACTGTGATTGCTGTACCCAGAACCGCTGTCCACAGATTCCCACGACATCTGGATTCACGCATCCCGAGTGAAGCTGTGTCCAAAGAGGGGAACCAAGGAAGACAACACCACTCCTCGCTCGGAAACAGAAGAATTTCTCCTCAGCGAAGCATCATGGCTTTTACACCATATCGTAGATTGAGAGGATCATACGTACCTGAGACCAAGATTATGTTGTGCGCTATGCTTTCTGGAGTTGTTATACTCCCTCTGATATTGTTCCTTGAATGCCATTATGAGTACAAGTCAATGGCAAGTTTGAAACCTGTTTGTTTCTGAAAAAAGACTCTGACATGATGAACAATTCTTCAATACCCCCAGCCCAATTAGGCCTTAGCCCCTCATCTAGAATTCGTCACACACGCCCCCTCAAGAACCTTTCTCCACCACCTTTCTATCAGCATGCAATATGCAATCATTCATTCAATGAACGCATTTGGATGAATTGGACAAATAGTAACCCTTATAAGTACCAGTTACCCATATGAAATGTGTCTACAGCTAATGAAACCGATGCATTATGTTTGTTTAAAGGTTCACAGAAAATTGTTAGATCTTATAACGCAGAAATGTGCACAGTTAAGGTTGCATATCAATGTAAACAGACAGGCCTTATTACTTTTAATAATGATTATACAACTGGTATCATTAATTGGAAAAGGGGACAAATGTTAGTCATTATGAACGACACTACAATTGAGAACTATACACTACCTTATATTTTTACACCTTATTACTGTCCTTTATCCTCTACCATAGAACCAAAAGTCAACAACGACACACACACACCTATTCCGTCCACATGTATTAATACAACTGCCTTCTTACAAGCTGTACATGTGTCATTAAAAATCACTACTCCTGTTGTAACATTATGTAACACAGCAAACAAAGGCAGAAAAGGGAATGGTATGACACACTGTTAGGAGGTGCTGGAACCACTATGGGTATACTAAATAGTTATAGATATGGAGACCCTCAAGAATAAGTTAAACACAGCCAGCATGCATATAGGGACTGGTTTCCATGCTACTGCAAACTGGGCTCCAATTGTTGTTAAATCACAGGTTACAGGATTGGATTTAGATAAATCAATGTATAATTATTTAGATAATTTAACTGTTGCAACTATGAAATTCACTACAGGTCTAAGTAACTGGAGTACTTGTGCCATCAGGTATTTATGGATACAACAACAAGGATTGGCATTAGAAAACACACTAATGATTCCTAAACTAGAGAAGATTAGAGGAAAGCGTAACCTCACAGATAATGAATGGTTACTTCTAAAACCCCAATCCAGTAAATGCAATGGATGGTTAACTGGTAATGTTTCACATTTTTCATGCTCATGCTATTTTACATTATATCATACATCATCAAAGGATGTTAAATTAGCTTGTCAATTTAACACATTACCAGTACCAGTTTATGATCTTTTTGCCAAGAATTTAACCTGGTGGGCACCCACATACACAGGGGACTATATGTTTTCCCAAAGATAACACACATAGGTAGCCACACATATCTTAAAAGGAGAACTCCTTAAGGTGAGTTTACAAATTCAGAATGATTTAGCCCATCATTGGTACAATGCTTTACTGGTTGGTCCCCTACTGGATCTCAGATAATGAAATCATTCTTCTATCATTTTGTTATTATAGTCCTGATTTTATTGTGTATGGTTTTATATAACTGTCACCTTACTTGTACATTGAGGAAGTGAGTACAGAAATGAATCCATAATGCAGAACAGAAACAATTAGAAATTCTCCTCTCTGCCACTGGAGGGTATCAACCCATCTTTAAACTGGGCCTTAGGAATTACCACATGGGAATCGAGGTGAAGAAATTAATGAAAGTCCCGCAGGGAGTGACTAGCACCCCTGAAAATACCATGTGGAAGTTTCTCTGTCCTGGTAAGATTTTATCGATAAGATGAGCAATTGTTTTATTGCTCAAAGAGGGGAATGTAAGAATATTAAATAGTTAACTTGTTTATATGTATTTTATGCTTTTATAAGGTTTATAACATGATTATTGCTGACTGAAGGGATATTGAATACGACATAATATGCTGACTGTGACAGACTAAGGTATTTCTTCTATAGGATGTAAGACAATGCTAAATTTCAGGATGTCTTGCCCATTCCGATTTTAAGGATATTCTTTTCCAGACGTATGCAAAAGCTTATCTTTCCATTGTCAGAATAACGTAATATAAGGAAGTAATAAATCTTATAGTCTGTACTGTATTTGCATATACCATGGCTAATGTAAGCAAACTATGTATAAAAGCCAGCTCTGGAATACACTTTTTTGAGAGTCTTGTAAAGCTGTTGTCCGTGTGTTAATGCTTACAATGATCCTCCATCAACGTTGATTATGGTGACCGAGGGAACGAGAACCGAGGGGATTAGAGTCCATTACAACATTAACCCTTTCACCCTCTGCCCTGGGAGATAATTGGGAAGTAACTCAATTATCTCCCAAGACAAAGGCAAAACTCCATTACACATGTGGGAACACAAAACCAGCATAATACTTTAAAATACATAAAATAACATTTACTACATAAACCACAGACATGTAACATATCCCCAGATAGCTCAGGTCTGAGTGCACATTATTAGGTGAATGGCACTCAGACCACACGAATACAGTTTAATCGCCATGGAGCCAAAGTCTTTACAGTCAGTTTCATACGAATGGGCTCCATGGGATTCCTATCTGGGGTATAAGACATTCACACAAAAATACCGAACACCGGGTCATTCGTGTGCTTTCACCGAACAAGAAGGGAGGTCGGCGGCTTCAGCGGTGTTCGCGCAAAACTGTGTCCGATTTTAGTTCCATGAAAATAGAGGCGAACACCGCTGTTCATTCGTATGGTTTAAAATGGCCGCGACCTCGTGTTCGGGATACGAACGGCGGCCACCCAGCGTTCATCAATTAAGCTGCGGTTAACCGCAGCTTCAGGGAGGTTAATTGCCGGCACACTCCAGCTCCCAGGTGGTCCAGTCATTCGTACGGTTGTTCGGTAGATTGAAACTACCGAACAACCGGCAGAAAAGCACGAATACAGCTTTTCTGCATGGAAAAATAAAGTCTTTTAAAAGGGGGCCATAGTCCAAAGGCAGCAGGCGAGCAACCAGGCTTCTCCAATGCAATGTGGCGAGATTGGTCTCGTCACAGAGTTTATTAAGGAAGTGGTTTCAATATTAGTTGCACTAATAATACATTAATTGGAGACTAATCACTTGCACTTAGAAGGAATGAATCAATAAATATATAATTAATGAAATTAAGAGTTATCACATTAGTTGAAAAAGATTCATTAATATTGTATGAATGATAGATACAGTCAGGTCCATAAATATTGGGACATCAACACAATTCTAATCTTTTTGGCCCTATACACCAACACAATGGGTTTGAAATGAAACAAACAATATGTGTTTTAACTGCAGACTTTCAGCTTTAATTTGAGGGTATTTACAGCCAAATCAGGTGAACGGTGTAGGAATTACAACAGTTTGTATATGTGCCTCCGACATTTTAAGGGACCAAAAGTAATGGGACAGATTAACAGTCATAAATCAAACTTTCACTTTTTAATACATGTTTGCAAATCCTTTGCAGTCAATTACAGTCTGAAGTCTGGAACGCATAGACATCACCAGACGCTTGGTTTCATCCCTGGTGATGCTCTGCCAGGCCTCTACTGCAACTGTCTTCAGTTCCTGCTTGTTCTTGGGCATTTTTCCTTCAGTTTTGTCTTCATCAAGTGAAATGCATGCTCAAATCGGATTCAGGTCAGGTGATTGACTTGGCTATTGCATAACATTCCACTTCTTTCACTTCAAAAACTCTTTGGTTACTTTTGCAGTATGCTTCGGTTCATTGTCCATCTGCACTGTGAAGCGCCGTCCAATGAGTTCTGAAGCATTTGGCTGAAAATGAGCAGATAATATTGCCCGAAACACTTCAGAATTCATCCGGCTGCTTTTGTCAGCAGTCACATCATCAATAAATACAAGAGAACCAGTTCCATTGGCAGCAATACATGCCCACGCCATGACACTACCACCACCATGCTTCACTAATGAGGTGGTATGCTGTGGATCATGAGCAGTTCCTTTCCTTCTCCATACTCTTCTCTTCCCATCACTCTGGTACAAGTTGATCTTGGTCTCATCTGTCCATAGGATGTTGTTCCAGAACTGTGGAGGCTTTTTTAGATGTTGTTTGGCAAACTCTAATCTGGCCATCCTGTTTTTGAGGCTCACCAATGGTTTACATCTTGTGGTGAACCCTCTGTATTCACTCTGGTGAAGTCTTCTCTTGATTGTTGACCTTGACACACATACACCTACCTCCTGGAGAGTATTCTTGATCTGGCCAACTGTTGTGAAGGGTGTTTTCTTCACCAGGGAAAGAATTCTTCGATCATCCACCACAGTTGTTTTCTGTGGTCTTCCAGGTCTTTTGGTGTTGCTGAGCTCACTGGTGCATTCTTTCTTTTTAAGGATGTTCAACTAAGGATGTTCAGTTAAGGATGAACAGTTGATTTGGCCACACCTAATGTTTTTGCTATCTCTCTGATGGGTTTGTTTTGTTTTTTCAGCCTGTTTTTTCAGCTCTTTGGATCTCATATTGAGAGTTGACAGCAACAGATTCCAAATGCAAATAGCACACTTGAAATTAACTCTGGACCTTTTTTCTGCTCCTTTCACCTGATTTGGATGTAAATACCTTCAAATTAAAGCTGAAAGTCTGCAGTTAAAGTACATCTTGTTTGTTTCATTTCAAACCCATTGTGTTGGTGTATAGAAAAAGATTAGAATTGTGTCGATGTCCCAATATTTATGGACCTGACTGTATATATTATGCACGTTGGATCATACTACTAATGAAGAATTTATGGGAATATCTAGAATAATTGAGGTACTGCTTGCTAAGCTAAATAACTGGAGAATAGAACCCTATTTCTAAGGAAACTAATGAACTTGATGCATCCTAGAAACTCGATTAAAGGTCACGAGGCTAAATATAAACTTGACTATAGAAAGGAACTAGCTATAATCTGCAAAAAAAAATTTAAAATCTATAAGTATTACCGCCACCAGCGCTTGAGTACCCCTGATAAATTGTATGTACGAAGGTCAGGGAAACCGCCAGATAGGTTCTATCCAAGGTGGAGAGATGTATTGTTTTTTGATAGTTATGTATGTTTTATGTGTAATTGTACATGGGTTTACTCTGAGGGGAGGAGTAGCACGCTGTGGGGCTGAAGGGAGGAGTGGGGTGATCGAAGTCTGTGCAATCCAGATGTGACTATGTATGGAAGTTATATCTATTACATTAATGTCAATTAAAATATCTTCCATAAATGCCCAGGGACTGAATAATCCGATAAAAAGGGGTATCTTGTAGAAATTGATAGAAGACAATACTGATGTATGTTTTATACAGGAAACCCATTGGAAAGACAATAACCAAGACCAATGGATATTCTCTAGATATCCAACTGTTTTTAGTGCTAATTTAAAGGGGTCGGGGGGGAGAGAAAGAGGGCTAGTCATTATTTGTTCAATAAAAATCAAGCTTGAACTTGTATTCACAGAGAGGGATATTAATAGTAGATACTTGATAATAATATGCAAACTAAACAATAAATTATTCACTCTAGTAAATGTGTATGCTCCAAATGAATTCTCGCAAAAGTTTTATGTTAAGCTATGTAACAAGATAGATAAAATCAAAAAAGGCTTACTATCGATAGGGGGAGATTGGAATACTGTTCTTAATGAAAAATGGGATAGAAAAACATGTTTAGTTTGTAAAAAAATTAAAGTTTATAAAAAAAAAAAAAAAAAAAAAGGCCGTATGGCTTCAGGACACTTTTAATCTATATGATATCTATAATATATGGAGAGTTCAACACCCAAGTGATAAAGATTATACTTTCCATTCTAAAATCTATAATAGTTACGCTTGAATAGATTTTTTATGACTGACTCAAAAAATCTGGTTAATTTCATAGTCTCTAAGATAGGCCCCAATACTTGGTCTGGTCATGCCCCAATTGAGATCAAAATTAGGAAAGATTTGGCATATAAAACTAGTTATCAGTGGAGAATCAATGAAATGATCTTACTACATAAGGAGAATAGAGACCGATTAGATCTCCTTGCCAAGGAATTCCTTAAATTTAACGATAATGGTAGTGTTTCCAATTAAACACTATGGGCAACATTTAAATGCATAATGAGAGGTAATTTAATTCAACTAGAAGTGAGAGGAAGAAAGAAAAAGGGAGCTGAATTATCAAACTTATATTTAAAGTTGGCCAAGACTGAACAAATGAATTAAAAAAAAAAAATCCTACTACAGAATTAGCTATTCAAATAAAAACAATTCAACAACAGATAAATCTATTGCTTACACAAATGATTTTAACAAATGATTTTACCTTGTAAACAAAAATGGTATTGTAGTAGTAATAAAGTAGGGAAGTTATTACCGAAAAAACTCAAACCAGAAAAAAATAAACATTCAATGAAAAAAATAGAAGGAACTAAAACCCTCCTTTCTCCCCTTCAAATAGGAAATGCTTTTACTAACTACTATTCATCATTATATAACTTGATCACAAAATCACCAAACTCATTTTTTAAATAAAATTAGCCTTCCTCAGATTAATCTAGATAAATTAGTTGAATTAAACAATAATATATCGATTGAAGAAATCAAGATAGTAATAAAAAACTTATATAATGGAAAAGCCAAAATCCAGATGGCTTTACAGCCTCTTTCTTTAAAACATTGAACCTATAATATCTCCTTTATTACACAGATTGTTTAGCGAACTTAATTCAACAAAAAACATTTCTTCTGTGTTATTAAGTGCTATAGTTACACCTATTCCTAAACCTTCGAAAGATACAAATTTCATTACGAATTATCGTCCAATTTCCCTTATAAACTTATATATTAAAATACTGTCCAAAATGTTAGCGAATAGACTAAGCAAAGTCATCCCTGACCTAGTTAGTAATGATCAATCAGAGTTTGTAAAAGGAAGATCAGGGGGAGATAATCTTCGGAAAATTGATCATTTAAATCTAAGGATTAACCCCTTAAGGACTGGACTGTTTTTGCGATGTTGTACATTTGCAACCAGGAATATTTTTACACTTTTCTGGTGTTTGTGTTTAGCTGTTATTTTCCGCTCTCTCATTTACTGTTCCCATACAAATTATATATTGTTTTTTTCAGGACAAAAGGGGCTTTCTTTACATACCATTATTTATATAATCTCATGTATTTTAATTTAAAAAAAATAACAAAATATGATGAAAAATTGAAAAAAATACATGTTTTTTGACTTTTACTTGAAAAATCTTTTACTCATCTACAAAAGCGAATGAAAAAAACAGCTAAATAGATTCAAAATTTTGTCCTGAGTTTAAAAATACCCAGTGTTTACATGCTTTTTTGCTTTTTTTTGCAAGTTATAGGGCTATAGGTACAAGTAGGATATGGCGGTTTCAAAACAAAATTTTTTTAAATGTATCAATAGTGACATTGTAACACTATTATCTGTCATAAATCTCTGGAAAACACTCCACATGTATATATTTTTTTTAAACTAGACAACCCAGGGTATTCATCTAAGGATATTTTGACACTTTCTATGCAGCCATTTTACCACAAGTCTTTGCAAAACTTTGCATAGATAGTTGTTTTTTTTGTTTTTTTTCACATACATTGCAATTCAGGTATAAACTTACAGATCCTGTTATGTCTTGCTGCCAAATAACACGCCAATATGTGTTCAGCAACATCTCCTGAGTACAGTGATACCACCCATGCATAGGCTTGTCGGATTGTTTGGGGGCTAAAAGGCCACATTTGGCAGGTGCGCATATCCATTTTTCAACTTGGAATTTTGACATGTAGTCAACCTGCGCACATGTCCTATTTGGGACATTTGTAAGGCCGGCCAATGTATTTTACCCCCACCAAACCATATATTTTTGGAAAGTAGACACCCTAGGGTATTTCAAATGGTGGTTTTTTAACACTTTCCATGCACTAATTCTACCACCAGACTTTGTCAAACATTTAGGTAGTATTTTTTGTGTGTGTTTTTTTCACACACATTGTACTTTAGGCATGAATTAACAAATCGTGTTATGTGTCACTGCCAAACAACATGCCAATATGTGTTCAGCAACATCTCCTGAGTACAGTGATACCACCCATGCATAGGCTTGTCGGATTGTTTGGGGGCTAAAAGGCCACATTTGGCAGGTGTGCATATCCATTTTTCAACTTGGAATTTTGACATGTAGTCAACCTGCGCACATGTCCTATTTGGGACATTTGTAAGGCCGGCCAATGTATTTTACCCCCACCAAACCATATATTTTTGGAAAGTAGACACCCTAGGGTATTTCAAATGGTGGTTTTTTAACACTTTCCATGCACTAATTCTACCACCAGACATTGTCAAACATTTAGGTAGTCATTTTTTGTGTGTTTTTTTTCACACACATTGTACTTTAGGCATGAATTAACAAATCGTGTTATGTGTCACTGCCAAACAACACACCAATATGTGTTCAGCAACATCTCCTGAGTACAGTGATACCACCCATGCATAGGCTTGTCGGATTGTTTGGGGGCTAAAAGGCCACATTTGGCAGGTGCGCATATCCATTTTTCAACTTGGAATTTTGACATGTAGTCAACCTGCGCACATGTCCTATTTGGGACATTTGTAAGGTCGGCCAATGTATTTTACCCCCACCAAACCATATATTTTTGGAAAGTAGACACCCTAGGGTATTTCAAATGGTGGTTTTTTAACACTTTCCATGCACTAATTCTACCACCAGACTTTGTCAAACATTTAGGTAGTCATTTTTGTGTGTTTTTTTTCACACACATTGTACTTTAGGCATGAATTAACAAATCGTGTTATGTGTCACTGCCAAACAACACGCCAATATGTGTTCAGCAACATCTCCTGAGTACAGTGATACCACCCATGCATAGGCTTGTCGGATTGTTTGGGGGCTAAAAGGCCACATTTGGCAGGTGCGCATATCCATTTTTCAACTTGGAATTTTGACATGTAGTCAACCTGCGCACATGTCCTATTTGGGACATTTGTAAGGCCGGCCAATGTATTTTACCCCCACCAAACCATATATTTTTGGAAAGTAGACACCCTAGGGTATTTCAAATGGTGGTTTTTTAACACTTTCCATGCACTAATTCTACCACCAGACATTGTCAAACATTTAGGTAGTCATTTTTTGTGTGTTTTTTTTCACACACATTGTACTTTAGGCATGAATTAACAAATCGTGTTATGTGTCACTGCCAAACAACACGCCAATATGTGTTCAGCAACATCTCCTGAGTACAGTGATACCACCCATGCATAGGCTTGTCAGATTGTTTGGGGGCTAAAAGGCCACATTTGGCAGGTGTGCATATCCATTTTTCAACTTGGAATTTTGACATGTAGTCAACCTGCGCACATGTCCTATTTGGGACATTTGGAAGGCCGGCCAATGTATTTTACCCCCACCAAACCATATATTTTTGGAAAGTAGACACCCTAGGGTATTTCAAATGGTGGTTTTTTAACACTTTCCATGCACTAATTCTACCACCAGATATTGTCAAACATTTAGGTAGTAATTTTTTGTGTGTTTTTTTTCACACACATTGTACTTTAGGCATGAATTAACAAATCGTGTTATGTGTCACTGCCAAACAACATGCCAATATGTGTTCAGCAACATCTCCTGAGTACAGTGATACCACCCATGCATAGGTTTGTCGGATTGTTTGGGGGCTAAAAGGCCACATTTGGCAGGTGCGCATATCCATTTTTCAACTTGGAATTTTGACATGTAGTCAACCAGCGCACATGTCCTATTTGGGACATTTGTAAGGCCGGCCAATGTATTTTACCCCCACCAAACCATATATTTTTGGAAAGTAGACACCCTAGGGTATTTCAAATGGTGTTTTTTTTAACACTTTCCATGCACTAATTCTACCACCAGACATTGTCAAACATTTAGGTAGTCATTTTTTGTGTGTTTTTTTTCACACACATTGTAATTTAGGCATGAATTAACGAATCGTGTTATGTGTCACTGCCAAACAACACACCAATATGTGTTCAGCAACATCTCCTGAGTACAGTGATACCACCCATGCATAGGCTTGTTGGATTGTTTGGGGGCTAAAAGGCCACATTTGGCAGGTGCGCATATCCATTTTTCAACTTGGAATTTTGACATGTCGTCAACCTGCGCACATGTCCTATTTGGGACATTTGTAAGGCCGGCCAATGTATTTTACCCCCACCAAACCATATATTTTTGGAAAGTAGACACCCTAGGGTATTTCAAATGGTGGTTTTTTAACACTTTCCATGCACTAATTCTACCACCAGACATTGTCAAACATTTAGGTAGTCATTTTTGTGTGTTTTTTTTCACACACATTGTAATTTAGGCATGAATTAACAAATCGTGTTATGTGTCACTGCCAAACAACATGCCAATATGTGTTCAGCAACATCTCCTGAGTACAGTGATACCACCCATGCATAGGCTTGTCGGATTGTTTGGGGGCTAAAAGGCCACATTTGGCAGGTGCACATATCCATTTTTCAACTTGGAATTTTGACATGTAGTAAACCAGCGCCCCTGTCCTATTTGGGCCAATGTATTTTACCCCCATCAAACCATATATTTTTGAAAAGTAGACAACTCAGGGTATTTTAAATGGTGGTAGTTTAATACTTTTCATGCAATAATTCTACCACCAGCCTTTGGCAAACTTTTGGGTAGTAATTTTCTTCGTTTTTTTACACATACATTGTACTTTAGGCATGAATTAACAGATCCTGTTATGTATCACTGCCAAACAACACCCCAATATGTGTTCAGCAACATCTCCTGAGTACAGTGACATCACCTATGCATAGGTTTGCTGGGTTGTTTGGGGGCTAAAAGGCCACATTCAAGACTTGTACATATCAGTTTTTCAACTTGATATATAGGTATGCTTGGCCTATCTTCAGTTTGGCATATTTTTGCATCCCCCCGCTAATGTTAACATCATGAAAGTTTATATTTTTATAAAGTAGACATTCCAGAGTATTGTATATGAGGTGTTTTCACATCCTTCCCCCAACCATTGTGCTAAACAAATTTCAGAGAACGTGCATGGTGGTAATTTTTTAATTCTGCTTTTTATGCACACGTCATCTGGTTTTGGCCAGCCAGTTATATGTTACTACCATAAAACTTTTTTAACTAAATGTGCAGGTATCAAATGCACCTTTAGCAGCATTCTCTAAACTAACTCCTGCAAAAAGAATCTAATTGGAGATTTGGGGGGAAGGAAACTGACTAACTAAAATTTGCTGTTTTCAAAAGAAAAAAAAACAGTGTCCTTTTCCTTTTTTATAACAGACCCAGCAACATTTCAGGGGATTTGTTTTTTTTTTGCAGTTGGCAGTATCTTAAAAATAAAATGTCTGGACTCCTTTGGCAACGTTGTTGGAACTTGACCATCTCCATAAATTATTGTGGAAATCAGCTTGAACTAAAATTGGAGAAAGGTGGTTCTTTCTGAATTCATTTTTTTTTAAAGAGTAAAAATTAATTATGTGTTGCTACTTGCATCAGGTAGATAGCCACCTTTTTATGCCAGGCTTTTGTCTTTCTTAAGATAAGATATGGCTGCATCAGCTGATCAGCCAAATCAACACCCCCCATGTGCCTGTTATAAGCTCTGATGCACACCGGTTTTGTCTGTACCCTGCCTCGGACAGTGACGTCTGACATGCCCTCGTTATGGATGGTTGTTAGCATGTGAACATCCTTCCTGTCCTTAAATTTTATTGCAAGCACTTTAGCTTTGTGCAGACCTTTACATTCACTTTTTTTTTTTTTTTTTTGGCCTCTATTAAAGGTCTGGGGAAATCCTGGGCATATCTTCTCACACTGCCACAGGCCAGTATCTAGAAACCCTAAAGAGTTTGAAACAAACAGACAATGCTATAAAAATTGTCCACATAAAGGTGGTAACCCTTATTGAGCAAGGGGATCAGTAAGTCAAAAACAAGTTTCCCGCTTGTCCCCAGAGAGTCAGTACAGCCAGGAGGGTCCAGTTGACCATCTTTCCCCTCATATATACAAAAGGCAAATGTATAGCCACTTTCGCTCTCGCACAGTTTGTAGAATTTTACGCCATACCTAAAGCGCTTTGAGAGGATGTATTGTTTGAATCCTAATCTCCCTTTATATTTCATTAACGATTCATCAATAGATACATTTTTTGTAGAGGAGTATAAACTTCAGTAAATTTGTGCTGAAGATGGTCTACCAGTGGGTGTATTTTATGAAGCCTATCATATTGGGTGTGATCTCTGCGGTGACAGAGGGTATTGTCATTGAAATGTAAGTATCTCAGCAGCAGCTCAAATCTTGTTCTAGACATGGTTTGAGAGTACACTCGACTAGAACAGATTGATGGCTTCTTTATAATCCCCATGAGAATTGTAAGAGCCCAGAATTTTTTAAGTTCAGCGACATCTGTGGAATGCCAAGCACACTCCTCCCTGACTGCATAGCTATCTGGATTGGTATCAATAAATTGGGTAGCATATAAATTAGTCTGGGGAGCAATCTCCTCCCACATGGTATCCCCTAAAAATAGCTCCATATATT